>JARKIF010000047.1:0-373010 GCA_029378245.1 Roridomyces roridus
GCAGTGGTCTGAGTTCGCACCCGCACCGTCTTGGCGCAGGGGCGGGGGAATCCATGGGCGCCCTGCGAATAAATACTGCGTAAATACGTGGCTGGACGAATGCGGCGCGGCCATGCGTCCAAACCAGGTCCACAGGGACAACGTCTATTTCATTCAATTCATCGAGAGATACTTGGCAATGGTATGATAGGATGACTGCTTAGTGCTTAGCTTGGACTACACGGCGCACCTGCCGAGCCTGTGAAAACGACGTAAGCGCCCGCCACGGTCTGCCGGTTTACACATGGGCCACGGTCGCGGTCAGCTGCTACGATGCGCCGGGCGTGCGGACAGAGGACCCTTGGAAGGGTCTGGTCAGATTCATTGGCAGTGCCTGCGTGCCGGTGAGGGCCTGGATGGAGCCCACCAAGCGTTTTCGGTGGCCCAGGCAGCGTGTGGGTGAGAAGGCCCGTACGGAGAAATACCTGGAAAAGGCCACGTCCGTATGTAGCGGGTGTTTGATGCTAATTTCGGGGGAGCTTGGGTTGGCTAGAGATAGAGATGCGAACGCGCTGGGTGCGCAGCTCGGTCGGTATTCTCTTTCAATTTGATTCTGATTTTTTTTTCCGGGGCAGGTCACGGGCTGCTACGTAGGACACCGGAGCAAAAAGTGCCACGAAGAAGGGAATCGGGATGACGCTGGGAAGTCGTAGCTGTTCACTTCAGGAAGCACACGGAACCAACGGACATATGTGAGTGCGGGGCAGCGTGTGAGTAGGATTTATCGGCATCGGCGCGGCATACCGGTCGCTATTCTGAGCTCTTCAGCTTGAGTAGGGCTCAGATTAGAGTCTGAGATATGTCCCGTCCGTCGATTCGACGAGTGGTAGGTAGTATATCCGGACATCGGGTACACGTGCGGAAGGAAATCGTATGTAAATGTAAAGCCGCCAAGGACTGGGCACCGGATGCTTGTCCGTGAGGGCTGGAAACGGGGAGGTCGGGCGCGTCGTTGTTCTTGATTTGATATCACTCACAACAGGCGTGGGGGTGACCTATCGGCGCCGTGCGGAATTGACGCCAGCTCGAAGAAAGAAAAAAGGTGACGATGCACCGTGGTTTCACCGAGCCAGGGCTTGAGCTGGCTTATTACCCTTTCGAGGTATTGAAGGACCCAAGCGTGGATCTGTGGGTCTGGGTCAAAAACTTGATGAATACCGAATAAATCACAGCAACCGCCAGGGTTGCAACGCGATTATTGAAAGGCGCCCAAGGAGAAAAGGGTCCTGGGAAAAACTGAGTGGGAAGATGACCCCATTGGAGGTCAAAGGATGGGAGAAGACCTGTCGAGCCTCTGTCTCGACCCGAAGGGTAATGATAGCCTGATCACTCACGGTCAGGAATCTGGATGAACCTCGGGTGGCACTTGGAAGCGCCGGAATCCAGTATCTCGAAGCCAGCCACACTCGGTTGTTGACTAGAAACCGATTAGAAGCCGGTTTAAAGCCAAGAATCGACCTATGAGAGAGCAGTTCAGGGTCTGCTGGTCGTGGAAGAGCCGTAATGCATCCAGTCGTGTCGGTGCCGGAGCATCGGGGGACCAGTGGCAGAATCACGCGGATGCAGGATGGGAGGAGAGTGAGAGTTGGTCAATTGATGGCCGTCGCTTGCCGTCTGCATGAACGTGAGTTCAGGTCCAGGCCATAAAATTAATTTCACCGGCGGTGAAGTTCGCTGGCGGAAAGGCGTCAATGAACGAGGACTCCGCTGATTGCATGCCTGCGCACTTCGGCATTCTACGCGCCTCCAAATGCGTTATCAGTTGCGGATTCTAATCTCCTTGAAGGGATGCTGTAACCATTCTAGCCTGGGATTAGCGTTCTGCGGCGGGGGCTGTAGTTTGAATACCGAATCTTCTGCGAATCTTTCAATTTGAATCGCCGGAATGAGTCGAGGCGCAGGGGCGCGCTTGGCAGAAATTAGTGGTTCCAATATTGCTACACGACGCTGAGAACGAGTAACACGAAAGGAGCGAAAATTCATATCAACGCAGATTTGGATGGACGACGGGGAAGGACTGAAACGGACGCAGGCCCGGAACCGTCAGCGGTTTAGAGCGCACAGCCCGCGCAAAGGACAAGGGCCACCACTCGCTATTGCCACGCTCTTGTCGGAAACAGGGGGTATGTACCTGTGGGCAGACACGCGGGGTAATCGCGGCATCGCAAGTCGGACCGAAGGAAGCTCTGTGGCCGTGATGCCGTTGTTGTTGACGGCCAACAGATTGCTGACCTATTTCCCGCGGGGGCGTGCGAGTGGGAACACCCAGATATGTTCAGATTAACGCCCACAGCGCTATCTCGTGCACCAGCCACACCAGACAATGGCGACCACTGGCGTTGACCGATATACTTGTATGGAAACAACAGTGCTTCAAATGCTCTTCTATGTGGGAGCAAGCAATCAACCCATGAATCAACTATCACCGCGGAGATGCGACTCACTGATTTGATTTCAACTGGGAGGAGGTCGGGAGTCCGAATTATGAAGCCCCGATGCCTACGGCGACGGTCCTGGTAAATACCCAAGGATTCCACTACCTGAAACTTAATTTGGTTCAAAAATCAACTTGGAGCACTCACTGCCCCGACTGGACGCCAACACAGCGCGTGTGCTGTCGCTCCAACATGATGCTCCCACCCTGCCGGCCTAGGCGACGGCCGCTGGCTCCCACACGGGCGCTGATTCCGTCCGACATCTGTACTCGGTGCTCCCGGACATCTTGGGGTTGACGCCGACGCTGAATGTATTCCACAGCGCTGTGTGTGAAGCAAACTTTGTTGGGTGAGTGCAGCACCGGAACGTTGCGTGGCTAGCCCTGTCTACCGACGCCGGTCAGTGTGATCTTCATCCCGCCTGCCGTGTGCGCGAGAAGGGTTGGTATCCACATCTCTACAGCGAGAACGAAATCAGTGCCCCCCACGGGGTGTGTGCGAAAAATGAACGGCACCTCCTTTAACCCGGGCGGCGACGGGGTCGTCGAATGAATTATTCCCGCCCTGAGTGTGAATGTGAACTGTATGTCTGTGGGTTACAGCTGTTGGCAAAATTGTAGGCCGAGCCCAAATTTTCGTGATATCTCGGCTACCTCAGCGAATGTCACTTTGCTCCACAAGTCCCCACCGTCGATGCTGCCTTGGCTCCAGCATCTGTCCAACATTACCTCCTTTGTGCAGAAATCCGAGTGTCAAGATTTTTTGGAGTGGCCTACAATTTTGCCAACAGCTGTAACCGTGGGAATTTCAGCTGCTGCTATGTCGTTCCGTCAGTTGGAAACGGACGGCGTGTGCCGCGGAGTTGCAAATCATCGTCTAAATGGTCATAAGAAGTGGAACAGAATCACGTATTATTTACATATGCCATTGAATAGTCGTCGTGCGTTCAAGGACGGAGTTGCCCGGAAGTCAACTCGGGCATGCTTTGGGGACATCGGTCAGAACGCTAAAAAATGACGGCCGGGCTGCCAATGCAGGTCCATCGACACGGCCTCATGAACCGATGAATACCTACCTCTCCGCCGATGGGAATTTGCTGGACTTGCATTTCAACCACCAGGCAGCGCGGGAACCCGTCGTGATTTTCAGCCGGCGCAGTGGACATACATCCGAATCTGCTGCGCAGTTTGTTTGAGATCGACGGCGGGAAAGGGAGCTCGGCCGAAGGGAGGTAGGGGTGGTGGAGACATACTCAACGGTGAAGGGCGTGGAAAACTGCTCGCTTCGTAGCGACAGGTCGTGCGACCTCGTCCTCTCCTACAAGGACTTCGAGGACGCGTGCTGCATTCTTGAGCGTGATAAAAGGAGGCGAAGAATGAAATTCGGCAAGTGGGCATTGGCAAGAAGTTTGAGGCTGTTCGAGGCGGGTTCGAGAAGCCCATGATCACGGCCGTGGGTATGAGCACTATGCGGACGCGACGCTTGACGAACACGACATCAGAGCCGCATGGCCATCCACCCCTATCCACCCTCGTTCCGTTCCGACTCAAATCCGGGCGTAACGAGCGTGGAATATTTCTCGTCGCTTTGCAACCCTTCGGCCGAGGCCCAGCGGTAAGAAGACGACAAGGATTTTCAAGTGGGTGGAGCGGTTCGGCGTGTAAGAGAGTTCTGAAGATACACATCTGCCAGGTTGACTGTCACGGTGAGAGACAACTGTGAGACCATGAGCGCAGCGAGCGGACTGGGCCGTCCGAGGGCGGGAAAGCATGACGAGGGTGGAAGAAAGGCGGGTCTGATGTGGCATCATTTTCACACGCATGCCACCTTGTGACGGTTTGTCCTCCACCCTCACAACCTCATTTCCTTTCATCAAACCATTCTTGGCGTCCTTGGTGTCGCGTCTGTCTTAACCCCGCGCTGTCGTGGGTCGTCCTCCCCCCACGGACTCCCAGCTGGCGTGGGTCTTCGTCATGCGCCACAATGCCGACGGTGGGAAATCGTGCTGGATGAGAACAAAGAAATGGTACCAGCATCCCGTCGAAGACTGACGCAACGGGAGAAGACATACAGTGAGAAAGCCTTGTTTCTGCAGGCTCCGTCCTTTCCCCCACTTCTGCAATATAAGAACCAAAATATCTGTCGCTCCCATGCGGACCCTGGTTCGGATTTACAGCGTCTATTGGAATCAGCTGCTTTGCTCAAATCAAACACGGGGTACCGCGATATTCATGCACGTATCCCTCCCACTCGATGCGTGAGGCATGTGCTGTACATTCACAGTCCTATCCCTGCCGTCCGCCCGACACAATGTCCATGTTTAGTTTTTCCCGATGCCACCGGCGCCGCACGTACAGTAACAAGACACCGCTCGATTCCCCCCCGTCTGCCGACGCGCAAGGTGCGATCCTACATACAATCCAGCCGTTGAGATCGTTTCGTCCACTCCCAACACCAGAATAGTCCAAATTCACTTCATGTCCCCTGACTTTCATTTCATTTCCATCGTTCCCACACCGAGATATTTTACGCCTCAGCCCCTCTTCCCTGCAAACTCTCAGGCTGGCCTGTATGCGCACCCGTGACCCTCCGACCGACCCGCATATCTGTATCGCAACTCCGTTGCGCTGGGTTATGGGAATTCGAACACGGCGTATGACCACCGCCCCTCAGCACGAAGTGTTTCGATATTACTCTTCGAGGACCACAGCACTTCTTGGCGGACGAACAAGTTCAAATGGATCTGTTCTTTCGATCAATTTCTCCCACTGCTTCTTTTCTCTCAGACCGAATTTATGGAACTTTTTGGGGAGTGGGTGAGTAGCTGGCCTCGTTGTCGAGTTCGCTTCCGTTTTCCTTCCGCCTATCAAGCTCCCTGGAGAAGAAACTTTGGCACTTGGATTGCATGCTCCTGACGCTGACTTGGCCCATGGGCGATTTTAGGCGACCTCTGTTCAGCTAACGATGTTTCCCTACTTCTGGACAACCCCAATTCAACCATGTCCGTGTATGTTATCTACTCAACCCAGTCTCGGCGCTAGTGCACCTCAGTAACTCGGGCTAGAAGCACCACATGACATCTACTGGCATCCCCTACGCTCCATAAGACGGGCTTACGGAGCCGACACGACCGAGTTCCTCTTGTCTGGCTATACTCACACGGGCTACTGCGATTTATCTGATCTCCTCGCTCACCGTGGACTACTCAACGCATATAGCACCACCTCGCCCGAAGAGACCGAGTCTCGACTTTGAGTTGCTAATTCATTTGGTTCGAACTCACACAGAGGCACAGGCGGGTTCCTCGGGGCGTTCCGCTGTGTTGTATCTACCGAACCACACGGAAGTTTCAACATTTCAACACCGTCAAATCACCGTGGACAAATACAATCATCCATTCCATGGACTCAGATAGCAACCGAGCTAGTAATGGCCCTGCCTCACCGGATTCTCGGATGTTGTCCGTATAATTCCGTGGTGAGTGTACATATCTACTATTGTACTTGGACGCCGCGGCAAGTTCATCAACTAGTTTAGAACCCACAGAGATAATAGAGACACTTTTCGGGGAAAATAGGGCAGGGCGCGCAGCTGCAATGGGGTCTGCGGCCGAGTTCTCTCCTGTCGCAGTGACAGTGTTCGGTTTGTTGTTGTCGCAGAACATTATTGCTCGCGGCGGACGTCCCGGCGTGGGGACATTTGTAACCGGTCCGTGGATCCGAATACTCCTTCGCGGACTTGCAACATTAACATCCCGCTCCGAGCATTTAAGCCACAAGCCCATTCTGCGAAAAAAGCCGCCACATATGACAGTATCCACCCGCCACCCGCATCTGTGAACGTTCGTGGACATCGGCCACAATCACAACAAGTGAACAATCATGCCCGTTTGAACTTTGAAGACAAGAACCGTCTGCCAACCCGCGCGTAAAATGCCGTACTTGAACCAGGCGCAAACAATACCGGTCTCTTTATTGCAGAAGATCACGGAAATTCGCGGACGATGCAATTTAGTAGTGATGCGCCACAAACCCAAAATGCGATCTTACTATTCGAGCAGGATGTGTCAAGTCGGTATCCCGCCACATTGAACAATGAATTACGCTTGGATCATCCATCAGCCCCGATGGATGCGTACCACGCCCGCCCGGAACATCCCTTGCAAGTGTATATGTACCTGTGGCGTGGATATGTATTATTTTGCACAATTAAAAGTCGCCGACATACCTAGCGGATTATGGTTACATGATATACAAGACCGCGTCCAGGTGCGTCGCGGCTCAACTAGAAAGAAGAGACCCCGACCGGGATGCGAGAACTCCGTAGTGGTGTTATCTCCGTCTATGCGTTGTGCTTCTAGCGCGAAACTGCTCGCGGCTTTACGGTCCGAACGAATCGTGAACGACAATAGCTTCCAACGCGACAAGAGCTCCGTTTCATGGTCCCGAGTTCTGCAATCATGTGCAGAAAAGTTGAGTAACAATCGCAGCCATGATGCCACGGTGTCAAGGACGCAGATAAAGTTCGCCCTCCCTGCTGGGTGTAAGGAGAAGCATGTGAAACGTTGCCACCTGGGCTCGTTGGAGCCCTGTGGACCTGCCATGAACAGAATCACGAATAAGATGCAGCTGTTGGATTCGAGGATATTTTCAAGACGTAACACGACTAGCGCTGAAACATGGCGGCGCCGACCGCAGCTGGGGCGCCGCTGAAAATGTTTTGATCAGCACTAAGCAGGAAAATCTCGGACATACCCGACTGGCGTCGCTTGAATGGTGCCCGGAGTAGGGGGTTTGCCTAGAATCCGGTCATTGAAAAAAGAGCTCGCGTGTGACTAGTGGTCGATTCTATTCAGTCAACAACGTCATCAGAAGTAGCAACGCCTTTCGGGCGTTGCATGTTGAGACCGAGATTCATGGCAAGTACGGAAAGACGGCACGCTCGCCGCGGAGCAATAGTATGTCGAGAGACTAGACTTTTGCCGGATCAGCGTCCCCGAAACTTGAGTGTCCGGACAACAGCCGCGTGAAAGTGGACGATTCAGAAAGACAGTCACGTCAGTTTGGGTAGGTCGGCGATATTGACGATGGAGGTAGTATGTTCCGGGATTGGTATCTGCGGAGTTCAGGGCAAGGTTCGTCGCTCTAACGTAGTCTGTAGACCATGATGGTAGGAGGAAAGGAGTGTTGATTGCCGAACCTTTAGGTTAGGCTCTTACGGGCAAAAGTCTGGTGGCAGTACCCATGTATTTGTACCTGTATCAAATTGATTAACCCCCAGGGTCGTTTTGGAGTTCTGCCGTGTACATGCTATTTACACTTGTATTTACTGGACTTATTTTCTCCACCTTTCCTCCGATTCGACTTGATCGGCCTTCGGCAGCTCTTGGCTTCCCTGGCGCTCGGCCTTGTCGGCCTACTGTGGACGCGAGGCGTTGGTGTCGGCTGCGTGAACTTGGCATGAACCGACGCGAAGTTGATCCGTCCAGCCGTCATTGGATCCGTCTCTTGCTCTCCGCCTCCATCGTCTCGTATTGCGGGCTGCCCATTGGCGCTGCGGCGCCCTGATCCCAATACTCTCCCTCAGACCGGCAAGACCTCGCATGCACTGAGTCGTTGTGTCCAGTCCGTGGGTGGTCGGATATGTGTGTCTGCCATCTCGGGTCGGCTTTGCCAAAGGCTTTGCTTGATAGTCTGGCTCGTCTCCGTTCCGCGCGACGTTGCCATTGGAATCTCATCGGCATACTTGGTCTCGTTTCAGACTGTCGTGACCGACGGCTTCAGCCTTCCGCAAGGAACTGAATGACTGGTGCGTGTGCCACTCATGCCCCCCCTGTGGCTTGACTTGACTCGGTTCCCGATAGGCCTATTCATCTCCAAATGTCTCTCTCTACCCCCTATCTGCTCGCTGCCCAAGTTCCAGCGACGGTGTCGACAAACTATTGATTGGGATTGGTGACGTGGTGTACTGTGCATCTCTGGGGCTGCGTCCGCGATTGCGCCGAGATCTCATAAGCGCTCTGCTTGTCTTACTCCCTCCTACTCTATTCCTCTCCAGCGCCTCCTACCTCAACTCTGAAAGCCTGTGTTTACAGTGGTGCGTCGCATTCCAAATGTGTCAAGCATCTTCCCGACGTTGCTCCCTTTCTAAACGCCCAAACGGAAGCAAGGCTCGTGTTATCCGCACATCATTCATTGTCCCGGTAATGCCGCACCGGTGTGGAGGGTGCAGATGACGTTGCACGGTGGATGCAGGTGCGTCAGCCTAGTAGAATCTCAGTCGGTCAATCTACACATTCATCCACAATACAGGTCTGGTCTCGCCGGCCAGACTCGGAATGCAGACGGTCTTCCTCTTCAGGATCCTCTGTCTCTGCTGCGTTCAACACCCTCCGGCAATCATCCCTGTACGACGAGGCGACCTGTTGTATACCCCACAAAGCTTCTCAGGATAACCACCGCCGTGTTTAGGTCTCTTTCAGTTTCATGCGATCTTTTGACTCGATACTGACGTGCTGAAGTTACAGCCTCGGGACTCCACCGTGGGGTGTTGAAAGGCTTTTAGTGGCGGATGAACAACTCGGCTCCGCCCAGGTATGTATTTGCTCGTCTTGATGGCCGCGTACACGCCCTTGCACGATACTAATTGCATCTGGGTTTAGGCTCGCGCGCCGACGGACTCAGACGGGTGTCTTGTCCCGATTGACTCTAAAATCGCGCCGTTGTGTCCGCAAGTCGGTGCCGATGGCCTCGAGCGCCTTGGGTGCATGTCTAGGAGTGTGCGTTGGTATGTTCGTTGGTTGGGTCAAATGTCCGGGCCAGGTGTCGTATGGTTGAGGGAATAGGTTACAAGGTGAGCTATGTATTACACGTTCCTGGCGCGTTCAAATAGAACTTGCTTTGGCTCCGTTCCAATAGGACTCGGACTTGTTAAAAGTAGTCCATTAACTCACTAGAAATACACATTACATAGTTTCTTGCTATGAAGAGGAGTTGTGCGCGCGAGGGAGTGTGGCGCGTAGCGCCACACGGACGAGCGACGCGCTGATGCCTTGAAATTGAATCCATGATAATTGACCCATCTTAAAAAAACAAAAACTAGTACACTAGGTGCCATTCCTGCATTTGTTCTTGCTAAAAAGAGCTAGAAAGAGGCACACGGGTGAGGGAGTGTGGCGCGTAGCGTCACACGGACGAGCGAGGCGCCGATGCCTTGAAGTTGAATTCATCACCACTGCGGAAATATTCAAAAAAGATCTCGACGCGCAGATGACGCGCATATCCACTCCGGTGGCGCGTGCTGGCACTTTTGATAAGTACTGTACTATTACGACCATTTGTTCAGGTGACGGGTGACGGCCGCCTGTGAAATGAATGAATTTCAACCGGTGACGGGTGACGACCAAAATTTTCGACTCGGCAGCTCGGAAAACTGTGATTTCCGTCAATTATTGACGGGATGTGTGATCCGAGTGATACCATCAGACCTTATATGGCAATTTGATGTGATGGCCGCTCGGTGAACTTCTTATCCAGTGAACTTTTGCGGTGACGCGTGACACCCAGTGAATAAATGGTCGTAATACTGTTGTACTATTTCAACCGCATCTTCGGTCACGTGTCACAGCGACGGCCGAAATGCACCTGTAAAGACCACATAAGTAGGCTAGTTAGCCCTGTACCTAGGGGGGGTAGTACAGGGCTAATTAGCCCTGGCTCATGCTTCTACACCAGGCTTCTACACATGCTTCTACAACTCTAGAAATGCCTGCAAGTCTTATGCTCCTACTGCCTTGGAGAAAATAAGACAAGTCCCTGCCGGCAAACTCGGCATCTAGCTGGGTATCATCAATTTTTGATGGAGGGGTAAATTAGTGATATCTCTGCCAAATTTGAAGCACAATAATGGCGGAAATCATGATTGGGCTTCAGCCACTGATCAGATCTCATCAAAATGATTGATGGCATCAAAACACAGAAGCTGTAGAGGATGGCATAGGTGGCCACATATCAGCACATTTATGGCTGTTGATCACATTACATCAATGATTGATCCCATCAACCAAAATGCAAAGTTGTAGTACAGCTGAAGAGCTACAAGAGTTGCCAGTAGACTTGTACCTAGAAGTGCTCCCATCACCCACAGAATGGAGAACATTGAAGAATCACTGACAAGCAAGGTGTGAGTGCTGGTCTAAGTGTCCCTCATCGGTGATAAATGCTCCTAACCCACCGCCATCATTCCCTGCATAGTCTACTTGTTACTCTGTTGCTTCTCCTTTTCTTCCTTTTGCTCAAGGTCTCAAGATCAATCCTCCCTCTGGGCAATTTCTTTTGTCCCTCACCCAATCCACACCCAAATGATGCTTCAACCCTTGTTGTGAATGTGCTTTTATGAGATACAACACTTCTGGTTGGTACCCTTGCCCAGAAACCTCCAGAAAACAGTCTGATTTCAGTGACATTCCCAATTTGGCCACTACTCCCAAGTCCCAGAAAGGAAATTTTGCGGTTTTTCACTGGTATCTTGTATACTGGTGGGATTGTGTATGGACTAAAGTGCTGGGAATCTGCCTTGAGATGTTACTCATGATATAGGATGCTTTTGGAGCCAGAGGGATACCTTACCCTGCCTATAACAGCCACACAAACTGATTTTTTTGGAGGGGATGATATCATGTTGAATTTGATTTCCCAAATGCCCCTTGTCACTTCCAATGAGTAGGGGGTGTATAGACACTGCTTATTGATACACTAGTTCTTGCCTGAGAGTGATACTGAGGCCATTTCAGAGGCCATGATCTCCAAGCTGATGCTGGTGTATGAGGCCAGTAGTAGGGGAAAGGCCTTGATCTCTTTGTCCAGAAGTTATATTAGAGCCATCTCAATACTTCTGAATAGGTTAACAATGTTACCTACAAGACCAAGAGCATGTTTAACCTGAACATCCTCCATTTTCATGTTTGTGGTATACTACATTATCTCTAGGCAGGGTGATAATACAAACAGGGTAAGAGAGCATCCTAGAACTCAAAGTTCAGTTTGAGGCCAGGATACCTACTAAGAATACAGCAGGAAGCTGAGATATGTATGTGATCAAATTTGGATCATTCCCTTGATACTGGCTCCCAGGTGGAGTTTCAGCTTCTGGGGATATGAAAAATGGACTCCCCTTGAAAAACTGGTCCAGAATATGTATTCATTGTCCCAGGTTGGTTGAGATTTGCAGGTGCACTGGTTGAGCCCGAGAGCAAGTTGAGTAGCATATATGCACACCACTCAAAGTGGAGTGTTCATCATACAAATGTTCATAACTCAACAACCAATGAGGCAACCCATGTGAAACTATATATCTTCTGAATCCTCTGAGATGGGAGAGTTCATTAGAGCCCACCATCAGCCCATTTGACCAACCCCTTGACCTGTAATTCATTGATCACTCTCAGGTTGATCTCCTTTATTCAAGGAATGTACAGGACTCAAAGTGTGATCTTGTATGGTAGGAATGGCTTTCTGGGATACCTGAGCAATATAATACAAGCTGGCAACCCAGGGACATCCTGAGTCTGAGGAATGGGACTGTATCACTGTCAGAGGAAAACTCACTCTAATCAGTAGTTTTGACCCCAGGCTACTCCAGATTTGCACCATTTCGGGCTTATAAAGTCTGAAACAAAATTTAGAAGTCCTTTACAGATTATCCTCTCAAGGAGAAAGGGCCTCAAACCAGCAAGTGATCTCCAATCAACCCTGGTGTCTCTCAACCATATTGTGGCATAGACCCCAGTCACAAGCTTTCAAGGAGACCAAGGCCAAAGCATGAGCAGGCCCAGATGATTCCCAGCCAGAATGGATGGCAAATAGCCATGAAATACCGGAGACTTCCCCTGCCCAACAAACACTGATGTATCAGCCTGGCATTGCTGACCTATGGGCATTTGGGGCTTGTAAATGACATTAATACACCCATAGAACCCCTCCTGACATTGGTTGCTGTACAGGGTTGCATGAAGTACGTGCATTGGGCAAAACTTCTTTTTTGGGCCACTTGGAGTAGTGGTCCCAAATAGGACTCGGCATCAAAAGGGTCTGATCAGCTGCATGGGTGGATCCAGATGAACAACTAGACTTATTTTTGCACTCAAATTGGGCCAGGGTGATAGATGGAGTGGGTTGAGGTGTGTGACAAGTTGTGAAGTGAAAAAAAAAAAGCAGGATGGGACTTGAACTGACCACTCCCAAAAGAAAGTTGATAACATTAGGGGGAGATACCGTTGAGGCAAATGACCATGGAGGCAATGGCTAGGTGGGTAGTTGCGTCCCACTGGCCTTGGCATATCTGTGAATCCAGTCCAGACTCCAGATGCCACTGATTATTAAATGTTGTCCATTCTATGGGTGATGGGGACACTTCTAGGGACAAGTTTCCTGACAACTCTTGTAGCTCTTCAGCTGTACTACAACTTTGCATTTTGGTTGATGGGATCAATCATTGATGTAATGTGATCAACAGCCATAAATGTGCTGATATGTGGCCACCTATGCCATCCTCTACAGCTTCTGTGTTTTGATGCCATCAATCATTTTGATGAGATCTGATCAGTGGCTGAAGCCCAATCATGATTTCCGCCATTATTGTGCTTCAAATTTGGCAGAGATATCACTAATTTACCCCTCCATCAAAAATTGATGATACCCAGCTAGATGCCGAGTTTGCCGGCAGGGACTTGTCTTATTTTCTCCAAGGCAGTAGGAGCATAAGACTTGCAGGCATTTCTAGAGTTGTAGAAGCATGTGTAGAAGCCTGGTGTAGAAGCATGAGCCAGGGCTAATTAGCCCTGTACTACCCCCCCTAGGTACAGGGCTAACTAGCCTACTTATGTGGTCTTTACAGGTGCCGAAATGAAGGTTGAAAATAGGTGTCCCGTGTCACAGGCCTCTCCTCCTGCCCCAAAAGGCAATGATACCATCAAAAATTCCGGGCCGCCTTCGGCGGCCTTCCTTATATGGTAATTCGAATGTTGAAAAAGTGAAGGATGAAGGTCACAGGTCACAAGGGCCGAAGATCCGGTTGAAATAGTACAGTAGTACAGTAGTTGACTACTTGCACGACAGATTCTGCTGCAAGGTTCGGCAAACGCCGCTTGCGGCTATATCCCTAGTCATGTTTATTAGAATTTAGAGCAACGGCGATTGATGATCAATTCATCCTTGACTCCTTCCTCCTTCATTTGATTGACTCGGAAATTGGAGTCAAAATCCTGGGGGATTTTCTTTCGCTTCCATCCTGATGGAACGTACTCGACCTCTTTCAAGATGCACCCTGCCAATAGTTCCTTGGTTGACTCTGAAGTCGGTGTCATAATCCAAGGTAAATCTCTTCCTCCTCGTTCCTGATGGAACATATTCAGCTTCTTTCAAGATGTGCCATTCCGATAGTAAATGCTCCACATGTGGCGCCTTCGCTGGCGACTTGCGTCCGGCTATACCCCTTGGAACTGACATGAGCGCTCCCCTCCAGTCCAATTGACCTCCCCAGGAGTCAGAGACTCCTCTCATACACTCCTTCATGGCGGAACTCGACGGCCGATTGGCATCCTTCGATGTGGAGATTTTGCGAGTGCGGGAACAACTGGCTCGACTGGAGGACGGTCGCACTGTGCTGCTAGACCTGCGCCGGCGTACCAAGCCCATTCTTTCTTCCATCCGACGCATCCCTCCGGAAATTCTTGCAGAGATTTTCAAAGCGGCGGGCACGAGTCGAAGCAGATTCATCCTCGCCAATACCCTCTGGGTTCTGACCCACGTCTGCAGTCGTTGGAGAGCTATTGCCACTTCGACACCTTCGTTGTGGTCCTCCATTCATTTGGATTACGAAAGCCACGAGTATTATCCAGCGCTGGTCAAGACGCAGGTCCAGCGGTCGTCAAAGCTCAAGATATACTTTTATGGGTCGGAGGAATGCGACGCAATCTCCCAGATCCAAATGCTCAGCTTCCTCATCGCGCATTCTGCACAATGGGAGGAATTTTTCATATCACTTACACCGACACTGGGTCCCCTCCTTGCCTTGCTTTCTGGCCAAATTCCCAAGCTACGGAGGATATGGATGCAGTGGCCTGAAGAAGCCGAGGAGCCGGAACAATCGCTTGACTGTTTCCAGACCGCTGAATCTCTGGTCGAGTTCGCCGTGTGCAGGCTTCATCTCCCCATTTCATTCCTCCTCCCTGCACGCCAACTTAGCTGCTATCATGCCGATGCTTCCTGGAGCACCCATCGGGCGGTTCTACTGGCGATGTCAACGACAGCGTCTAGGCCGGCTTGCCGGGTGATCGGATCAGACGCGGAACGGCGTGAGTGACACGGCCGGGTACGACGAGAAGGTCGACGAGCTCGAGAACGTCGAGAAGAGACGAGTCGAGCACAACGAGACGAGACGAGTCTCGGCGAATAGGCGAGTCGGGTTGTGTCCGTGAGGGAAGAGAACGTAACCCGTAAGCCAAAGTAGCGCTGGAGATTAGACGAGGTAGAATCTACTGTACATGAGATTCTACCCAAGTATAAATACTAATTCCTTCAGGAGCGTTCTCCTGTATGATCGGTCCCTGACCCTTAATTACCCCTACGCGGCTCCTCTCTTAATAGAGTTAGGTGGAGCGTCCCCTGTAACCCTATAGGTTGCCCCTCCTTGGCATGATCACTGGATCATGCCGAGAATGTTGTGTGACTGTGTTTAAACCCCTCGTCGGGTTCTAACACGGCGCGTCAGGTCCTGTCCTAGCAACCCTTCCCGCGCTGGACAAGTACTGTTGTCCTATCGTTCGTGTGTGACTGTGTTTGAACCCCTCGTCGGGTTCTAACACGGCGCGTCGGATCCCGTCCTAGCAACCCTTCCCGCGCTGGACAAGTACTGTTGTCCTATCGTTCGAGTGACAGCGTTGTCCTCCTTACTCGGGCGGGCGACATCCCTCTCGAGAGACCTGTCGTGCGTAGACCGAGTGTACGTTTGTTGATAACTACGGATCTTCTGATCCGTAACTGATGGCGGTGATGGCGGTGATGGCGCATCAGCGGATCAGTCGGCAAGCGCTGGTTTCATGACAGGCGAGTCCCACTCTCGTCGAAGCTTACATCAACGTATTCAGTTCCGACGAATCGGAATCGGAATGGACAGCGTCCGGGAGTACAATCATCGAATTGCCGCAACTCCGATGTCTCTTTATTTCGCATGTTGCCGCCCTGGCGTTTCTCAAAATGCCTACCCTCGAGCAAATCACCCTGAATCTCGGAGTACGGGAGTCTAATCCCAACATTGCCCCGATTCTTGATCGATTCATCGCCAGCTCTTCTACTACCATGCGCAGGCTTGCCCTCCGCGGCGAGGGAGACAATGTAATTAGCGCAAATACCACGTTCTGCGCTCGGTTTCCAATTTTTGAAAGAAAGTGCCTTGTTCGAGATTCGAAAAGACGTTTGGCCTCATGATCCGATATGATAAGAATTATGCCGGCCATCAACTTTCGGTCATCCGACCAGTGGCTCACAGCGCTCTCCCTCTTGCCTCATGCCTCCACGCAGTCGAAAGGCGGGTTCGCCTACGAAACCCAGAGGGCGATCCACCAAAAACCGCGACTCTGTCCCCTCCCACGTCGCACGCATCCCTCCCAAGATTCTGGGCGAAATATTCATCTGGTTGCTCCTAGTGGTGGCAAGGTTCGGTTCGGTCCGGTTCAGCATCAATTTTTGCAAACCCCGAACCTGAACCTGGCGTTTGGTTCGGGCATTTCCCGAACCTTGAACCTGAATCCGCGTTCGCGTTCGGTTCGACGTTCGAACATGTTTGAACCCCCAAGAATTTCAACACAACAATCCGAGTAAAGGCCGGTCAGAACAATATTCTAGGTCCATTGGCACCTGGTGAGTACCAACGGGAATCATTATCGGGGTCTCTAATCACCCTCCGGGGCCGAAACATCCGACTAAAGGGCTCCCGACGCTGTTGATGCGCCATCCACGAAGCCGGGGTTATCATTCTCTCGTCTCCGCCGCATCAAAATGGGGTGAAAAGAGCCGAGGGTGGACCGGATGGTATAATCGTGGCAACTGGCGGTGAGACACCCCGAAATGCCTCAGATTCACATCGAAATCCACTGAAATTCGGCGCTGGCGTTCAATTTCGCGTTCGGCGTTCGAACGCGCACGCCCACAACTGAACCTTGAACCGAACTTGCGTTCAGGTTCGGGAAATGTCCGAACCTGAACGCTGAACCCGCGTCCGGTTCAGGTTCGAACCGTTTTGTGAACCGGACCTTGCCACCACTAGTTGCTCCCCACCGCCACTGACGCGATAGAGCGAGGTTTTGACATCGAGGAGAGCCCTTGGGTGCTGACCCATGTGTGCAGCCGGTGGAGGACAGTCGCTGCCTCCACGCCGGCTTTATGGTCTCGGATTGTCGTGGACTTCGGATCGTACGACCATACCCTTGCGGCGGTCCAACTTCAGATACAGCGCTCAAGAATCCTCAAAATACACTTCTTTGGGTCGCACGAAAGCGAGGCGGCTCCCCAAATAGAGCTGTTTCAGTGCCTCAGTGAGCACTCGGCTCGATGGGAGGAGCTCCACCTCACCTGTGGGTCCCACACATCCAAGCCTGTAAGCTAGGTACCATGCGCCGTGGTACAAAGCTAACAGGCATGAGTTCATGCTTTGGGCCCATGCTCCCAACCATGCTCCTGGCAAATTTGACTTGGTGGTGGACAAGTCAGTCCCCTGGTAACTGGTCGAGGTGCCCGGCTTTTCGGCCGCTCATCAAAGGCCATCAATAATTGATGGCATCGAAAAAGCGGCAATTGGCATGGGCAGCGCAAATCCATCAACGTTAGCACCAGACCACAGTGCCGGGTGATATCATCAATGATTGATGGCATCAGATGGATGTGTGGGACCCACAGGTGCTCCACCTAGTCTTGACGGAGGACCTTCTCCCTCTCCTCCCGGCTCTTAGCAATCGAATCCCGTTGTTGCGCAAACTGTGTATTCAATGGAACGGCTCTGAGAGCGAAGGAAACGCCTCAGAGGAGTCGGAAGAAGATCCGGAAGAGTCGGTCGATTGTTTCGAGACTGCGGGCTCTTGGTGGATGTCTCCCTGGGCTCTCGGGTATCATCTTTCAATCTTCCTGCACATCAGCTTACCGGCTACTACGCTTCTGCGTCCTGGGATATCCATCGGCAAATTTTGGCCCAGGCCCCCGGCCTCGTTGTGGCCCGTATATTTGTTGACCACGAGACGGAGTGGACGGAGCCCTGACCACGAGACGGAGTGGACGGAGCCCGATGACTCGGAAATCATCGATTTACCAAAACTCCAATACCTTTATGCCTCCCATCTCGACGTCTTGGCGCATCTCAAGATGCCTTCCCTAGAACAGGTTACCCTGGAGCTCAATGTTTTCACAGCCAACGTCGGGAAGAATCCCGCCCTCGACCAGTTCCTCACCGATTCTTCAGACACCGTGCGCCGACTCTGTCTGATAGGATTCCTCGATGCGGAATCGGCCGAGGCCATTCTCAAGAACTACCCTCTCCTCGAGGAGTTTGCCATCATATTTGACAACGAAGACGGTGTCTACGACACCGCTTGCACCGTGATTACAGCCCTGGATGTCCGGGATGGGAATCGCGGTTTCCCTCGGATGACCCGTATCGACTTTGCATTCCACGGTGAATTGGCTCTTGAGGAGAAGACGTATGTGGAGATGCTGGCAAGCCGTTTCCACATGCATCGCAGTGCCCTCGAGAGCGCAATGCTCTGTATTGGGACGGCGACCCAGGATTCTATATATGATTACCTCAAGGATTGGGAGACGGAATTGGACGAGTTGCAAGACGCCGGATTGGATTTTACATTGTTCAACGGCACGGACGACGTGCTGGAGCCGATGGATCGTTGGTTGTGCACACAGACATGGGGCTAACGTGAGTCTGCCTCTTCAAGTCCATCCATTCCGCTGAAATGAGACCTCAGAAATTCGACGTCTGTCCTTTGCGAGGTCCTCCTTTTGGTTACAAGTTACTCGTACCTTTGTATATTTTGACAAGTTCACAAATATGTTGTCCGATTTCTGCTTACCTGAACAACTGCGCACAGAATGTACATTACGGAACTGAGGAAGTTCACACTATTCGGCTCATTCACTCGATCCCAACCTCTGGCAACATGTGTCGGTGTTCCTATTTCTCTGACAAAGCAACGGTAAGGACAATTTTGTCAATGCAACTTCAGTGCGTTCAGCGAACCCATAACGGGTCGAAGGCTGACAAACTCAAAAATTACCCGATCGGGAGCGTGGCGTTGCGGCTACCGGAAAAGGCGAATCACGTGGAGCACGAAGGGCTTACCGAGGACGCTCAATGATGACCCGCCTTGTCCCGCCAGATCTGGGTTGTTCCTTCTCATCCATCTGCTACCAGCCTATATAAGCTGCCTCTCGCACTTCAAGTCGACATCCCACTCGTCTCCGCTCCCATCCTGTCGTCTCTTCTCAAACGCTCAAGCTTTTCCAATCTCCAACGAGCATCTCGTCCAGTTTCATCCATAGCAAGCAACAAAGACATGGGAATCAAGATCGTACCCCGTCCAAGCCAAGAACGTGGTCACGCCAACCACGGATGGCTCAAGACTTTCCACACCTTTTCGTTTTCCACGTAAGGATTGTCGGTTTTCAAGGCGGTGTATGAGCTTACCGTGTCATCCAGGTACCAAGACCACAAACACAGCCAACTTGGCTCCCTACGCGTCATAAACGAGGACCGTGTATCGCCTCGGAATGGCTTTGGGACGCACTCACATCGGGAATTCGAGATCTTTTCCTACGTCGTCTCCGGCCAACTCGAGCAGTATGTCTACTTCTCTTTCATGCCCCTATTCTAACAGTCTTTCCAGCAAAGACTCGATGGGAAACATCGAGATCCTCAAACGCGGCGACGTCCAACTGACCTCCGCGGGCACGGGAATCTCTCATTCGGAGAAGACGCACGGCTCCAAGCCCGTTCATTTCCTGCAAATCTGGTCCTTGCCCTCCGTCTCGCGTTTACAACCCCGGTACTTTACGCGCCATTTCACCGACCAGGAGAAGCGGGATACATGGGCGTGCATTGTGGCTCCTGTTGACGCGGAAGGCGTGTTGAAGGACAGCAGGGAGGGTGCGGGCCCGGCGCCCGTTCAGAGTCCGCTGACTCTGTACGCAACGATGCTATCTGAGGGGAAGAGCCTGAAGCAGGGGATCAAGGGCTCGAAGGGGTATCTTCATGTCCTGCAGACTAGCGGGTACAACACCGAGGCGGCTTCAGGAGCTGCAATCCGCGTCGTTGGCGCACCAGGAGCCGAGGTGGAGCTGAGGGAAGGAGATGGGGCGTACCTATTCTTCGACAAGAGCGGCGGGGACCTCACGATAGAGAATATTGGCGACAAGACAGCGGAAGTCCTCTTGTTCGATATAGAGTAACCACCTCCCACTGTAATTGGATTTTCTCGGTGTATAATACAATTTGATTCGTACACGCAATCATTTTAAACACCATATCCTGTCCCACCAAATCCTCGTTCGATGAAGGTGGAGCTGGTAAACACATTCTTCACGCCGGTAGAGCAGAAAGTATGGGCCCCGTTGAGGGTCTTGACCGCCTGCGCTACAAAAGCTTTCACTTCAAGGTTGCCGCTGAGCTGCAAAGCAGAAAATCAGTCAAAAGTGTTCTGAAGTAAAAAAAGAAAAAAAGAAAAGAGCGCCTCCTACATCAGTGGTCAGCGACTTCCACTCCGTGATGGAAATTACGGCCGGCTGGTTGGCCCAGGTAAAACCAGCTGCGGCTAAAGCATCCGCGTCGCCGTTCAGCTGGTCGAATGTTCAAAGTCGTCTGCAAATAACGAGGAATAGGACGTACCAGCCTCATAACATTGATTGGAGTCGGTGTCTCCAGGTCAAGGAGAGTACTAGCGACCCCGCTCAACGCCTGGAAAAATGCACCCTGATTGAGCCCGGCAGCAGCCTTGTGGATTCCAATAATAACGTTGGTATCGGCGTTGGCACCCGAGTCCAGTTTAGTGACCACGTTCGACAGGAAAACGCTGGCTTCCGTCTGGAATCCCCACGGCTGCGCTGCGGTGACCAATTTCATGTAGTCGGTATCTTGGCGAATCTATAAAATTGTGCATTGGAAGCTGTTCGGGGAATGGACGTCATGAATAACGCACTGCCATCCAGTTGGCCTCAGTCTAACGGTGGTGTCAGAATACGCGAGGGTTCATCAGAGTGTGTAACTTGCACAGTATGCTCTGAGTTACACCGCGGGCTGCGGAGCTGGAAATCCCAGAGCGGTCAAGGTGTTTTTGACTGCATCGTTTTGAGTTAACTACCCGTCGTGAGGTCAAGCTTAGAGTGAAGGACGAGGGTAGTATACACACATACCATGTCGAATTTGAGGTAGTTATTCTGTGCCACCGGCAGAACAAGCATCGACGTGAGGAGAGCTTTACACTTGGCTTCAAAGTCCTGCAGCGTGGTGTTAGCAGAATGCCGAATGCAGTGCAGTAGGTCTTGTTGGCGGACATGCTGGGAGTTGTCTCGGAATCCGGGGCATGGTGGCATGGTGCCCTCGACTGATATAGGTGGTATGACCTGGCAAAATTCACTGTGGCGTGGTAGTAGTACTCACAGTGGGTGGACCGCACTGTGTCCACTTCGTTTGATTCCACCCGTCTTCTGCAAAGTCGGGGAAAATTCTGTTGAGCAGTGAAAACCCACGACACATGTATACCGACGTCTAGGAAAACGATGAATTACGAATGGCTCCAAAGTGTTCACTCTTACCTTCCCTCTGAACGTCGATTAAGGTTTACTTCGCTTCCAGGCCTGAGAGATGGCCGTTGTCATTGCCACCGAGAAGCCTATGAACAGAGGAGCCCTGGATAGAGCGCGCGTGAATACTGGAAGCTAGTATGCTTAGAATGGGAGCGCAGAGCGGATGGTCTAGACTCGTGCAGCTAAGAGAAAGTCGGTTGGAGGATCAGCGGTATATGTTTGTGTCCGGGACCAGAAAAAGACGTAGTCTCTCCAAGTCTACTTTTGGTCTACTTAGATGAATTGCGCGCCGTGGAACCTAGGCCTGCAAATGGATTCTGGGGCGAGAAGTCGAGATTTTCAGGCTAAGAGATGCAGCTTGAGAAAAGTTGGACCGGTGCTAGAGCGAAGCTTCTAGGTGTGAGCCTTATGTACTCGGGAAAGTCGAAAAGCGTGGTCGCAAACGCCCTATCAGTTGTAAAAGGGATGGTTGTCGACGATTCTGCGCAAAGTCGAGGAGTTGAGAGCCACATGATGACGGAGGGGAAGAAAGAGCGCTGATGTATTCGCTCGTGTTTGGCTACCTCTTGATCTTGACCACCACAACAGGCAAGTGAGTTTCTTCCTCGTTTCGGAATGCATGTTACTGAACCATTTCTAGATGGACGCGTCAATATGCTCCAAGTGTGGCACTCCGCCGTTAACTTCCGCTATAAACGCCACCATTCAATCTCTAACACACGCGGCAGCGCCTGGAACTCGGCTGCACACTCTGATTCGCTCCAACGAGCCTCCAGAGCCTTTGGAAGTCCCCTTCATCCAGTCTTCCACACGGGAGATCGACGCGTCCTTGGCCTCACTCGACGCGGAAATTTCGCGATTGCAAGAGCGGTTACGCTGCCTGCAGCAGGATCGTAGCGAGCTGGTTGACCATCAGCGGACGCACAGATCCATCATTTCCCCCCTCAGACGCATGCCCGCCGGGATACTGGCCGAAATCTTCATGTCGTCGCTGCCTACCGTTGCGGAGTTCTTCGGCCGAAAATCATTCCAAACCAAAGCCAGCCCTTGGCTTTGGACCCACATCTGCAGTCACTGGAGGAAAGTCGCAATCTCCACGCCTGCCATGTGGTCCCTCATTGTGATGGATTTCGCCAAGTATGATTATCCTGTAGAGGTGGTCAAGGCCCACATCGAGCGCTCCCGGACACTCAAGATACATTTCTACGGGTCAAATAAGCCGGATGATGCTACTCCGCAAAAGGAGATGCTCAGTTACCTCGTCAAGCCGTCAAGCATTCTCTGCAATGGGAGGAACTCTGCATCAGATTAACGGAAAATTTGATGCACCTCCTTCCGTCTGTTCGCAACGGAATCCCCTGCTTGCGAAGATTATGGGTCGAATGGGCTGATGAAGAAGATGAAGAAGCCTCTCAATTCGTTGCTTTCTTCCAGACGGCCGGCTCCTTGGTCGATATCGCTGTCAATCGGTGTTTCCACCCTGTATCATTCCTCCCTCCTACAACCCAACTCACCCATTATCACGCTGATGCCACATGGGAAGTTCATGAGGCAATCCTGCGCATGACCCCAGCTATCATCGCAGCCAACATCAACATATATCCCGAAGAACCGGAGTGGAGTGCGCTGACGTGCGAAGCCATCGAACTATCGCAGCTTCGATGTCTGTATATCTCGCATGTCGAGGCTCTAGCGTATCTCAAGCTACCCCGTCTCAACCAAATCTCCCTTGATTTTCTCCTTGACGAGTCCGACTTCCTCCCCGCTTTGGAATCTTTCCTGGCCAATTGTTCAAGCAGGCTCCGAAGACTTGGTCTGAGAGGCATGCCGGATGCCGCTCTGGCCAGCAAGATCTTCCGAGCTTGCCCTGCCCTCAGCGAGCTAGCCATCATAATGAACCCCCCCTACCGACTCGGACGACCTCGCCTATGAGACTTCGAGTGCGTTGATTCAACTCTTGATTCCCACCCAAGACTCGGTGATTTTACCACACCTTTCTGCCATCCACGTCGCGTTTGAAGGCACATTATCGCTTGACCACGAGCTTTATGCCCAAACTCTGGAATCTCGGTGGACCCTGCAGCCTCGTGCGTTACAGGCGGCGACACTGTGCTTTGAGCACGAACCAAACGGGTATAGCACCATTCAGCTGCGACTGATGCGCTTGACTGCGGTGGCTTGGATTTTGTGGTATCTCAGGTTCCGAATGTGCAGAATCTCGTTGCCCATTGGTTGTGCCGACCCACGTGGATATAGCGTACTAAGTAAGCTCTCCTTCATTCTCTCTTCTCTGTGCTGATCTTCGTTCAGGGCATTTCTTCTTTTTACAGGTTATCTATTAGTTTCTGGGTAGGTAGGCACTTGCCTTAGCACACTATCTGTAACTTGAAGTTCAGGTACCTGAGGGAATCATCTTTCGTAGCTTGTTCGTAGCAAATACAACAGAACCACTCCGCCATATTATCCACCACCTCCGGTCCGACTAAGGAGAAGTTCAGCTGTCCCCTCATCAAAGACCATAGTGGCTGCTTGAAGCACACCTCCAACATTCGAACATAAAGTTCAAAATCCATGCGCAACTTGGTTTCGAAGGTCGACCAAGGAAACCGCGGTCTGAAAGTGGTCGATGGTTTGCACCACTTGTTCGCCTTCCTCGCTACCCCAGTCTAGGCACAGTCTCCGAAGAGCTGCCGATCACGAAGGTCGCGAAGAAGAGGGAACAGGTCGGGCGTCAGCATGATGCTCAGATCCTCCCATCGTGCAGAATGTTCAATGAGATATTGGAGCATTTGGATCTGGTGCCCGGCATCAAAGTCGCTGGATCCATAAAAGTACACCTTGAGTATTCGTGAGTGCTCGACCCGGGTTTGTGAGGGTAATGGTCCCCGGAGATTCGATCGTAACGGAGCAAAATGAACGGCCACAGAGAGGGTATCGAGATGGCAACTGCTCTCCAGCGGCTACATATATGCGTTAAAACCCATGGGCTCCGTGTAGGATCGAAATCGCAGTCCTCAGGCTCCAACGCCTCTCGGAGGGTACACGGGAGCGTCCACGAGAAGATTTCGCCCAGTATCTCGGGAGGCACACGTCGAATGGAGGAAAGAATTGCCTCGTGCCGTCGCTGGCGACGCGCCAGTGCGATGCGGTCCTTCCTCAGCTGTACAAGTCGCTCCTGGAGCTGGGAGATTTCCTCATTGACGGACACCAACCACCCGCTAGGTTCTGCGGTAGCTGATTGAACGAGGGGAAGCTCAGATGCTTGGGGAGGATTGTTGGAGTTCAAGAGGGTGTAGAGTGGGGACCCAGGGGTGCCGTCTGCGAAGTTGTGGGACTTGCTCGACCTGAGGGGATGCCAGTGCTCCACAGAGACTACTTACACTTCGGGGTGTTCATCTGCGGGGCGAACTCAGCGCTGTTGACACCGGGACAGCAGAAAAAAACAATCTTACCGTCGCTCAATGAGGGCTCCGGGGAAGCAGGCGACGAGGGGATGAAAGAGGAACGTTGGGCACGTGAGCGATCTGCTTGCTGGGGAGTTGTCTAAGAATCCGGGGCATGGTGGCATGGTGCCTTCTACTGATATAGGGAACCAGGATGGTATGACCTGGCGTGGAAGTAGTACTCACTGTGGGTGGACCACACTGTGTCCATTTCGTGTGATTCCACGCTTCTTGTGGGCGCAAAGTCGGGGTCGGGTAGTGAACACATGAAACACCGACTTCTGGGGAAAATGACGATGAATTATACGAATGGCTCCAAAGCACTCTGACCTTCCCTCTGAACGTCGATTAAGGTTTACTTCGCTTCCAGGCCAGATAGATGGGCCATTTTCATTGCCACCGAGAAGCCTATGAGGAGAGGAGTTGGATAGAGCGCGCGTGAAGACCGGAAGCTAGTGTGATTCAAGTTAGCAAGAGAATGTGGAGCGCAGAGCGGGTCTCTTGCAGATATACGTAGGCTGGTACACGTACATAGGGACTCAGGAGCGAGTTCGACAGTATTTTGTCCCGGAAATGTGGTCATGATCCGCCCATTTCGTAGATGAGAGAAAGTCGGCTGGAGCCTGGAGGACGGTTCCGAGTCAGCGGTATATGTTTGTGTCCGAGGCAGATGAACGAGAAAAAGACGTAGTCTCTTATAGATGAGTTGCGGGCCGTGGCATCTCGGCCTGATCTTGTTTTCTGGACCGAGAAGTCCAGATTTCCAGGTTAAGGGATGCAGCAGGTTGAGAATCCAAATTATCCAATTGGACCGGTGCTAGAGTGAATCTTCCAGGTGTGAGCATTGTTTTATTAGACAAAGTTCATTGTTCAGAGAAAAAAAATGGGTGTAAACGCCCTCCCACATCAGGAAAACACTAGCCGAGCCATAGCTCGGCGCTAGTGCCATAGTGCCCATAGTACTATGCAGTACTATGGCTACTATGGAATGCTTTGGGATCTCTATCGCTTAACTTACTTGTCTATTTTCAGGGAACCTGTTTGACACGGCGGCAACAAAGCTGGCATCCATTTAAACGGGGCGTCGGCAACGCGGTCTTGACTCTTGACACGCCCCCGTCCAACCTCTCCCCCCAACTTCATCGTCGCCGCGGTTCCTCAAGCCCTCATTGCTCAAGTTCGCCTCCAACCCGACGCAGCCTCTTGCAGTTGCCCGCAGGTAAGCGTTCATCCATCCTCCATTCGCGAGCATCCAGTGACTCTGAATCGTACGGCGAAGAGTCCTCGTTTTCGTTTGGCGCGTTCAACGCTGCGATGCGCGTATCTTGTGTGGCAGTATCGCCGGCGGCCTCCATATCAACTTTGTTCTTCTGTTGTTCGAGTCGGTGGTGTTACGCGCTGTGTAGTAGATCCTCGTGGATGTATTAGCTACTGAATTCACAACAATTTTTTTGCTCTACCTGTCCGTTATATTTGCGTCCCAATTTTGACCCAATTGCGTCCTCAGCGGTGTATTCAATTTTAGAACTGCCCAAGCTAAGCGTCGGCAAGCAGTCACTGCATAGTGCTGCATAGTGCTGCATAGTGGGGATGTATCTATGGGCACTATGGCACTATGCAGCACTCTCCAGTGCTATGCAGCATCCCCCAGTTTTCCTGATGCAGTGTAACAAGACAGCTGTCGACGATTCCGCGCAATGATGACGGAGCAGAAGAGAGAGCGCTGACGGATTTGGTCGTATTTGGCTCGCATCTTGCTCTTGACCACCACGACGGGCAAGTGAGTTTCTTCCTTGTGTCGGAATGCTGTTACTGAACCATTTCTAGATGGCCACGTCGATATGCTCCAAGTGTGGCACTCGGACGTCGACCGAGTCTGCAAACGCTGCCATTCAATCTCTTAAAACCGTGGGAGCGCCAGGAACTCGGCTGCACTCTCTGAGTATTATACAGATGCGACGCACACAGCACATTGATGTACGACACATTGGCAGCAGGTTTCCGTCAGATGCGACACATTGATCACGCAGCTGATCAGAGTGTGTCGCACTTGTCAATTGCCAAGACTTTGCACTAAATTCACCAGTCGATTCACTGTGGATTATGCACCCTTCACTCACTGTCGAAAATGGGGGGAAGGAGACTGGTTATTTTGCCAAGGAGTCCCTTTGCCCAACCAAACCTAACAGAGTCTAACCGCCAATTCATGGTGGATTCCGAGTTCTTCATGCACTGACGAAAAAGGGGGAAGAAGACTGATTTGTTGCCCGAAGGTGTGTCTGCACAAACCTAACCTAACAGAGTCTAACCACCAATTCACAGTGGATTCAGAATCTTGCCAATCAGTGGATGATTCACTGAAGCGAATAAATATGCGACACTTGCCGATCACGGTGTCGCAGATTGTGTCACGCGCTGACCTATTTGCGCACATGACAACGCCAAATAAACCCGATATACATTGGCGCTGTACAGCGTTAAAGTCATGGGAACCCCGTCTCGATCGGATTGAGGAAGAAGCCGAGGAAGACATTATTTAAAGACGTGGGATCGTTTCATAATTATAAACGACAGCGTGGATAAGGGAAGGAGTTTTCGATCAGTGAACTGTCAGATCATGACAGGCTTCTATGAAGAACACGGTGTAGAGACAACAATAGGAGACGACAAAGGTGCAGGACAATAGTGCATGTCGGAAGCCAGGACAATTAGTGTAGCATCGTAGATCTATTCCTCATAGTATAAAAGCAGTAGCTAGTCGTCGTATTCTGTACCCTCTCCTAGACTTTTATTCAGTTCATTTTACAAGCTTTAGTAGCGCACTACCCAATCCACAGCATCTTACCGCTGTTGGACGCGTGAAACAAGTCTTGTCGTGACAGATTGCGGTGATTTCGCTTGCCATCAATGTGCTGTGTGCGTCACATCTGTTCAAGCCCGGCACTCTCTTATTCGCTCCAACGAGCCCCCCGGGCCGGAGCCTTCAAAAATCCCCTTCATTCGGTCCTTTGTGCCCGAGATTGACGCCTCCTTGACCTCAATCGCCGCGGAAATTTCGCGATTGCAAGAGCAGCTATGCAGCCTGCAGCAAGATCGTAGCGACCTGCTTGACTATCAGCGGAAGCACAAATCCATGCTCTCTCCGCTTAGACGGATGCCCCCCGAAATACTAGCCGAGATCTTCACCTCGTCGATCCCCGTCGTCTCGGAGTTGCTCGACCGAGAATCATTCTGAATCGAGGATAGCCCTTGGGTTTGGACCCACATCTGCAGTCGCTGGAGGGCAGTGGCCATTGCCACACCTGCCCTATGGTCCGTCATTGCGATGGATTTTGCCAATTACGACTATGCTTTGGAAGCAGCTGCGGCGCACGTCGAGCGCTCTGTGATGCTAAAGATACATTTCTATGCTTTGCAGAAGCCCGATACTTCCTCGCAAACGCGGATGCTCAGTTACCTCATCCAGTATTCCTTGCGATGGGAGGAACTCTGCATAGCATTAACACAAGATTTGATGCCCCTTCTTCCCTCCCTTCGCCACAAAATCCCCTCCTTGCGAAGATCATGGGTCCAGGTGGATGGTGATCTTGCAGAAAACACAGCAGCGGACCAAGTGGATGATTTTCTCCAGACAGCAGACTCGTTGGTCGAGATCGGTGTCAGTCGTTGCCTTTCCCCTGGATCGTTTCTCCCTCCTACAAACCAACTCACCCATTATTACGCCGATGCCCCTTGGGACATTCATCAGGGTATTTTGCGCATGAACTCGTCTCTCGTCACAGCCCACATCAACATGTTCCCCGACGAACCGGAGTGGAGTACGCTTGCGTGCGAAGTCATCCCACTATCGCACTTTCGATGTCTCTTTATTTCGCACATCGAGTCTCTAGCCTATTTCAAAACGCCCCTCCTGAACCAAATCACTCTCGATTTGCTTCCCGACGAGCGCGACTTCTTCACGGCTTTGGAACGTTTCTTGACCAATTCTTCGAGCACACTCCGAAGACTGGGTCTGAGAGGCATGCCGGATGCCACTCTGGCCAGCAAGATCTTGCGAGCTTGCCCTGACCTCAGCGAGCTGGCCATCATAGTAAACCCCTTCACCGACCACCTGGCTTATGAGACTTCGAGTGCATTAGTTCGACTCTTGATCCCCACCCAAGAGTCGCGGCTTTTACCACGATTATCCCGCTTCCATCTGGCATTCGAAGGCACGCTGTTGCTTGATCATGAGCTTTATGCCCAAATGCTGGAATCGCGATGGAACATCCGGCCCCGTGTCCTCCAGACGGCGACAGTGTGCTTCCAGCGCGAACCGAATCCGAGTGGCAGCGCACATCCAGGACTCGGAGCACTTCGGTGCGCCGGTTTGGATTTTACCTTGACGAAGGTTGGGAATACGCAGGAATACATGGCCCATTGGTTGTGCCGACCAGGGTGGATTGGATAAATAGCGCAGAAACCCTTTTTGTCTGCGCTGGTACGCGTTCAGTTCAATTTTCGGACATGTTTTTTTATTAGCTTGTGAGTTTGTTGGAATCATCTTTCAATCTCTCGGCGCATCCGTCCCAAATACATTCAACACCAGGTACCTCCGTCGGCCAAGCTCGAGACGGTCGCTGGTGTTTCCGGACTCGGAACGCGCCATGTGATGATGGTCCTTCGGTGCGGGTTATCTCCCCAAAGGCAGAATCCGAGCTGCGATTCTGGTTCTCAAGCGGATCCACCCTTCTAGTCACAGACTGAGTCCAGAGTCGCCGCTACCTGAGACCTGAGGGTTGAACTAGTTGCTCTTCCAATCTAGTTTTGGTCTACTTTACGATAAATGACCTCGACTGGACCACTGTGTCATCTCATCCTAGGCATCCACATATGCAGTCCCGTCCTCGAAGCCCTTACTCGGCTTGCTCCGCGAAATTTCTGTTCTAAGGAATTGGCCCCCGCGACCCCAGGCGGCTCCGGACCACTACTGTGCCTCCCAAATCCAGGTTCCAGCATCCGCAGCTAGGGTGAAACATCTCTGACATCTGCGGCAAGGCGTACTACCATCGTTCAAGATTTCATCCAAAGAACGTGTATACGCCACCGTTAGCGTCTAGCTTCATCGCGGAGAGCGAAACGGCTTAAATGTGCAGCAATACTGACTGATAACTCCCCAGTTCACGCCTCATGTTACTCGACCCCATCAACTCGATCCTTCTTGTTACGGTACTCTTTACGGTCTTCTTGCTTTGCAAACGTCGGAGGCTGCCTCTCCCTCCCGGCCCTCCCAAGTTTCCTCTCCTTGGGAATGTCTTCAATCATCCCTCGGTGTCTGTCTGGAAGGTTTATATGGAATGGAGCAAACTCTATGGCAAGTCCAGCATTCCAAGTCCGAATGCTAGTCCATACTCAATAGGACATTTCACAGACTCTGATATTATTCATGTGGACATTGCTGGTCGATCGATCGTAATTCTTTCCTCCCTGGAAGCGGCGGTCAATCTACTCGACAAGAGATCCGCTATATATTCCGACAGGTCAGGGAGTTCTCCAACCAAATTTCCTTGTGCCAATCAAGTCCCTGGATTCACAGACCACGCCTGCCGATGGTGAACGAGTTGATGGGATGGGACTCCAACTTTTGTATGCCAGTCGATACTTCTTTCTCGTGCTATTATTGAACTGCAACACCAGCGATAATGAAATACGGTATGCATGCAAGGTTATTTTGGAAAGCTTATTCACGTTCCTTGTAGGCGACCGCTGGCAAGTATTCAGTTTTTTGCAATATTGCAAGGCTAATATCTTTTTCTGTCTCAGGCGAATTCGCCGGCGACTCTTCCATAGTGTGTTCCACGCCGAAGCTTCGAGAGAGTTTCGCCCCGAACAACTCTCAACAATACACAGACTTCTTCTGCGCTTGCTTCATGAGCCTGAGGACATCATGGCTCACTTCAGACAGTGCGTGCACGGTCTTCAAGATTGCGGACCCAATTTTTCAGAGTTCAGCAGTATGACTGGAAGCCTCATCTTGGGTGCGGCGTATGGCATCAACGTGGCTGCAACAGGCGACCCATACGTGAAACTCGCTGAAGAAGCAGTCGCTTCTGTCACAGAGGCTCTGGTTCCCGGAAGGTTCCTCGTCGTAAGTCCAAATATTCAACACAATCATACATTTTTCATTCTTGTGTTTTAGGATTCGCTGCCATTATTGAAATATATACCCTCGTGGTTTCCGGGAGCTGGATTCCAACATTTTGCGAGGGAGGGCAAGAAACTGTCTCAAAATCTGTTGGAGAAACCATTTGCCGAGGCAAAGCGCAAAATTGTGAGTGAAGTTGAATCTGTGGGGTTTACTTCTCATGCAAATAGGAATCCGGAAACGCCCCATACTCATTCACTGCTGCATCCCTTCAAAATCTGGAGGAGTTTCCGGACAAAGAGCAGGCGATCAAAGATACAGCTGCAGTTATGTATGGTGCGGGAACTGACACGATTGTTTCGGCGCTGGGCACCTTTGTTTTGGCAATGTTCTACAACCCCGAGGCGCAGAGGAAAGCACAAGCAGAGATCGATTCCGTCATCAAGCAGGGCCATTTACCGGACTTCGACGACGAACCATATTTGCCGCATCAGTCTTTTGACAAAGATCTTGCGACCTTTTTGGGCTTGGCAGCTTGTGGCACAAGCTCGCAAGGTCAAAGCGAGGGTTAAAATCCCGGAAATGGCTGAAAGTGGGGCTGAAAAAAGGTATTAGTGATGGAGGAGATACACTGAGAGGCAATGGAAGCATGTACCAGTTAGATCCAGGGTCGAAGGAAATAAATCTGTGTGGTCCGATGGGAGTCGAACGAGGGACCTTGCGAGTTTCAGGACCTGGCTTGTGAGCTTGCGGGCTTGCGCAGATTTGGCGGGCGCTTGCGGGCTTGAATGACCTTGTACAAGGTCACAAGCTAGATGTCAAAAGTCTGATGCGTATGTCTCCGCCCTCGTGAGAGAGGTTCTCCGTTGGCAGCCTGTAACACCACTTGGTAAGTACCCGTGTCTACTATGTGAATTATGTCCAACGAGTCGACAGGTGTTGCACACTTCATTGTTGTGGAAGACGAATACAAAGGGTATAGGATTCCGAGAGGCTCGACAGTCATGACCAATACTTGGTGAGCGGTAAAGTGTCAGCATTGGAACTCAGTCCTCATCCGCCGGTTTGTTAGGGCTATCTTACATGACAAAGTCAGTACACTCTGACCGAGTGTCTTTCGAGGAACTGACGACGTGCTAGAACTTGTATCCTGATCCATACGCTTTCAAGCCCGAACGCTTCTTGCTGAACGGGAAATTAAATCCTGCTACTCAAGGGCCCGAAGCAGCAGCATTTGGTTTTGGGAGAAGGTACATAATTATCGACCTATGAAACATCCTCATGGGTTGCCTGAATAGAATTTGCCCTGGCCGGCACATGGCAGCGTCCTCGATCTGGATCACTATAACATCCATTCTCGCCACCTTCGATATCACCAAAGCTGTAGGAAAGGACGGCGAGCTGGTCGAACCAAGCTACGAATATTTTGAGAGACTTGTTGTGTGCGTGCCTCCCCGTTTGTGAACACTTGATGAAACTGAGGAGGAATGGCCAGGGTGCCGCGGCCTTTTGAATGCTCTATCAAGCCCAGGTCAAAAGATGCGCAGGCTTTGATTCAGTCCACTGCGGATCAGGACTGTACCACATAGGAGGCTGATTTAGGAATTGGTATGACGAGATTTATCGAATTCAATTGAACAGATGTGCCCAAGATTTCGCCGAGTATCTCGGGTGGTGCACTTTGAATCAGGGAAAGAATCGCCTTGTGTCGTCGCAGGTGACGCGCCAGTGCGCTGCGATCCTTCTTTAGCTTTAAAAATCGATCCTGTAGCTGCGAGATTTCCTCGTCGAACGAAACCAAGTGCTCGCTGAGTTCTGCGGTAGCCGAATGGACAAGGGGATGCTCAGATGTTTGGGGGGGATTGTTGGAATTCAGAAGGGTGTAAAGTGGGGACCTAGGGGTACTCTCTATGAAGTTGTGAGATGCAATGGAGCGGGTCATAAGTATCGGCGCGGTTGCGCACCGGTGACTCGGACAGGACTCGGACGTGGGGACTCGATCCGAGTCTGAGGGGATGCTACTCCACAAAGAATACACTTCGGGGTCATCTGCCAGTGTAGGGCAAACTGAGCGCGCTGTAGTCACAGAAAATCTATCTTACCGTCAATACTCGAGGAAAGCAGGCGACGAAAAAGGAAACTTGTGCACGTGAGCGATTTGCATCCTCTTCGGGTCGTGTTTGGTATTTGATCCGGAGTATCAGCCGCCGCCCTGCGCAAGTGCGCGCTCTGCTCGATTCATGAATGCTGCGGCCTCGGAATCGACCAACTCGCCTGGCCTATCTCTTGGCAGAACCCCATAACTTCACCGGTCTTCTGAAGCTGGAGAACTTCCGTGCAATTGTTTATAAGCAAGAGGCCGCCACGACAAGTCTGTTGTCTTCGCTCACAAGCGCCTAGCATCGATTTCCACGCCATTACCTCGCCACGCACATCGACTTTCCCCCCTTCCTTCCAAGACCTCGTCGAGTCCTGAATCGGTGTCGGCGACTCGCAACTCATGGTATGGTGGGAGCGAGGGACTTCTGGTGCGCACGAACCTCATTATTATCTTGCCTCTCCTGTAATTTTCGACAGAGGATGCGCTGATCGATGATCCTCGTGCCTTACGACTCCAGCGTACTATGGCACATTCCACCGTGCACAACACCGTCCTTCACGCTGCGAGTGTGGCATCCGCCAGACAGTGTGGTCCCTCGTAACTAGTGGCCAATCACGGAAGTTTGTCTCAGTGCACTCCTGAGCCCCCTCCCTGACAAATGAGTAGAACCCTTCGAGGACAAGATACGCCCACGACTCCGCCTACCCCCATCGCAGAATCTTCGCCATGAGTAACACGGCGACACCCTCCGTGCGTAGCGTGGCCTGTGGCTTCCGTCAACGCTGAAGCGTCCTTTAGACCGCGCAGACGAGCTACATGGCAAGCGCCCCCTTTTAGTTAGTCCATGGAGCACACACTCGCGTGGGGACCTTGTTGACAGTGGTGACTTTGCTCGCAGATGCAATGAAAATTGGGAGATGGGTGAGTCCTCGTCTGTAGTTCTCGTCTCGTTAACTTGACTATTTGTCAGAACAGGCGTCCAGTCTAGTGCCTTTCATTTACCAATCCCTCGACTTGGCCACCTCCATTCCCCCGAAATGGGACACCATTGTCCCGTATCACTGCTGCGGAAAGCGCGCCCATCGGCGAGCGCGTGAAGAGGCGAAACGGGAGCGCAAAGAGGCTGAGAGGCGAAAGGCAGCTAAAAAGTGCGCCCTTTTCTCCACTACCGACTTGTCATTCACCTGTCACAGGATTGGGCAGCTACTCAGCTTCGGTCAGGGATGAGGAAGCTGCGCCTGTTACCGTTGCCAAGAAGGCTATCATTCGGGCCAACTGTGCGTTCGCTCCTTGGCTCCTCCACCGCTTCTCATTTGTTTTGTAGTGGTGGACGACCCGCAGGCTGCGGCCGTGCCTCTGCCGGAGTTTTTGACTAGCCCCAGCGCGCTCCAGCCGAGTCGGCTGCTGAGGCGCCCGTGGCGTCGAAGAAGGACGATGACCAGGGTGATATAATCCAGATCCGATAAAGGCTAGGGTAGCGTCGTCAATGTGCGCTCTACTTTGCTTTCTTGATCGTCAATACTGATGAGTTTTCCCAGGTCTTGGCGGCAAACGGAGGTCGCCAAAATAGAGGTGGAGATCCCCGTCTCTTGGGGCTCTGACGAGGAGCTCGAGACGTTGCGCAAGTCTAGGAAGACCAAGACGGTGTGCCTGCAGGAGGAGCTCGGGCGGTATGCCAAAGGGCGGGCCTTGCCGCCAAGGGCAAGCGGTGAGACGAAGGGCATATTCTCAAGGCACTCAGTGCGTTTCGGGGCAGGTGGATGTGGAGGATGAGCAAATGCCGGGAGCAGGGGATGCAGGCGCGGATGGGGGAGAAGGACAGTGGCAACACTGAGGCCCGATCGACTTCCTCCAGATGCTTTGGTCGATATCGGTGTCAGTCGGTGCTCGGACTACCTTGCGGATTTGCCCATGAGCTCCAAGGTCATATCGAGCCGTTTCCCCAGAGTATGCCTACGCCAATTCATCGAACTATCACAGCTCGATGTCACTGTGTCTCACACGTGGATCGAGCGCGTGGGTGGGAAGGATTTACAGCCGGAGCGGGTAGGAGCAGCTTCGCACGGGGAGCACCATGGGTTTTCAGACGGTGGCTGGATGAGGGGAGGAGAAGGTGGATGCCGTTGTCTGCGCGCTTACCTTGGTACTCAAGAGGGAGACGAGACCAGGGCCAAGGAGGGGAGCTCGCCTTGCATTCTCACCCCTGGGTGTATTTTAGGACGCTCTTCGCTGGGTTGGGTTTTGTGGAGGACTCGTGGGTGGGGCTATTAGCCGGGACGTTGGCAGTTGTCGACAATTGGACCAAAAACAGCGTAATTATCTCGTTTATATCCCCTGTGTATGGCCTTCAAGACGCGGTGTTCTAGCTTTGTCCTTGTTTACGTCACACTTCTTCCTCTATACCTGAGTCCAAAATTGGACGGAGCTGACCAATTTGATTGTATTTCTTGTATTTCCTCTCTCTCTCTCATCCAGAAATTGTGCAGCGTGGGTCAAGATGAATTATCCATAGAACTCAACATTCCTCACACATGTATGCAGATGATGAACTTGTCTCGCTGCTTCGGCCAAGTCCCCGGGCAAAATACCTTGGATGAGCAATCGTGCGAGCTGAAAAGCGCCGTCGCCCCTGGAACGCGATTCCACTCTCTTGCCAAGTCAAACGAGGCTCCCGAGCCCTCGGAAACTCCTCTAGTTCTCTCTATCTCCTTGTTACGTCCCGTTCCATTCTCACCAACTCCGGACCAATCTTGACCCAACTCCGGTTCCGGCTCCAACAAATCCGGATCAATCTTGACTGGACTCCGGTCCTCGTTCGGACTTTTGCCCTTCTTCAATTTGTTACGTCCCGTTCCAACTTCATCCAAACTCCGGACTCCAGTTCCTTTAACCGGAGTTTCTTTGACCGGAGTTCCGGTTCCTTTGACCCAACTCCGGATCCATCCCATCTGTCAGGCCGAGTCCTGCTTCTCGGACTACACCGGGTATTTTGGTTAATCACATGAAAAAGGAACCTTGACAGGATATTCATCTGACATGCTCTAGAGTGACATCCACTTGATCACTCCGTGCGGGCTTAATCACCTTATATCCACTTAGCCGGTTATGTCCGTTCTCAAGTCTATTTTAGTGTCTTGACAAATATCTCTCACACTTAGTATATAAGACTTTCCTATTGTACTCGGTACGGCAGTTGGAATATTAACGTTCCTGGTCTATTCGACCTTGGCTGCTCCGAGCCCTCCTCTCCTCCTTTATCGTCTCGTCCGGATTGCTTCCCTTGGAAGTAGCGTAGGGAACCCGGTCACCCTGGGTCTTTGTGGTGTCATCGGTTGGACTCCATCTCCCTCCTCCGACTTTTTGTCTCTCTCCGGAGTCCTTCGTCCTGGAGTTCCGGTCATTCTTACTCTGGTCGTCCTTATCCGGGATTCCAGTCAGCCTCGGATCCGGCACCTAACACTCCTCGAAAATCGAGACACAGTTGGCTGCGCTCGACACTGAGATACCTGCTTTTAGGGGCCATTGCTTGCGCATGGCAATCCGAGTCTGGGGCAGCAGCTGGGGATAAGGCACATGGAGAATGTTTTAACAACGATGGGAGACCAAATCCCTTGGGGCGAGGAAGGCTGCTTCAGCCCTCAGCAACGGTAATATGACTACGGCGCCGCCACGAACATAATTAAAACATAAAAAAAAAGTAGGCCCGTGCAAGGCCCGTGGAGAAGGACGTAGGGACGATGGGAGGACAGGTCCCTCCAGCGAAAGCGGCAAGGGAAAGGGGGGTATGTGGAGAGTTAAGGGAGGATTCAGGATGTTATAGCAGCAACGACGTAGGCTGCTTCGGCGACGGTGGGCGAGGTGCGATGAGACGACGTGGGCGATAGGGCAATGTCGAGAACGATGTATGAGTCGTACTGCCACGAGAAATGCACGATTTTTGATCGCACGTGCGGTGGAGACAACAAGAAGAGGAGGGGAAAGTATCCTATATTCACAGAAAGCTACACACATTTTGCAGAAGTAGAAACTGTCCGCTGTCCAAGGAGCCGTAGTAAGCGAACCAAAAACCAAGTACTTGGGACAGAGAGACGCGCGAGGCCAGCGCACATAGTAGATGTCGAGTAGATGTCGATAAAGTGCCAGGAAGATGGTATATTGAGGGATGAACGCCAGGAAACTGGCTGAGACGAGGGAGTCGGAGTGGGCCAGAGTATTGGATGTAAAAACAAGATGCTGTCGTCCGGAGGCAGCTGGTACAGTAAAACTTTTGCAAAAAAAACATGTTATGGATCATCCGTAGGTATTGCAAAAGTTCAGGTTAATTCTTATCTATGGAAGAGACTGCCAGAGCTAGTTGACCGGCTGGCACGGCTGGCACGGCACATCCGGCACAGGTTATATATGCTATTAAAAATTGATTTTCATCCTCCGGCCTTCTCGGAGAATCCCCTATGGGAAGAGAACATTGATGGCTCCTTCCAGATGTGATAACAATCCTGAAAGAGTAACCGGCACATTTGGACCAGCGGCATGCATCAAAAAAAGATGGGGGATCAAAAAAAATCAAAGTTGTAGAGCCACTCGAGAGCTACAGGAGTTGCTAACATTGTTTTACATCAAACTGATTGGCTGGCCCGCAAAACGTAAAATACTTTTTCAGAGGCAAGTCTTTGGAAACCAACACCAGGTTTTGAAAGCTGAGTGTGTCCCAAGGCTTCATACCAAAGGAACCATTATGTTTTCTAACCTCAGAGTGGCATTATCAACTCTGAATTCAAAAAGTGTTTGACATTTCGGATGCTATTCCCGATTGAGCCACTACGCTTTCCTCCCAAAAAGGCAATTTTCACCTTTTGCACTCCCATTGGATCTGCCTCTGGGATCCTTAACAAACTTGACTGACAACAATTCTTCTTTCAATCCTTCCACATGTTTTGGCCAGAAGTGTGTTACCACTTTGTGTATATACCAGTTGTAAGAGTGGAAATGGTCTGTGCATTTTTGCACCTTTGATATCATTTCCATGTAGTTTCATGCTTTTGTGATCTGTGGGCTTAGCATGTTCATGTACCACTTAGGATGCTAGATCTCAAATATCAGTCCAGATCTGAGCCATGGGAGAGTGTTATAAGTGAATGAGATAAAAGGTAGATTTAGGTGCAGCTATTGATATTGGCAGTTGATAACCTGATCCTTAGCACCCCAAGACTTCAATGAGTATTATCAATGACTTTTGAAGTCCCTTACCATAAGGTGCACAATAGGCCAGGTGAAAGTGGGAAAAGTCATCAAATCCCATTTTCACTGTATTGCTCATGCTCTTGATTTTTCCTCTGTGGTTGAAGTACATGGGACAAGTACCCTAGAGTATAGGGGGCCAGCACAACCAAGATCAGCTGAATACCTGCACAGAAAGTAAAGTTATATGCATAGAGATTTTGTGATCATTTTGGATCATTCTGTTGATAGAAGACAAAGGGAGTGGAATCTGGGATATTTGAAGTCACCAATGAGGAAAGGGAGCTCAGGGGGTCCAGAAAGTGTCCTTGATCATGAAGGTTGGTGGAGAATCCATGGAGTTCTGTTCAAGAGCTCTACTGGACATTTGACCGAATTCTTACCCTACAATCCTGCCAGACCCAAACACAACCAGTGGAATCTTGCAAATGCTCTTGCAAATATGGATGGGTGGAGCAATTCTAAGATGTTCCATCTAGTTTTTAGACTCCCAATACATGTACATGGCCCTGTAGGTGCACAACAAGGGGGATCAGCTCAAAATGATCACACTCATAACTCAGGTTTCTCCTCATGTTCTGGCCAGTTTCTTTGCTCTAATGGGGTCTACTGGCAAGGGAAATGTTCACTGTGGTGTTGGAACCAATGCATTAGCCACAGGTATTGAGAACTGGTGCACACTTACATTTGAAGAATTGAGTTGAAATCTCTCTGGAATCAAGGGCCTTGGTTGAACCTTCTTCAGATTAGAGTTAATATGATCCAGGATCAGACTTACAGACTACAGATCACACATCTGGGCACCAGAATCATTCAGCACCAGGAAATCAGTGTTTTCAATCATACAGCAATTGTGCCTCTCAGTGAGTGTAAATGGGGGTTCACCTCTGGGACCTATATAACCCTTCTAATAAGAGAGGACGACCGGGGTGAGTGTCCCTTCTAATTGGAAGGGAAGTAGCGATTTTCCCCTTGCTGCAATAAATAGCGCAATAAATGCTGCAATAAAGTTGCAATAGCTCACCTAAAGACTTGCACAGTGTAAGTATAAGTAAGTAGAGGGTATTGCAATAGAAGCCGTTGCCGAGTGATCCATCATTTGATCTTAGCCCAAAAAGGAAGTCCAAGAAAATTAGTGAATTCACAAGTCTTTGTACAGTATATAGACATCACTACAGCAAGAAAACAGCATATACACAATAACAGTAGATCCAGCATTCATTCCGACTCGGCACCCAGCTGGGGAAGCTCGTGCGGGCGAAGACCGGGAGGACCACCCTTTTTCCCCTGAAGCGCGCCTTTCCAGGCGGGTCTCGGGCGCGGCAGCTCCACGACGAGCTTCGCCTTCTTGGCAACGGGCTGCTCACCCTCATCCTCAGAGTCCTCCCGCGGACGCTTGTCAGTGGTCTTCTTCGTCTTCTTTGCCGGCTGCTCCTCAGGCTCCTCGTCCGTGCGGCGGCGCTTGGTGGGAGGGCCTTGCTTCGTCGGCACCACCTGCTCCTCGCGCTCGTCATCACCACTCGCGCTGTCGTTCTCGCCATCGCTCCCACTCTCGTTCCCACCCTTGCGCCGACGCATCTGCCTCTCATACTCCCCTCGCTCCTGCACCATCCGTCTAGCATGCTCATCCACAGCAGCTCCGTTGGGTATATGCTTCCCGTTCTTGAAGATGTACTTGGGAGGAGGCGCTGTCGGGACGAAGGGCTTGGGAGCTGGCTTGGTCTTGGCAGACGGTTTGGTAGGTGGTTTTGGCTTGGAGGCGGTGGACTTTGGAGTCGGTTTGGCGGTAGACTTGGAGGCGGCGGCCTTGGTAGACTTGGAGGCGGCGGCCTTGGTCGTTTTGGTGGCAGCAGCCTTGGTCGTTTTGGTGGCGGCAACCTTGGTCGTTTTGGTGGCGGTGGCCTTGGTCGTTTTGGCGGCGGTGGATTTGGACTTGGACTTGGCCTTCTTGCGCCGAGAGATGTCGTCGTCCGAGTAATCCCCATTGTAGCCTGCAAACTGCTGCTCGTCACCACTCTCCGGAACGTTCTCCTCACCACCGCTCTCCGGAACGTCCTCCTCGCCACCGCTCTCCGGTACCACCTCGTCATCGCTATCCGCACTCGCACGAGCGCTGGCGCCTATCATCCCGAGGCTGCGTGTTGTGCGTCCCACGGAAGTCCTTCCTAACCTTTCGCTCCTTCGCCTCCGGGGCCAAACCCTTGGTGATCAGCCGATTGAAGCGCCGCTCCTCTGCCTCCTCCTCCTCCTCCGTCGCGAGCTTCTTCCACTTGAGGCTGCCGTCCTTGAGAGCCTTGTAGATAGCACGAACGTCGGCTGCAACGGTCTGCTGCGCGCATCGTTTCCAGGGGACGCCCTTGGGCCAGCCCAGCAGCGCAACGTGCTTGCCGTAGACGATGGACTTCACATAGTTTTCAAAATTCATGTTGATGTTGGACTTGCCGGTGATCTGAACTGGAGGGACGTTAGTACGAGCAACAGAATGGAATATATGGCCTACCTAGACCGGACTTGATCATTGCAGCACCGAGTGCGCGCATCTTCTCGGTTGACGGAGCGGTGATGGCACCTGGAGAGCATTAGAATTGTGTACAGCGTATTGGAGCGCATTTGAGACTTACCTGAACTGCGCTGCATTGACCACAACTCGAGGGCGGCGGTGATGAGCTCTGGCTCCCGATTAAGTACCTCAGAGCAGAACTTCAATGCGTCCCCCGATTCAATGGAGAGGGGAGTGGTGATATCGTTGTAGTTGCCACGCGTGAAGAAACAGAAGCCCAGGATACCCGTACGGCGGTAGAGAGCTGTCACCTGCGTCGATCGAGGATAAGGTACACGAAACAAAACGGAGAGAAGAAACAGTGACTCACCAGCTCGCCCAAGACGGCCAGTGTGCGCTGGGCATCAATGGCAGCCGCCTTGTTGTCTCCCCGTAGTCCCGTTCGTGTCAGCACGCGCTGCGCCTCCAGCCTCGCAATCATCTGCTCAAGGAACTCGGGTTCGATGTCCTCCATCAGCGACGGATCCGCCTTGATCATCGCCTTTGCATCCTTCATCGTGTAACGAGTTCCGAGCTCCAAGCCTGTGTTTTGTCTGAGCAAGATGCGAACAACGGCAAAAAAAAGGAAGCTTACCCTCATTGAGCGTCTCCATCACGCAGCAGACCTTGGCGTTATAGGTGCTGAGGTTACGTTTCGTCTTGAGCCCTGCACCGTTGTAGATGCGTTGGCGGAGGGCCTTGACGGTGACGCTGTGCTTTGCAGCCACCTCGGGAAGCATGTTCTCGACGGCCTGGCGGATATCGCGAATGTCATCTGCAAGCGCTTGCGCCTTGTTGGCGCGCATTTGGCGACGTACACGCGTCAGCTGCGCCAGATTCTTCTCCTTGGGTTTGCGATAGCGCACGCGGGAGGGAATGATCGGCACGTCGGGATTGCGGCGTGCGTGCGTGTTGCCAGGAAGCTCGGGTCCAGTCGCGCCCAAATTGATCTCCTCGTCTTGGCTATTCGAGGCGGGATGGGGCATGTCGATGTCCTCGTCTTGGCGAGGGTTGAGGACGTTGGGATGGGGCATGTCGATGTCCTCGTCTTGGCGAGGGTTGAGGACGTTGGGAGGAGTCATCTCGATGTCCTCCTCGTTGCGAGTGCCGGTGATGACAATAGCAGGGAGAGTGGGACCAATAAAAGTGGGAGGAGGAAAAGTCGTCTCAGTGGACTGCAAGGTCGGGTCGTTTGTTGCGGTTGGCACGACGAGAGTGGAAACGATCGGTGGTGTTGCACCGTCCGACATTTTGGGTAGAGAGTGCGGTTGCAGCAGTAGAGCTAAAGTCTGAGCGCGTCAAATGAGACACGACAGCAGCGCAGAGCAAATTTACTCACCAAGGACGAAGCAAGCGGGTGAAAGACAAGCCAGCGAGCGAACGACCCCAAACAAAAAAGCACGCGTCTTGTAACGAACAAAACGCGTCCGTCCAGACCGCGCTAAACGTAAAACCCAGCCATGCCCGACAGACTTTCTAGTGGGTGTTAGTAATGTTGCAAGTTAATTGCAATAAGTACCTGAAAACGTCCAAGAAGCCAAAATGACCAGCCGAATAAACCACCCAGCACCTATTGCATTCAGTCAGTGTAGTTGCGCCAGGTGGGAAGGAGTGGCTTGGCCTCACCAAGCAGATGATTAAGGCTACCGTGCTCGCTATGGAGATGACCTCTCCATGGGACATGTATACCAACGATGGCGTTGGGCAAAGCGAGGAGGGCGGGTCCGGTGATGTGTACACGTAAATGTGGCGGCCTCCGCCCTGGATCGAAATGGAATAGTTTGCTGGATGCCTCCCTGGAAACGAGTTCGCCGTCGACATGGTTGGGCTGAGCTGAGGACGAGACCGCGGACATGCATTCAAGAACAGAGTCAGAAAGAGAGAGGCATCAATTGGTCATCTCCCTTTTCTCAATCGAGAGAGTGGTCATCTACCATTACCAAATCGGAAGAGTGGTCATCTCCCTTTGCCAAATTGGGACAACTCGATGAGAAATCTCATTCGACATTGGGGCTACTATGTACATTTTTGCCGCTACTATCGAGAACTAATTAATGTACATTTTCTTTCTTCGACATCCCCTCGCGCACGCGTCATGTAAACACCAAGAAAAAACAAGAAACCCCGCCAGCCACCACGACTACTCAATGCTCAAAGGTCAGATCCAGGAGAGCGTCATAGTTCTGGCCAGAGACGATGGTCGCCCCACGATTCCCGCGGCGGTGGGCTGCAGCAACTGCAGCAGGCCGCGATACAAAGAGCCGCCCACGGACGCCCACGGCAGCCCAAAGGATAGGAGCGTCTGCAGGAGGCTGGATACGCGCGAGGACAAGGCTCGCGCGAAGGGTCGACAGCTCCTCCTCGCTGGGGTCCCCGTCTCCAATGAGCGGCAGAAGGCGCTCGTACCCGGGTGGGATGACCGACGGGATAGGGCAGTATGCTCCATTCCCCGCCTGCTGCTCGCGAGCCCAGAGCGCGAGATTCTGACGTCTCGCCCAGTATTCACGTTGAGCTTCTTGGGTCTCCTGGGCAACCGATGCGCTCGACGTCGAGACGGGGATGAATTGGGAGAGGGATGGAGGGGGAGACGAGTCGAGCTCCGTGAATTGGGAGGAGGAGGGCGAGGAGAGGGAGGAGAATTGCGAAGACGAGGGCGAGGAGAGGGAGGCCAAGTCCGAGCTGAGCTCCTCAAGGTCCTCGACGTCATAGACGTATTCGGGCCCAGCGTCGCGCGAGGTGAGTGCTGACATCTCCAAAGGAAAGTTGGCAAGCTGGGTGATGTCGGAGACACGAGGGCCAGCGTCAGGCAGCGGGCGAGAGTAGGAGAGTGGGCCGTCTGGGGAAGGAGGGCACGAAATGAGGGAAGGAACACCAGACGACGGCGATGAGGGGACAACGTTGTCATCGTGGCCACGCGGTATTGGGTCGATCTCGACAGGGATGCGAGTTGGACCGTCAAAGCCATCAGGCTTTGCGGGCGGTGGGCAATGGCCGGGGAGGTGGAATTTGAGACACTGGTCGATCCAGTGCGCCTTGGCACCCTTCGTTCCATCCCAGGCCTTTGCAACACGCTGTTGGGAGCAGGGGTAGTGAAGTGTCTGTTTGTTTGCCTCGGCACTGGAACACGAGTCAGTACAAGGAGAGGGAGGGAGACACATGGACAACGTACGGGGATGTATACACCGCGGTGTGCCGACCCACTCCTACAACGTAAAGATTGTCCTTGAGCGGGTCGTAGCCGTCAGATCGGAACCAGAGCATAGGGCAAATTGCTTTGGACGGTTCGCGCAAACCCATAGTAATCTCCATCGCTTCGTTGCCTATGAGGGCCATGGTGGGGGTAATGAGAAAGGAAACGTAGCAGACAAAGGTGCCTGCTCGGATTATATGAGTCCATGAGGCGGCGCCACCGTTCCAGAAAATGTACGTACCTGGTGTTGGGACGTTTTTCGTTTCGTTGGCATTCCTCCATTCGCGCTGGAAGGTTCTTTAGATGTAGAGCGTCAATCCATTGCAAAAAAGGTGTTAATTACCCCAAGAATTCGTTAACACCGTGTTGATACTGATCTGCCGACACCGACGCCCCCGCCCCCGCCTCCTGCTGCTCTCCCTCCTCATCGTCTGGTGCCTCATCCAGTGCCTCCAACTCTCGCATTCCTCTATCCCACTCCTCGCGTGCCAATTCGCTCAGTCTCTGCGCCTCCCTAATCCGCAAATATCGTTCCAATTTCACGCCCGACAACCTCTGCTGAATGTCTTCACAGACAGGCGGCGGGGAGTGTCGAGGATAACAGACATTGTCGGGGGTACTGGGGGGATTGTATGGTGGGGCCTCGTTTGGGTGCATCTTCGTCCAGCGAGTGAGCCAGACATCATATCCGCTCTCCTCGATGGATTTTCTGTAAAGTAGAATTAGCACAAATATAAGAGACTGCCTTGTAAAACGCACCTGCAGCGCCTCATTGTCTGCTTCCTTGCCAGCAACGCGCCGTGCTCAGCCCTGTACTCCGCCGCATGGTGGTTTGCTTGAGCTTTGGAGATGGCGTCCAAAGCCGGATCGCTTTTGGTCTTGGCACGCTGCTTGGAAGCGTGCCTCCGGCCCTTGCTACGCAATTGTTCCCTGTGGCTTGTATCGAGTGAGAAGAATACAGTGGAGGAGAACGCAGGTAGGCATACCTCTGCCTGTACTTGGTCTGGGCGGCCTTTCGCTTCTGTGGGTCTTTTGATGGCATTACTGGCCAATTCTTGAGAGGTTTCAGACGAGGAGGAAGGCGAGGGGTTGTGGCATGCGTTGGGAACGAGCAGTGTCGCAGATGTGAGGGGCGCTGAGGTGGGTTGCAGAGAAGGAGTCAATGAGATGGTGGTCGAGAGTAAAGATGTATACTCGATTAGGCCTGAAATTCAGCCCGACTCGAAATATTCCCCGAACATCGCTCATTAATTTGGAAAAAATACAATGGTGTAAGTACAAGTGGAAAACAACCATTAGTGCAGCCAGAAGTCGGAAAGTCCTACTGGAGTGAGATGCAGAAAAGAAATCTGTGCCGCTCGCACCGTGGTAAGTTGGCGATCCGTGTGGTAAGTCAGCGATCCCAGTGTCGGCTACTCCAGAAATCCAGTCTCAAGCCTGGTTCTCATTCCAAAAAAGCAGTTGAGCATCAAGAAAAGATTGTATTCGTATTTACTGGCTACCACCGAAACCCTCAAGCTCCGCCAAAGTCATGAAATGGTCAAGTCCGTCCTCCCATCGCGTTCCTGCCGCCTTGTCTCGTTCTGCCCTCTGCTCTGGCGATGCACGCTGCAGAAACTCGCCATCCGTCATATTCCCATTCGACACCCAGCGAAAGAGAGACCCCGACGTGTATTGTGTAAACGAGTGTCGTTTCTCGTGAGGATGGATTGGAGTATTGGAATGGGTCACGATGGCGGACGGAATGAAGATGGTGGAGCCGGGAGGGAAGCGGACGATCAGCCGAAGCTCCCAGAGGATGATGTGGCCACCAAGGTCGGGGTTGTAGTCACCGAGCGCTGTTACAGGGCACCAACCCGCCGCCAAGTTCCCAAAGTCCCGGTGCGGGCAAGTGACAGCACGCCCGAAGTTCCAGGTACATCCCGCGAGTACGCTGGAATCGAAATTCCACTGCATTTTCTTCCATGCAAGGAGGTCGTCCTTGCACTTCTGATAGCGAGCGAACAGGCGTGGCGCGTAGATTGACATTAGCACTGAATGAATATGAGGAGGAGGTCGCTTGTATGAAGTGAATGAATACGCACGCATGGTAAAGCCGACGATTTGGAGAAAGAAGGGGTGGCGCCGGAGCTCGTCCGTTATCTCGGTGTTTGTGGGATTCGAGTACAGCTCGCCGGGTTCCTGTGGAAGGTGTCAATGGGTGGAAGAATATAGGATCAATGGACTTACGGTCTGCCCGGTGCCGAACGAGGGGCCGCGTGACAACGCAGCAAACTCATCCTGGGCCCTGCGGTGCTGGTACTGCTGGGCGGATAGCTGGATGCGTTCCTCACACTCCTCCATCAGATTCCCTGCACCGTCAATGACGACTTTCCACCGTTCGCTATCCCGCGGTTGCCCACCCAGAAGTACAATGATGCGTTCCTTTGGAATCGACAATGGGAATGGTCAATCTGGCCAACGAATGAGCATATCAAGAGAGGGAGGAGGAGGGAGAGCCTACCGTCCTAACCATGGTATGTACCGAAAACCCTTTTCCCCCACCAATGCATCGACTTGCTCCTGGGTATACCTTGAAGGTCCCATGCCTGAATCCCCTGCACTCGGCACTCCCAGCTCGTCCTCCGCATTCCAGACGTAGTCTTGGGCTCGTTGGAGCCCAATCCAGCCGGGCTTGGAATGGGGAAGGTTGTTTGCGTCCACGGCGACGTGTATGGGTGATGACGCGGCCTCACGGGCTCGTTTGAGATGGACAGTGTTTGAGTTTGGGGTTGCTGGTGGATGCGGGGACGTTGCGGCGTTTCTGGTCGCGCTTAACCTTGCCCTTGAGTTTATTGCGATCGTTTGCAGGACAGGGATGGCTTGAGGAGGCGATCTCGGTAATGAGGGGGGGAGGTCGAGGTGGACTTGCGATCTTGATCGCGTTTGGCTTTAGATTTGACCTTGCGATGGTCAGCCGCAGAGGCAGTCGGCGTGAGGGTAGGTGTGATAGTAATGGACGCGTCAAAGTCTGCAAGAGGAGTGTCCGGGACTGAGGTGGCGTCAACGTGTGGCAAGAATAGACAGAGCAGCCACGCACCATTGAGAGAAAGAAACGCCAGGGAAGGAACGACAATGTCCTCCGGCTCATCATAGGTCCCACTTTCTTGCTGCTCCTCAAGACAAAGTCTTAACTGTTCTTCGGCGTCAAAGTAGATGGTGGGCTGGATGGCGAGCCCCAGTGCAAGATCAAAGGGCGAGTACTCCTTGTTGGATCGGAGACGTCGCCTTGGAAGTTGACCTGTAGCTCAAGGAATTAGCATAGAGGTCAAAAAAGGGAGAAGGAGGAAATGCCGCGCCAAGTTCCACAAGGGATCTCTTTGCGGCCTGCGCCGGGTTCCAGGGTCGGATTCCTTTGCATGGGAGCGGGAATGAGACTTACCATCCATAGCAAACCGGCTGGGTGGATGTCGTCGTAGCAGTGGGTAAGTGGGCGCGTCCGAATACAAAGACAAGTGAGAATTTACGTGACTTGTTTGTGTTTGCTTGATCACGTGCTCCTGCCGCGTCTCGACTCGACCGAGTCCACTTTTCCCTTCTCGACGCGTCCCTGCATCATGCGTAGATACAAGTCTCGCTCCCGCAAATACACGGTCATTAGCGCCGGGCCTTCAACCGACCCCTGCAACTCGGCGCCAGCCAAGAGGCTTTGTCTGGGTCCAACGGCCCTGGCGCACTATCAAGACCAGCGTGCCGTATCGCGTCAAGAGAATTGGGAAGGTGAGTGGCCTCTGGAAAGGAGGAAACTCTCCTCATTCAGTCTAGTCATGTCGACCACCAGCCGTCAAAACCTGCTGGCCCTGCAGGACATGGTTGCCGACAACGACTTTGACGGGACCAACTTCCCTGGCGTTCATACGGTTGCAAGCGTGATGGATGGGACTACGGAAGCGCAGCTCAGTCATGCTGGTGGAGAGCACGGTGATACCTTGGAGGACATCATTGAGATGACTGAGCGGGCAAAGTCAGTGTTTTTCTGTTTCATATTCAATGGGAATTATCACTGACCTTGGCTCAGGACGCGATGCAAGGACACGCGAACTCGCCGAGACCGCACTCAGCGCCGAAACGATGCTTTTGCTGCGCAGATGGATGGAATCCTCAAGGCCTACTCAAGCTTCCGTGCCCGTGGTAGACCTGTGGAGGAGGATGATGATGGCGACCCCGAGTTTTACACTGTGCTGGTGGTGGACATTTTCAGTGCGTTCCATCTTTGTTTTCCTTTCACTTGGCTTACGACGGATGGTAGCGGAGTCGAGTCAGACGCTGTCCCTGCCCAAAGGGAGCGGAGGATATTCTGCCGCACTTGTACGACTCGGCCTTGTACCCTCAGCCCCGTGGACTCCTAAATTTGTTTTCACCATGGCTGCACTCGACTTCTACCGCGTAGCCCATGCCCGCTGTCCCCAATTCTCAATCTATGCGTTCACGAAGACCCTGGCGGATTTGCACGGAGTATGTATGCCCTTCCCTCCCATATTTGATCTGACTCTCGCTACAGGTTGCTCCTCGTTCCACCATGCACCAGCATTTCTCCATTGCCCTCGATCTGTATCTTGACTTGCGCCGCCGTACCGAGGCTCAAGTACTGAAACATCTAGGCCGCGACGACCCGGCGTGGCGGATGAAGAACTGTTGCCCAGCATGCACGTACAAGCTGGAGGGCGAGGAGCAGCTGATCTTCAGCATGCTTGTGACGATGGACGGGAACGACTCCCTCAAGAGGGTCCTACGACGAGGGCCCGACTCCGACGGCCCCGGAGATTCCAACGAACGGTACGACAACCGCGACGCGAGCGATGGGTACTATCTACCCCGTGAGAAGGTAGATGAGTGGGCACGGCGACGTCTGGCAGATGTATTGCCCTCGGACGACAATGTGAGTCTCGCATGAACGACAAACTATGCCGACTAAATGAATGCACAGGGAGCAGAGAATCCTTGCAAAGAGCGTTGGAAGAACATGCTCAATGACGTGACGGCCAAGATGTGGGGTATATTCGACGAGACTGGGATTTTTCTCTGTCTGTGTCGTCATGGGTTTGCGCTGGTGCTGGTGGATATGCTGCGGAGCGGCGAGCTGTATGTGTTCTTTTCCGTTCCGAATATCTGTACTGATCAGTCTTGTCCAGGTCGAAATATCCTCTTGCCGTCGTCGAGCATCTACTCAAGCACTTTGGCGTCGATTTAGGGGTGGGATACGACATTGGGTGCCACTTTTGCACCACCCTCGACAAAAGCGACCTCGGACCCGACGCACGCAAAGCTCGAGTTCGCTGCCTTGTCGGTGCATTCCACGGCCACGCCCACAACCGCCTTTGCCAAGTTTGTTTCTTGGCTTTATATGTCAAGGGGCTCGGGATCGAGGACTTGGAGGGCTGCGAGCGGCGCTTCTCGAGAAGCAATGCATTGGCCGGCTGCTGCCGTCGCGCCAGTCGTTTTCATCGTCAGCAAGAGATCACCAGCTATTTCAAGCATATGGATGATTTCGACGTGTACGCGTCCTTGGGTACGTTTTTTACTCGGTCCTTTCCGCACCGTCACTGACAGGCTTTGGTAGCTACGTTCCTATGCTCAAACTACGAGCAGTCCCTGAAAATCCTGGACGACGACCAGATTGTGAGGAGGCTGATGTGGGAGGAGGAGGTCGTGGATGGGGAGGAGTTTGTGCAGGCGCTTGCAGACGAGAAGGCGTACCTGACTGAGCTGTGGAAGAGTTCCAAAAAGACGGTGGAGACGGTGGAGACGCGCTACGTCGCCTGCCTGGCAACCTTTGCCGCTGACTCGTGAGTCCTCCACATTTAACCTCAGGACCGTCTCTAACCTTGGTGTGCAGTGACAAAGTCGCACAACTCAGGGCTGCTGTTCGTCTCGCAAAAAGCGATGGGGCTGCCTTCACTCCCGGGAAGAGCAAGAACGAGATCGCACTCAAGCATGCTTTGGAGAAGAGGGAGCGTACAGCCGGAACGTTGGCAGAGATCGAGCAAGAGCTGGGGATCGAAACCCGCTGGACCCCCGAGAACCCACGGTACATTGCCGCCAAGAAGGAAGCATGCTTCCTCGAGTATCAGCGAGCTCTGGATCGACTGGAGCTTCTCGTCGTAGAGCGTCTCTTTGAGCTCACCAAGATGAATCAGTCCGGGACGGGTGAGTCTTTTTATTTATCCATTCATCTGTGTACTGACTGTGATGGTAGGCTACAAGATGCGCAAGCATATCGCAAAATCCCTACAAGCGCGTTCGAAGGCTGTACGAAACGCCGTGGCCAAGTACAACGCCGCAGCCGCCGCAGTTACTCCTCCACGCGACCCTGTCGACATTGAGAAAGTTCTCGAATATGCGTTTCTGGCCGACTTCGACCTACTCCGCCACAGTCACCACGATGTTAGCCGACAGTACTGGGCCCGCCCCGCCTATCGTTCTGTCATGAACCGATGGTTCCGGCTGGAGCGCGCGCGCGAGGAGATAAAACGACTGGACCTTGAGATCCGTCGTTTTGTCACTTGGATGCGCGACGAGGGGGTATTCCTTCGTAAACGCGAGGCGGCTCTGCGGCGGACTGAGGGCAAGACGGAGGATCAGGTCGAGGAGGACTTTGCGTTGGCAGTGCATCTCCAGGAGTATCGGATGCGGCGTGCACGTTTCGAGCAGTCGCACATGATGCGGCTGCATGCGTTGAAGAGGAAGTGGGGTGCTCGGTGCACCGCGTCATTGACGCCTGGAGTGCCCCTCCAGCCTGTCTCTACACCTACGGTGGTGGTGGGTCGGGACGATCTGTCTAGCGATGCGTTGCAGGCTGCGGAGAGGGAACAGGAGGACATGCAGGTGGATATGGGTGCGGGGGTCATGCCAGAGCCGGGAATGGCAGGAGCAGCGGAGCGGCAGACTGAGGGAGATGGGGAAGTGTCAGACGACGGTGGCTCGGACATTGGTGATGATGCGCACGACGAGCACGTGTCGGAGATGCTATTCCAGATCGCGGGGCTCGGGATTGATGCTGAGGAACGTGGGGAGAGCATTGCGGGGTAGGTACAATGGGGTACAATGTCAGTAAAAATGGACTTCCTTTCTGGGCTAAGATCAAATGATGGATCACTCGGCAACGGCTTCTATTGCAATACCCTCTACTTACTTATACTTACACTGTGCAAGTCTTTAGGTGAGCTATTGCAACTTTATTGCAGCATTTATTGCGCTATTTATTGCAGCAAGGGGAAAATCGCTACTTCCCTTCCAATTAGAAGGGACACTCACCCCGGTCGTCCTCTCTTATTAGAAGGGTTATATAGGTCCCAGAGGTGTGGGGGTTGTAAATACATGGAGTGCATGGGAGGGAGTGCTGCAATAGTTCCATGAAGATTCCAAAGAATTGAGGGAATGGTGCTAAAGGTATAAAGGCAACAAAAATGGGATGGGGGTACTGGGATTTGAACTTGCGACCTTGGCAAAAACACATAATAAGGGGAGAATTATTAGAGAGATAAGTAACCAATAGACTAGACAACCAATACCTTGAAGCAGTGGGGAGTCATCTCAGCTACCAGGTACACCTCCTTTGCTAACCCACCAGACCTACCATGCCGCTGTGCCCTAAAACATCACCATCAAAACACCCTGAGCAATAGGCCATACATTTTGAACAATGTAATACAGGCATTTCATTTTTCTGAAGCCGGGGTTTGGAAAGTATTTTGCATTTTGTGAGCCAGCCAGGCATTTTGAGCCAGTATTGTATAGGGTGATTCTGTAGCTGCAAATCAGCTCTACAACTTTGATTTTTTGATCCCCGATCATTTCTGATCCATGCCGAGCATGTGTAGTCAATTGATGCAGTGGTATCAGTCATCTCCGGAGCCATTGATGGCAATTTAAGATATTAATATCAATTACCCATTAAATAGAGCTTAACCGAGAGTTAATCTGGTTGTTCAGTATACCCGATACTGCCCCAGGATGCCGCCCTGATCCCTGTGATGGATACGGTCAGAGATAAGAGATTCAGTGCCTTTTGGGTATAGATAATATTTAACGTGTTCTTTTGCAATACCTACGGATGATTAGTAACGTGTTTTTTGCAAAAGTTTTACTGTATCTAGTGCCGGAGGTGCAGTGGAAATGAGTGTTGAGTGGTCGATGCGTGGTGGTGGGAAGCAAGAGGCATGCCCGGTGCCGATCGAGCTGTCAACGGAACGGGCATCGGTCCGAGCTGTCAAACATCTCCGTTCCGTTTCCGTGAGCAACGTAAACCAACGGTGCGGAATCTGCAGGGGGGACAACGAGGGGGGACAGGACGATGCTGGGGACAATGTACATGGAAAATTACTACATGCTATCTGCAGAATAATATTGGTTGATTGTGGTCCTGGGCGGCGGAGATGGTAACACGGAACGCCGGCGGAGCTGGCTCTGGGCAGCTAGATCTATGTTCAACGTGTAAGGGTAATTGACAAAGAGACAGCCAAATCGAGCGAGAACAGCCCAAAAATTACCAAAAATGGAACTGATTCCACCACCGACACTGACGTCATCGAAAAAGTTCGACCCCCACTCTGGCGGGAAAACGGCCGATAAGACCGAGCTTAAAAATAAAATTTTAAGACTCGGAATCTCGATTGCGAGAACGGCTCTGCCACTTGGAGTGCGTCCGGGAGTTGAGATAACAGGACCACCGGGATTCTGGGTGATGGCGGTGATGTGCCGATCGGCATGTCACCGATGTCGTCATCTTCATCAAATGATCAAATGATCACGCTCCTGTATGATGCTCCTGTCTCTTGCCTGTCTCTGCCCACCCCTGCTAACCCGACAAGCTTGGAGCAACCCGACCACTGTACTCCAGAGTCCAATACCCCCTGCGCAGCGGCCCTGCTGTCGCCCTTGACGCCACGCAAACGTCACCAGCACCCAGTCACCCTAGTAGTACGGTTACCGAGTCACAACGACCCACGTACGAGGCTGCTCGATGAGCCTGAGATTGTGCGTGCCCTTCTTCGCTCGTCGACTGACCTTGCCCTTCTCGCCAATCGTCGCGCTCAAGCCTTGACCACGCCGCTTCCTTCGCAGCCATTTCCCGCTTCGAAGCCCGACCTCGCTTCCCGACCTCGCAGCGTGCGCGCCGCAGTCCCCTGGTCCCACCCGCTCACATGTCGCCGCACACAGCCGTCTGAGTGCGCTTCTGTGCTTGTAACATCATCCCCTCGCACGCCCCGCCGTACCGCATGTCCAGAAACAAACAAAAAAAATGATCCGTCGCGACCTTTGTCCCAGCGTTCGACAACCCCCTCATCTCTCACCCGCCGCCTGCTCACATTGCATTCATGTGCGCTCCACCCGCCTTGCCCTCATCTTCTTTTCCTTGCCTTACCTACTTGTGACATTCTGTTTACCTTGCAATACAATAATACTTTCTAATGCATTGGCGCTCTGAGTCGGTCGTGAATGGTGATATCAGGCGGGGATGTTGGCCGCGATGACAGCCGAAACGGCAGATCACCGCAGCACAGCCATCAAAGTCCCGGTGGTCCTGTTATCTCAACTCCCGAACTTTGTGGCCACTTGGAGGCTTCTTCGCTGGTTTTCGCGGGGCCAAGGAGTGCATTCTCTCTCCAGTCCGTCGACTACCTTGCGAGCTGGTCGAGGAAATTTTTACGTGGTCACTCCCCATCCTCCAGGACGCGATAGACCATCAGGGTCACCGCACTATAGAGAGCCCGTGGGTTCTGACTCACGTATGCAGCTCATGGCATGCGGTGGCTATTTCGGCATCTGCCTTGTGGTCGCTGCTTATTATCCATTACAACAAGCACCATTATCCTCTCCAGGCCATCGAGGTCCATGTTCAGCGTGCGCGAAAGCTTCACGTACATTTCTATGCGTCCCTCGAGCACGACGCAGATTCCCAGATCCAAATGCTTCGCTACCTGATTGAACATTCGGTTCACTGGGAAGAAGCTTGTCTGGAAGTAACGGCAGAGTTGGCGCCCCTACTTCTCTCGCTTCGCGACCGCATCCCTGCATTGCGCAAGATTTGGTTGGATTGGATCGACGAAGATGGTGAAGCAGCGGCGCCGTCGCTTGATTACTTGCAAAGTGCAAGCTCCTTGGTTGATTTGGGCCTCTACCGTCGGGCTTTACCTGTAATCGTCTTCCCTCCGGTAAACCAACTTACTCGATACCATGTTGAAGGAGCCTGCTGGAACACACATTGGGCGATTCTGAAGGCCAACCCCAATCTCGTTGTGGCACACATCAGTGACTTTCGCGCAGCGCCCGAATGGGATGCCCCCAGCGAGGTCATCCACTTGTCGCGGCTTCGATGTCTGTATGTATCACACATCGGCGTCCTCCCGTTTCTTAGGCTGCCTTGCCTGGAGCAAATTACGCTAGGATGTCCTCAGGATCAGACAACCATCGACGGCGCAATCTTGGATCGGTTCATATCAGACACCTCGAGTCGACTTCGAAGGCTTGGTCTCAGAGGTCAACCGCACCGGGACTTTGTGCGTGCCATCGTTCAGAGATACACTTCGATCACCGAGCTCGCGATCCTAATTCGACCTGTAACGGGTTCCCATTCAAACAGATTCGACGATGACTCCGACGAAACTGTCCTCGATTTGGCTAATTTGTTGGATGTATCCGGTGACGTGGTTGTTGCTCCACGTCTATCCCACTTCTACCTCGCATTCGAAGGCGCCTTGTCGCTTTCCAACGTCGGCTATGGATCCTACCTCCAAATGCTGACATCGCGGCTGAATCTACTCCCTCGTACCCTTCAAGCAGCGACGATCTTTTATGAGTGCGAACTCGAACCAACTGCCGACTTGATCCCGGCTCCCCACGCCGAATTGGAGTTACTTGCCCAAGCCGGCGTTGGTTTTTCTTGCTCGCAAGCGGCCAGTTTCATCGGGGATTCAGGTGTTATGCTGCGCTGGATGTGTGCACAAGAGTGGCCTTATGATTATACAGTTCAGGTATGCCGGTCTTCTATTGGGTTGTGCGCATGTCGGAAAAACCCCAAAATGCTTACATAGGATTATAATTGATTACGGGATTGCCGTGGATTCCAACCTGTTGTAATCAACCCGGGGTGGATTCTAACCGCTTGTAATCCGTTCTGAGCTAACCCCTGGTTCACAACGGCTTGCCTGTGCTTACGGGATTGGTTGTCGGCTACACTTGAGAACCGAGGCACATACATAGAAATTGAACCTGTGCCACTATGCTGACGATTCTCATTCCTCAAGACCACATGGAAGCGGAAATTCGAGACAAGCCAGCGTTTCGTCCAGGGTGGAGCCATGACGTCAGGTTTGATTTAAGGTGTGAGTCCGAGATCACCCGATTGCTGTCGCCGCACCTTTCCTCTCCCTCCTTCCCATGGCCACACCTGCAGAGTCCGGACAACCTCCTCGTTGCCCACCTCCTCGACATCCTCAGCAGCATCGCTCTCGCCCTCGACTCTCACTTCACGTCTTGGAGCCTCTGGGAGTCTGACCTCATCCTGTGTGGTGGAGAGTGGGGCCATGTCAGGGCAGGTGGAGCTTCGGTATATAAGAGGCGATGTGCTCCCTGGCTTGCTTCGTTTCTTGTCTACAACCACCACAATGCCCCCAGCAACCGCTCACGCTGCTACGCTCCCAATCACGGCATAGTTTGCGCATTTGCACTATGACGAGTATGACGGGACGACCAGACAGACCTCTTTGCCAAGTCAAGGTATGTCCTGCGTGTCCTTGTCAGCCCTCTTAGTGATACTCATCGACACTTGCCAAGTCGTGGGCCTTCCTCGCGCCGCCGACGAGAAGACATGGAGCGCGCGCCAACTGCGCCGTCCGGTGCGTAGTTGCCTTCTTTTGTCGTCGCCGTCTTACTGACCGCTGTGCATCAAAGCTATCATTATGTTGTTCTACTCCCCTGACAGGCAGCTTCGCCAACGCGGCACGATGGGCACCTGGACGACCTTGTCACCTTGATGGCGATCGGGATGACCAGAACTGGTATGTCGTATCCGTTGCTCCTTGTTTTGTACTCATCATTTGGATCTTGACTAGCCATCTCGTCAACCGACACCGGGCCCTTCGAATGCTCAGCACCGTCCTCCGGTATGCCCTACTATCCGTTTCTCCTCGTCTTTACTCATTCTCTTCACTAGCCATCCCTTTGACCGGCACCGGGGCCTTCTTTCGCGAAAGCCTCTCGAGCGTCAAGGCCCTCGTTCCGCGTCAATCCTTACCTCCTCATCAACGTCGATTTTCTTCTCCCTCGCGTCGTCGATCCCCATCTCCTTCTCACCGCGGCAACCCGTGGCACCGTTGCGGACCAGTGCATCGTGGGGTTGAATATGTAGTGTATGTAATGACGGGTCGGCCGTGCGCCGACCTGAATGTATTTTTTTATTGCCCAATCAAGTCCATTATAATGGATTGTGAGTGTCGTTTGTGTTGCAAGGCTGTGATCCGTTGCAATCCACCCTCTGGATTGTAAGCGGTTCTAATCCTAAAGTGATGCGACAGAAGCCACAAAATTATTCTGGGATTACAACGTCTTGTATTCACTTACATGCCTATCTAATCAGATCTGGATTTTTCCGACACACTCTGAAGCCCTGTTTTAGTGATCGAGCTGCTGACGATATGAGGAATTCACCCCTCAGAGGGTTCATGATCACTGGACGAGATAACTGTATTGTACTATTGTACTCGCACCTGGAAGCGCTACTCGCAAGTACCTGCATCACACGGTGAATCCAGGGCTGGTCCATACGTTGTTCACGTCGGTGGAGTACAAGGTATGAGCCCCCTCGAGGGTCTTGACCGCCTGCGCTACAAACACTTCCACTTCAAGGTTGCTGCTGAGCTGCAAGGCAGGGGTAAATTATTGATCGTCAAAGAAAAAAGGAACTGGAGTAAAAAGAAAGGACTCGTACATCAGTGGTCAGTGGTTTGCATTCCGTCATGGAAATTACAGCCGGCTGGGAGGAGGCATAACCTGATGCTGCGACAGCATCCGCGTCGCCGTTCAACTGCTGCAGTGTTGAAAATCATGTCTGCAAATAACGTTAACGAGGAACGCACCAGCCTCATATCATTGATTGGAAGTAGTGACCCCAAAACGTCAAGGAAGGTGGGAGCGATGGAGACACGAGAGAACGGGATCACGGCGTCCATTGGAGGTAGATGAAAGTACCATAACGAATACAAAAAAGCCATTTGTTTGCTTAATCCTGCCCGAAAAACTCCTCCGCCACAAACTCCCAAACGACTTGCGGCCGATTAAAATTGTCCTTCGTAAACTGGAACTTCTTCGTCGCCTCCTCGAACACATATTCCAAAATCCCATCCTGCTGATCAATGTACGGAATCACATTCCTAAAGTTCATGGTTATATCCGCGTTGATGGGTAAAGGCTGCGGCGCCGCCGGGTCGTCTTGCAAGCCCGCGAGCTGGAGTTCGACGAGCATTTCATCCAGATCAGTGACCTCCGAGCCCTTGCCGCCGCCATCGAATTGCGACATCGCAGCGGTAGCAGAGGGCGTACCGCCAAAGACGGCTGACCGGACGCCGTGTTTCTGGAAGATGTAGGAGCTGAAGATGGAACACGTCGAGGCACAGATGCTGTTTGTTACAAAGACCAGATCCTTGCCCTCGAATGGTGGGGACGTGAAGTTGGTTACGCTGCTCGAGCCAGCACCAAAGTCGTCAAAGAATTGTTTCGAAAAGGCGTCCTCGACACCGTTGACTGTCTGGGGAACGGGCGGGTCGAAGATCTGGGAGTTATTTTTCAGCAAGACATAGTCTACGCAGCACGTATGTAAGTCTCATAGAAAGAAAAAGTGTAGGGACGCACTCAAATCCCGGTAGTTTCCAAAGAAATACTCCGAATCCGTGTCATTCGCCGCCGCAGCGACATCTGACTCCCTCCTAATCAAATCACTGTCCCTGAACACAGCAGGGAAGCCGGGGTAAAGATCCAGCGGGAAAAGGGACCACATTGCAATGGCGCCGGCGAAAATGTAACCCCCGCGGTTGCCCGATTGGTCTATGAGGACGTGCTCGACACCAGCAGCTTTAAGCGTGGTGAGGCCAGTGAAGAGGGTGTCGGAGATACCGTCAAAGTAGTCTTGTGCCGTAGTGTTATCTTGCGGTTCAAACTGCTCCATATAGACGACGCCGACTTTAGGATGCTCGGCGAGTTGGTAGACGTCGAGGGTGACAAAGTGGCCGAAGGATTTGACTGTCAAAATATCAACGGTGAGCAAATTCAACGATTTGAGAGCACGCACGGTTCGGTGTAACGGCATTTCCGCTCGGAGCCGCTGGTGGTGCCACTGGTGCACTCGCAGCGGCCTTCCGGATGGCAGCTTGGCTTCCGGCAGGGATTACAGCCTTCCTCCGCTGATTCAACGGAGTCCCCGACGCGCGCAGGTCGCGTTTGCGTTTCCTGGCAGCAGAATTGTCGTCCGTAACAAGACATGTCTCGGCAATGAACGACGCTGTCGTATTCCCACTCCCAACAAACGTCGCCGCCCAGGGGATCGTCAAGGTCTCCTTCGACCCGTTGGCGGTTTGGAGCGTCACACTGACGGAATCTGCGCCAGGCCACACCACGCGCTGTGCGAATCTGCCGACTTCCTGCGTATACAGCCCAGAGACTGTGTCTGCAGAGTAACGGCTCATGAGTCGCATATACCTCGGTTCCACCGTTTCGAACGACCCGAATAGGCCGTCGGATATGCTCGACCGTGTCGCGAGATCGACCAGGAATGAGCTCGCGTCGACGCCGTTGATCTCCAGAATGCGAGAGCCATCGAGAGGGCGGATGTTGTTCACGCCGATGCTCTCAAAGAAAGCTTCGAGACCATCTCGTCCTTGTTCGGGGAAGTCGTAGTTGACGAGAAAGGTGGGGACCGCGGTTGCGTCGAATGGAGACGTCGCCAATGTGCCTATCGAAAACGGGAGGTTGAAACTGAAGCCCTCGATACACTCTGCAGTGTACACGGTGTGTCCATCTGCTTCTCTGTTGTACGAGTCCGCAATCTGTTCGGTGTGTAAGTCGACTGCTATTACAAGTTGCAAAAAGATACTTGCGGCAAGGTTAAAGTCCCAGTCGGTTTTGAAGCCGGTGGTGGCGGTAGTTGTCTGAACAGTATCGAGGAGCGCACGGACATTGACGTCGTGGGGTATCAAAGGATTCGGGGAATGAAGGAACCAATTCTCCAGGGAATAGTATTGCAATGATTTTATCGTCGAGTTGATGACCGCCATGCTACGTGCTTGGTCGAAGGGAACGTTGAGCTCGCATGCGTGTGCCACCGTGCTCGTTACCCATGTGGACGCCGTCGCGAGGGTGCATGGATCGCTACAAAGAGTGCATTAGACACTGTTCTGGCACAGAAATGAGGAAAACTGACGCAGCGCGTGCGATGCCCACAGAAAAGGCTGTAAGGAGGAGGAGATGCATCCTGCAGTAGAGGAATGCTGGTATTCTCTGCCCCCCTGGGTCGTATTTATACCATTGACCAGGTGCTGTACGTATACTCGGTTCCTTTTTCTCATGAGAAGCAGCAAAGGCGCATCAAAAACAAGGATCCTAAAAACAGTATGCTGGCAGTCCGTAAGGCATAGCCAGGTAATGGCTGAGGGAAACCCGCGGTAGCCCGACTTTATTGTAGGAGCATGTCATTTGCCGGATGCCAGCAGGATGCGGCAGCCATCGACGTGTGTGATATGGTGTTTTTTTGAAAAGTCGGATCACGAGGCGATCTGACAAAGCAGCCGACTCTGTCTTTATTTACCACATCGACTTGAACTCCGTCGACGCATCGTCCGGCATTTGCAACCAACTCGAGTCTCCCCCGATCTGTGGTTAGCTGGCAAATCACCCCTCGTGCGCCGCTACAAGGTTCGGCAAGGGTGTTGAGCGCGTGGCAATTTAAAGCCCGCTGTCGACAGACGATGATCTCCGTCCTGAAACAGCCGGCGTTGTCTGGAAGAAGGGGCTTCTCTACGGGTAAATCCTCCGTGGTCGGTCGGTAATCGGTCGGAGTGAGTACTCGATAGTAGCGGTCGAGACCAAAAGATAGTGGGTCTCCCTGGTCACAAAGGCGCAAATTCTTCGAGGGGAACCAGCCACTGTTCACCGGCACCGCCCGGCCCACCTGAAGTTTGAACACGGTCGCTTTGTTCAGCTGCTACAGGCCCCAGCTCTTCCCTTCCCACCCCGCTCTGTTCTGCGTACCCTCTCATGCGCACCACCGCTCGTTGACCAGACGCTTGATTGTATCGCTCTCCCTCGCTTGCTCCCACGCTACATTTTCCACACAGCAAATCCGCCTTGGGACTGTCCGAAAGCATGGGAATCAGGTTCGCTTCGCTGGGGTCAGCTGGGCCTTTTTCCGCGCCGCGGTGATACCTGGGCTGACTACTCCGACGGCATTCGTTTCAATGCACGGGCTCCTAGGTGCGTGCTACCCGAGTTGGCCATTTCAATCCCCTTTAGCGAGCGCCGCACCCATGATGTATCCACTGCATTGATTAGACGACACTCAAGGCTCAGTGTCAAGTGGATGAAGCGCAATTGTTCCACGTACACGTCGCATTCCGGGGAACAATGTTGCTTGGTCACGAATTTGCTTTAATGCTGGAATCTCGGTGGAACGTGCGGTCCCATGTTCTTCAGGCGGCGACATTGTGCTTCGAGCGCAAACCGACACTGGGTAGCAGTCATCTGAACGGCGGTTTGGATTCTACTTTAAACCAGAATGTGCAGCATTTTATGGCCCTTTGGTTGTGCCGACCAAGGTGGATATAGAAGAGTGAGTGTGCCTCGCAGAAATTCTCTCTCATCGGCGCTGATTTCTGCTCAGTGGGTCAAGTATCTGCTTCTTGATTTTCGCATATACATAGACGGCGCACCGTGTATTGAACCAATTTCTTTCCCAGCCTGGCTGGATGTTCAACAATGCATGTCTTTGGCTCGGCGCCGTCTGTGAGTGAGTCTATTCATTGGTTGAATATAGTGCAAGAGCGGTGGATGCCAGAGTCAAGAGTTCGATCACTGGCAAATAGATCAAGAAGATCGATGGCTTTGGTTGTGTTGACTCGCATCTTGTTCCTGACCACCACGACGCGCAGTTGGCACCGTGATTTCCTTTCTCTCCTGGCGAAATGCGTGTAACTAATGCTTCTGCTAGATGGAAGCGTCAATATGCTCCAAGTGTGGCACTCCGTCCTCAATCGAGTCTCCAAACGTCGCCATCCAATCTCTAAAAAACGCGGCAGCGCCTGGGACCCCGATGCACTCTCTAATTCACTCAAACGAGCCTCCGGAGCCTTCGGAAATCCCTTCCATCCAGTCCTCCGCGTCAGATATCGATATTTCTTTGGCATCCCTGGACGCGGAAATTTTGCGATTACAGCGGCTGCGCAGCCTGCAGCAGGATCGTAGCGACCTGCTTGATTACCAGCGGACGCATAAATCCATCCTCTCCCCTCTCAGACGCATGCCCGCCGAGATACTGGCCGGAATCTTCCTGTCGTCGCTCCCTACCGTCACGGAGCTGCTCGATCGAGAATCTTTCCAAACAGAAGATAGCCCTTGGGTTTGGACCCACATTTGCAGTCGCTGGCGGACAGTTGCCATCTCCACGCCTGCGCTGTGGTCCCTCATTGCCATGGATTTCGTCAACTACGACTATCCTCTTTCGGCGGTCACGGCGCATGTCGAGCGCTCCCGGATGCTGAAGATATATTTCTATGCGTCGGTGGACGCAGATGATATTTCTTCGCAGACCGAGATGTTCCGTTACCTCATCCAGCATTCTCTGCGATGGGAGGAGCTCCACATAGTGTTAACACAAAATTTGATGCCCCTCCTTCCCTCGCTTCACCATCAAATGCCGTCTTTGCGGACATTGTGGGTCGAGTGGGATAGTAAAGAAGGCGAAGAAGCCATGCGGATGGTCGATTTCTTCCGGACGGCAGACTCCCTTGCCCGTATCGGAGTCAGTCGGCGCTTCCGTCCCGTCTCATTCCTTCCTCCTACACAACAACTCACTCACTATTACGCCGATGCCTCATGGGATGTTCACCAGGAAATCTTGCGCATGAGCTCGTCCCTCGTCGAAGCTCACATCGACCTGTTCCCTGCTCCACCGGAGTGGACTACCCTCACAGGCGACGCCATCGAACTACCGCACCTTCGTTGTCTGTATATTTCGACATGGAGGCTCTAGCTTATCTCAAGATGCCTCTCCTGGATCAAATCACTCTCGATTTATTTCTCCGCCAGTCCGACTTCCTCCCCGCTTTGGAACGTTTCCTGGCCGATTCTTCGACCACTCTCCGAAGACTGGGTCTGAGAGGCATGCCGAATGCTCTCCTCTCAAGCAGGATCTTCCAAGCATGCCCCGAGCTCACCGAGCTTGCCATGATATTCAAGACGACCGACGTGCACCGGACATATGAGACCTCGAATGCATTGTTTCGACTCTTGATCCCCACCCCAGGCTCGGCGATTTTATCGCGATTGTCCCGCGTCCACGTTGCATTCGAGGGAATGTTCTCGTTTGATTATGATCTTTTTGCTCAACTGCTGGAATCCCGGTGGAACATGCAGCCCCGCGTTCTTGAGGCGGCAGCACTGTGTTTCCAGGGCGAGCCCAATCATGGCAGCGCGCATCTTGATTTGCGACTCAAAACACTTCGCACGGGCGGTCTGGATTTTATCGTATCAGACGTCGATAATGCGCAAGAATACATGGCCCATTGGTTGTGCCGACCAAGCTGGACATAGTCTTGTGAGTAAGTTCCTCTCCTCCTCCTCAGTGCCCATCCCTGTTGAGAACATATTTCTTGTTGTACAGGCTCTCCATTCGTTTCAGTTTGGGTAGGTACCTTACACTATCTGGTACAACTTGAGCTCGAAGAGGAGAAGCAGCACTAAACTTGGCAGTCGAGAGAGTTTTAAATTATGGGTGGCATGATGCTTGAATAATATGAGACGGACGAGCAGCAGATCCTTATATATGCCTGATATACTCGAAAGTTCAAAGTCGATGGAGCAGGGCGTTGTGGCGCGACAGAATCAAGCCGCACGTGAGCGCGTCAAGAGTGCGTGGCAGGTTTGGCTGCGGCACTCATTCGGGTCTTCCACGCTTCGATTGGCAGTGCTGGCCCCAGCACTTTCTCGCATTTGGTCTCAGGAGCCCATAATCCGCTCAACATTGGCGCGCATTCTCTACGGAGACGTCGATTTTTTTCGGCCCCTCAATGGCCGTCGCTCCAGAGTCCACCGGGCTTGTCAATCGGACAGACCCGAGTGTCTGCTGGGCTGCTGCTGGGTATACTTATTGTCGGGAAGGCTGCCGCATGGTGCGTCTGGGTCCCCAGCACTTGGGCTTCAGAAACTTAGACTGAAAAACTTCCAGCGAAAGGCACACCGAGGCGGACCACGTCATATGCGCCCTTCTCTCAAACTATCCGTTGTCTGAGCCAAATTCCTCACCAGGCCCATCTGTATAGCGGTCTTACCCACCGGTGTCGGGCTCCATAAAGCACCTTGCGCTCCTACACGGCCATTCCTCACCGCATTGACGCTGGGAAGCGACGAAAGAACCGGATTGCGACATGAGGGAATGAGAGGGATGCATATCGGGTGAGAATAGAGGCTTCAGCCCGACGATGCTGGCCGCGGGTTGTGGGCAGAGCACGGAGTGGCTTGGCGCCAATGCCACTGAGAATGGCTAACGAGGTGCGGGTTCTACCGTCTTCTCGCCTGAAGGCTCATTGACAATTCTCTAGCTCACGTTTTGAAAACTAGTACACCCACCGAGTGCTCATGCTCGCCGTCGCTGCTCTGGATACCAAAGTTCTCATTGCACCAGTTTCCGCAAGTCATCGGCCTATGAATCCCGCTGGGCGTGGAAGATCATTCGGACGAGCCTGAGGACGAGAGCGATCTGCAACGTCGATGCTGATTCATCCACGGCCGTCCTCGAGTCCCTGCCAGTTCTTGACGAGGGCATGTCACCGGTCGCGGTGTCTCCCATCCCGATCTAGCGCTTCCCAAGAACGAATGCGACCGGGAGATGGAATTGGAATGGAATATGGTCTTCCAATGGATGGTGAGTGCATCCACCAGCCCTTGCCGGTGCCCCGATTCTTATTGTCTCGTCCCCTCCAGTTTCCGTCAATCTCGCCAACGTGCAAGACTACCAGATCCTCGCTGTCGGCGAGAGACTCGATGTCCACGCCGCCAATCCCATGCGCCTGCATTCTTCGTGCATCTGCTCCACTCCCTTCCGAGAGCCCGCGAGGAGGGCCGATGATTGCGTCGCGCGTCCCGAGTCCAGAGAACGCCAGCGACGACTCTGAGCTTGGCAGCCGGAGGCTCAGCGTTTAGGACCGGCAAGATTCAGACTTATAGACTTATATACCCCGCATGACTGTGACGCTCTTGCCGGCTATGATACACGCGGAGACCTACGAGCTCCTCACTGCAGATGCTACCTCTGCTCCGGGCAGCGAGCTACAGGAGGGTTTCGGACAGGGCCTACATATCTACCCGCTGGCTTCTCCGCGTACGCTTATCTCTCGCCCTCTGATTCTATGCGGTACCTGATTTCCACAGACCGCCAGACAGGCTATGTATCTGATTGAGATCGCGTTGGGGCCCACTCTGGGGGCCTGTCTCGACTGCACGCCACCGAGCTCAGCAGAAGCAGCGCTCATGCTGATGCGGCTGTCGAGGGTCCCTCGGCCGCCGGGTGCATTTCTCCGGCCAGAGCGGCGGATGAAGCACGTGGGCTTTATTTGGATGCACGCCTGGTCCTCGCAAGCGGCCGGATGGTCGGACGCTGGCTATGGGCGTGGATGGGGATGGGGAGGAGTGCTGTATGCTTGGTTTTCTGCTCCGAGTGGGAACCAGATGGAGGCGGGCTGAAGAGGGCCTGAGAGTCTGGGATGGCAAGCGAAGTGATGCCCTCCCGTAGCCTCCCTGCAGACAGACCGTTGTACGGACACGTAATCCGAATTTGGATATGTGCTTGCACGTATGTGTTATCAGCCCGATCACTACATCAAAGCTGTCTGCAGCGCGCACCATCGTCTGACGGTGTCATGACACCGGAGGTTCAATGCAGGCGATATCACTTCTGCACCAGGTGCAGAAGTGCACAGAGGCTAAACTCTCCAACCGGTTCCTCCGGTACTTCGTCCTCTTCAAGTTCTCCATGGGGCGGCGTGTCTTCGCAGTCGGAAAATGCCGCATTCCGATACTATGTAACTTGCTCGAACCATGCCTTCGCCGCTGAATCTCTTGCCTGACTATCTGAGACTTGGCCAGGTAAATCCTCCTCTTCCTGCCCGATAACGCTCCTCGCATCCTTTGACCAGTATTATGCGTTGCACGAGATTCTTTCGCTCGTAGGCAGACTCTTCGCAAATAATCTGTTCGCAAGTGGGAGAATTTCTGCAAGTATTGTACATGTCACCAGTACCACGGTCCGACTTCCAACCTTGCTGAGTCTTATTTCGGAGAGATGACTCCCGCGAGCCCAGGTGATTCTCAAGGAATGCCGTGCCGGAGGGGATACTTATCCGTCTCAGAGTACTGGGTCCAATGGTCGTAGCCAATCCACTCTTTCCTTTCACAAGGTTGCATCTCAAACTCAATGTCAGTACGGCACTGTCACTATTCTTAACTGCATCGCGGGTACGGCGGAGCGACTGAAGCCATTCAAATACGCAGCGATTCTCTGCCCGGAAACTTGGACCAAATCGGCAGTTTCATCGCCCATGTTACTCGACCCCCTCAACTCAATCCTTCTTGCCACAGCTCTCTTTGCTGTGTTCTTACTCCGCCGACGTTCGAAGTTACCCCTCCCTCCCGGCCCACCCAAGCTTCCTCTCCTCGGCAATCTCTTCAATCATCCCTCAGTGTCTGTCTGGAAGGTGTACATGGAATGGAGTAAACTCTATGGTGAGTCCAGCATTCAAAGTACTTAGTCCATAGATGACTAGAACTTTCTTCTGCAGACTCCGATATTATTCATGTGGACATTGCAGGTACATCCGTGGTGATTCTATCCTCCATGGAAGCTGCGGTCAATCTACTCGACAAGAGATCCGCCATATATTCTGACAGGTCAGGGATTCCACAGATCACCTTTCCTTGCACTATTCAATCCACTGAATCACAGAGCACGCCTGCCGATGGTGAGCGAGCTGATGGGATGGGACTTCAGTTTCGGTGTGCCGGTTCTCCCTTGGTTCCCGGAATATTATTGAACTTTGCACCAGTGATAATGAAATATGGTACTGTGCATACGGTTGAATTTCAAAGCTTTGTTGACACCCTGGTACCCATAGGCGACCTCTGGCAAGTACCCAGTTTTTTTTTGTACTTGCAATAGCAGGCTAACGTATGCTGCCTCAGGCGAACTCGTCGGCGCCTATTCCACGGTGTGTTTCACGCCGAAGCGTCAAAAAAGTTTCGCCCCAAACAACTCTCAACAACACACCAACTTCTTCGACGCTTGCTTCATGATCCTGCGGGGATCATGACTCACCTAAGACAGTGCGTGTACCGTCTCCTTTGCTGCCAACACATTTTTTCAACTTTAGAAGCATGACTGGAGGTGTCATCCTGGGTGCGGCGTATGGAATCGATGTGGTTGTGAAAGACGACCCATACGTGCGCCTGGTTGAAGATGCAATCGCTTCTGCTACAGAGGCTTTGGTTCCAGGAAAGTTTCTCGTTGTAAGTCTAAATATTCAACACAATCATGCTCTTTTCATTTTGGTATCAGGATTCACTGCCATTATTGAAATATATACCCTCCTGGTTTCCGGGAGCTGGATTTCAACGAGTCGCAAGAGAGGGTAAAATACTGTCTCAGAACATGTCGGAGAAACCATTCGCCGAGGCGAAGCGCAAAATTGTGAGAGCAGCTATCTCTTCTAGTTTGCTTCTAATGGAAATAGGCATCCGGGGACGCCCCGTATTCATTCACTGCTGCAACCCTTCAGAATCTGGATGAGTTTCCGGACAAAGAGCAGGCGATCAAAGATACAGCTGCAGTCATGTATGGTGCGGGGACGGACACGATTGTTTCGGCACTGAGCACATTTATCTTGGCGATGCTCTACAACCCCGAGGCGCAGAGGAAAGCACAAGCGGAAATCAATTCGGTCATCAAGCAGGGACATTTACCGGACTTCGACGACGAACCGTACTTACCGTATGTTTCCGCCCTCGTGAGAGAGGTTCTCCGTTGGCAGCCAGTATTACCACTTGGTAAGTGCCTGTTCCCATTATGTGAATTCTGTCTAACAGGTCTTTAGGTGTTGCACACTTCATTGATGTGGAAGACGAATACAAAGGGTATAGGATCCCAAAAGGTTCGACAGTAATTGCCAATACTTGGTGAGTGCCAGCATAGTTGTTGACATTGGAGTCCAGTCCTCATCCCCCGGGTTCCTCAGGGCTATATTTCATGATGAAGTCAGTAACGGTTGCATACCGTCACTGAGTGTGTTTCGAGGAACTGACTAGGCGCGCTAGGACCGTTATCCCGATCCATACGCTTTCAAGCCCGAACGCTTCCTGCTGAATGGCAAATTAAATCCTGCCATCCAAGGGCCTGAGGCAGCGACATTTGGTTTTGGGAGAAGGTATATTCGATCTACAAGACATCCTCTCTCTATGAGCTACTGTTGAGCAGAATCTGTCACGGACGTCACATGGCGGCCGCCTCCGTCTGGATCACCATAACATCCATCCTCGCCACATTCGATATCACAAAGGCGGTGGGAAAGGATGGGGAGCTGGTTGAGCCGAGCTACGAATATTTGGACAGGATTATTGCGTGCGTGTCTGCCAATTGTTGAATGATCGAGGGTACTGACAAGGAGAAATGGACAGAATGCCAGAGCCTTTCGAATGCTCCATCAAACCCCGGTCGAAGGATACGGAGGCTTTGATTCAGTCCACCGCAGATCAGGATGGTACTTTTTAACTGTAGGAATTTGTTTGCTGACTGGAACTGAGAGGAGATGTAACGTGTAATGCCGATTTTCTCTAGTATTTCGTTCTAAACATATAAATCCCGGTGCACATGAGTTCAAGAGGTTTGCGACGATTGTGAGGTAGGATTGGTGTGTTCTTCCGTGAAAGTTGTAATGAAAATGGCCAGCTCCTTGACGGAGTCATATGTCTGCCTACCTCAACGTGGATTGGATTCTGGAAGGCATCGAGAGATAGAGGCAAGCTGGAGTCATCCGAGAACACCACCAAGTCGAAACTCGAGTCATGTACGCCCAACAACCTGCGGGTCGTCTGCGAAGTATATCAACAATGGTACCATAAGTTATCAGACCCGCATCGTAAGATTTACAAGGCTCTACCTAAGGAAGCAATTCTTGGGTGCCTCAACGAACAAATTTCACATATAACGACTGCGGTTGTGTGGTACGAATTTTAGTCACTAGGCGAAGGCAGGTGGGCAACTCACGGAATTCATGCAGCCCGATTTGGAGGGCAACGTGTAAATGCGCTGTCAAACCACGATTAGTGGGAACGAACTGCACAAGAATTCTGTCACATACGAGCACTAACACCACGTCGCCTGACACAACCAAGAACCCAGACGATCTAATACGTGCCCATCATAGTCCATCGAAAAATCCAATCCACTTCTGCGGAGCGCGTCGAATTTGTGGCGTACGTCAGGGCTCGGCTTATGAGGATCCCAGGACGACATTCGCAAAGTCGCGACCCGAAGCGCTAGATGATGATCGTCCGTCCAGTGGGATCCCAACATTCCAGCGTACACCTCATAATCCAACAGCAGTTCGTCTTCAAACACCAGGTGAAGGTGGGTAAGCAGTGGCAATGTATCAAAAGAAAAAGACAAGTCCAGGAGAGAAATCAGGGAATCGGGAATTAGGGCGTGCTCCTCTGTCTCGCTGTCAACTTCGTTCGAGTCCTCGTCGTCGAAATGGTAATCGTCGCCGCCGTAGATGAGGATAGCCAACTCCGTCACTGATGGGTATGCATCCATAATTTCCTGAGCCACATCCGCCTGAGGCAGACCGCGCAGGCCAAGTCTTCGGACGGTGCCAGAGGTTGCTGCCATGAACTCGTCGACACCGAGACTGAGCTCATCTTCGATTGAGGAGAGGTCAAAGGTGACCTGCTCCAGAACCGGCACATGCAGGAACTGGACGATTTTTGTCCATGACACATAGAGGCATCGAAGGTGCAGTAATTCGATCTTAGGGTCCATGTCCGACCATTGCGGCCCGTCTTCGACGCTGATGTGAGCCTCGACAAGAGCAGGGCTCACGCTCAGAATTTGCTGGTGTGTTTCCCAGGGTGCGTCGACATGATACCGTGTGAGCTGCTGTAGTGAAGGGGAGAAGGAAATGATCCCTGGGTAGCAGATCCGGAGTTCCACCAGAGAAGTTGCCGTCTCAAAGTAGTCGATTGATTCTTCCGGGTCCTCAGTATATAGGTCCTCGTTCCATTCCAGCGACAGCCTGCGTAACAACGGGACTTGATCGCGAAGAGTGGGAAGGAGAACATCAAAATTTTCCCTCATTTCGATACTGAATTCCTCCCATCGGGTAGAATGGCTGATGAGGTACTCGAGGATGCGAGTCTCTGAGATTGGTTGCAGCCCGAATTCTGTTCGGCCGTGGATGTGGACCCTGAGAGTTTTCGCGCGCTGAACCTGCATCTCGGCTACTGCGAGAGGGTATCGCTGATCCATATAGATCAGGGACCACAACGACGGTAATGAGATGGCGATTTCCCTCCAACGGCTGCACACATGAATCAAGACCCAAGGGCTTTGGTTCATCCCAAACCCGTTCCACCTGACCAAATCTCGGATGGAAGGAACCGTGTGCATGAAAATTTCGCCGAGGGTCTCCGTTGGCAGCCGTCGCAGAGGGGAGAGAATGGCCTTGTAGGGCTGACGACTGCGAATCAGAGCAGCGCGAGCCTCTTGCAGCTGAGCCACACGGCCCTGCAAGCCCGAAATCTCGAGGTCCAGCGCACATATACGCTGGTCTATATCGGACATGGCAGATTGGATGGCGGGCGCATCAAATGATTCTGGGGGCTCGTTGGAGTGCAAGAGGGAATGGAGCCGTGTGTCTTGCATTTTGGGGTGGCAGAGACGGAGTGGCACCCTGTTCAAAGATCGGCGGCGGAGGCAAGAAGTGCTGTTTACGTGCGTCGTGATGTTTACGTGATGTGTACGTATGCCTTTCTCTGCGAACCATCGTACTGCCTGCAACCGCCCTGAACTCGATTGGCAGTGCCTCCACATCCTGGGGCTCTGGCGTACCGCGAAACAGTAACAAGAGTCAATTTCACAACATCCCTGGAGCGCCAGCGGCGACTCGACAAGTCCCGGTATCTGCGATTGGAGGCGATTGGTCCTACGAACCGCACACCCACTGTGCTACCCCTTTCCCTTTAAAGAACAAAAGCAACCATCGTTAATCCCGGGGACCAAATCGGCCAGTTTTTGTGTCCCATCGGCTGATATTACGAGTAGACGCCGTCTCGCAGGCGCGCTCTGTGATTCTTCGCGCAGCCACAAGTTCTTGCGACATCCGAGAGTCCTGCCCCGAATTTCATGCGGAGACTCATTCGAGCCTCGGATACTCCCGCAACTTGAAAAATCTGGAACCCGGCTCAGGCTCTGGTCCAGTACTCTGGCGAATCTTCTTGGTGGGCGCTCAGCTGTCACTGGTTGCTGTATCCATTCTGATATTCCTTTAATACAAGGTAGGCAGGCCGCCGTTTCGATTGCCTCAAGCTCAAATCTATGTACACCGACCACATTAGTATATTATTATCCTTGTTCATGACCGGCTGCGTAACGGGTTCAAAGGTTGCCGTGGTTCCTTGACTCCTTGTTTTTTCTGTGAGTTTCCATACCTGGCCTTTCTTTTGTGCTATTATAAGTGTCGCTGCTATTATAAGTGTCGCTGTTGAACGTGTTTGCAGATCCCTTGATCTGCTCGGGAGATTTACAATTGGATGCACAGCAGTTCAAGACCCCAGATCAAAGCGCAGTGCATTTTGACGCGCAGAGAAGCCCTGCTAGAGAAGAAACACACTTATTGGTGCCTTTGCGCCACACTATCACGTACCTGGATGAAGTCGGACCCGTCCACAGCTTCTCGAGGTTTCCACGGTATATAAACACATCTCTCTCAACTTTGATCCCCATCAGCCCTCTCTTACTCTTATTCTACCATGACTACGAACGAGAACGCCCACGACACAGAACAACTTCAAGTTGCACTCTACGCAACCACGCCAGATACTCGGAGACGCTACGACAAGCCAACTCTCACGCAGTGAGTCATTCATCATGTCCATATATTCTGTCTTCTGAGCAGCCGCTGACATTCAACCCAGGCTGGAGTACATCGACAAAGTGATCCCCGCAGGGTTGAGGTGTTTGCCTGCATGTACTTCCTCGACCTCGAGGTGCGTATCTCTTGGATGTGGCGTTGGCACCGCTCACCAGTGTTCATGACCCACTTACTTAGCTCCACCAAAGCTTGGTCGCGCCACACCCACCCAGAAGGCCGGCCGTACTTTGTCCTCGTGTCGATCAAGTTCCCGTCGTTGAAGATCTTGACGGAAGATTGGATCCCGAGTGCCAGTGCTAGTGCCACCCATACGCGTGTCGTCCAGAAAATCGAACTTGGACTCGGATTATTACGCACTGGCGGTATGGATATGCAGAACGTGAACCTCGAGGCGTTCATCGAGGTGCAAGACGGTGGCGGAGGTGAACCTTACGCGTTTTATTATCTCATCAACCACGCGTCGCGCACGATTTTCTGGTTGCAAGAGGTTGGATTTGAGGGAATTGGGCTCAGGGATTCGACGTCGGATGAGTTGCGTGGTACGAGTCTTCTACTCTCTTCTCTTCCCAAATTCCCCGAGTACACTCATGCTATTCACGACAGACATGCAACTCGAAGAGCTGTACTGGAAGCACGTCGAGCACTTCCCGATGCATCTTGGCCCTGATGGGTTAGGTAAAGACCGTTTTGACGCCCTGGCTTGTGTGTTGGCGCACGGGAAGATTGGTGAGTTTCCTCGGAACCGGTACCGGCGGCTATGACTCGATTAATCTCTTTCATAGATCAACTGACCTCCCGCGACTCGACCTTTGCTTTCACGGCCGAAAAGTGTGCCGAATTCCTCGATGTTCTCAATACATCGCAAGGTAGGTTCCACCGCGCATCTCACGTTCACGCCATTCATATTATACCACTGGCAGACCGGACTGCAGATGGACATGTTATCTGGATCTACGGTGCGTGCATGACTCCGTTCGTCAGACTACATCCAAGTTGAATGGAGATTCACTAGCCCGTCTGTGGCACGAACTCCGTGAGTACTCCCCTTCCCCTTCCCATGCATGGTTCACAGTCAACGCAACACACTCCCCAGTCGACGCTCGTTTCTACACATTCTACAACGACAAGAACGCCCGAATCACACGATCCCAAGCAGTCGTGGCCGCAGACGGCGGCCATCCCAGCGCCGCATCCAGTGCTCGAATCTTCTCAGGGCTGGCTTCCCTGTTGTCGTTCAACGTCTCTCGCAAGTATACGTGCAAGCTGAACGATATCTTCGTCGATCAGGTGGTTTATGAGGGAGTTTGGGATGCATTCACAGCGCGGTGTATCAAAGATTGGAGTGTTACTTTGCATGGAGTGCGTTATCCTTCTTTGAATCGTTCCAATAGTCTGACAGCATCCAGACAACCATGTGTCTATTGTGCGTGTCTTGCCTCCGAGGCTGTGCACTACCTGAGCTTCTCTATGTAGGGGCCACGGCTTCCTCTTCCTACTCCCAACACACAACCCGGCAGTCGCAACGATCTCTGCGGGATTGTTGGTATCTAGCTTCCTGACAGCCAAGATTCTCCTCCACCGCTATGATTCTCTCAAAGATCTGAACGCAGTGCAAGCTGTAAGCCTTCATTCAATTATTCTTTCGACTTGAAGTCTTGAACAGATCAAATATTACAGTACGAGTATCTCAACAACACCTGTTCCCCGGCATACAAGTTCCAGCTCGTGGCGCTCACCCTCGCCCTTCCTGAAGCTCTACAGATTTGGGGTCTGTTGGCTTTCCTTGCGAACCTCGGGATCATTTTTAGCGGGTACTTTGGAATGGTGGTTACCCTGGCTGTGGGTGCGGTGGTGGGATTGCTCGGGCTGGGGTTTCTCTGCGCGACTTCAACCACTGCGTTCCGTTATCCATTGGCAGGGTTCTTCCAGCGCGGTAGTGTGGTGCTCCCGGAGAGCGTATAATTGTACATCTTGTCCTTAGAGGTATTCAAACGAAAAATTCTCAAACTCCCCAACCGTCCCCTCGGTATTCGTCGGCCCACAAACCATCACACCGACCCTCCACTCTTGTCCCTCCCCTGCCTTTGGCTTCCCATCCTCATCCACATTGAACGCCCGCACCTCTCTAATCTTGACTAGATCCCCCGGCGCGGGTTTTGCCTCCATGTCGGAGCTATAGGGCGCAAAGTGCTGGCTGACGCTAATCAACGGGCCTTCGCGCACGATCTGCATATACAGCGCGTATCCCGAGCCTCCATTAAGCGTAGAAGTCGAATGCTCCGCGGGCGATATAGCCCAATCCGACCAAGGAGACGTCACCACGCCCCCCGTATACTCCCTCCCCGTCTCAACCTCCACACCAACCTTGATCCAATCTCCCTTTACATCCTCTGTATTGCCTGCAAGCAGCATCAAACACCCTTGGTCGAATTGCACCCCCCACTCGCCCCGGATCCACACCCCCGCAGAGAAATTCCTCGTCGCGTCGATGGTACGCGAGAAAAACGCGCCAGTCCGACTGTCGATCGAATCCGGCGGTGGGAGACGCCACCAATCGGTCTTGGGGAGCGCCGTGATGGTGACTTTCTTGCCGTCGGCAGAGACGAGGTGCGATGTAGCTGGTGGGTTGAGAGTGAAGGTCCCGTCGTCAAAGGATTGGATGGGGTTGGAGCTCATGGTCGTGGTGGTGAGAGGAGCGGAGGAAGCCCGGAGAAATTGATTGCGCGAACGCCATCAAGATAGCTATTTACAGCGATGCTCAATACCGCCTTCCTCCACGTCCGCCAGCCTTGGCTTTCTGCACCCGCTTTCTCTCCCTCTCCTCCTCCTTGGCACGCGCGCCCCTCTGCCTCGGGTCAATGACCTCATAGTCGCGCTCCGCCTTCCGACTCTCCTCGCCATCATCCTTGGGGAAATGTAGCGCATGTCCCATAAATCCCGCGTCGTCATCGACCTCGATCCCCGGGTCCTCTAACCCCAGCTTCGGAGCCTCGGCATCAGCTTCAGCATCCTGCCCGGCCTTCTCCCCATCCTCATCCCCTGCTCCCTCCATCACCTCATCCTCCACCTCCACCCTCGCCAGCTTGCCCCGAAACGCACTAAGCGCCTTGAGCACATCACCTTCGTCCCTCCGCTTGCCTTTAGCATGTAAGCCCCGCCCTTTGGCATACCGCCCGAGCTCCTCCTGCAAGTACGACGTCTTGGTCTTCTTGGACTTGCGCAACGCCTCCAACTCCTCGTCAGAGTCCCCACCGTCCCGCTTCCGAGCAATGGCGCGGATGTCCGCTTCCATCTTGGCGATCTCCGCTTGCCGCGAGGTCCTAGCAAAGCTCGTCAGTGCTCATAATCCACTGAGAGAAGAACGCAGAATGTACATCGACGACGCTGCTTCTTGCGCGTGCTTTTCCCGGATCTTGGTTATATCCCCCTGGTCTCCGTCGGTTTTTTTCTTCTTCTTCTTCGACTCTACGGGCGCCTCTGCAGTCGGCTCCGCTGCAGCGCGTGGTTTGCTAGCTGCAGCACTGGGTTTGGTCACAAAGTCCGGCAGAGGCACGGCCGCAGCCTGCGGGTCGTCCACCACTACGAATCGAATGAGAAGGGCCAGGGGAGGGAAAGACGACAGAACGCACAGTCGGGTCGAACGATAGCCTTCTTGGCGATAGTGACAGGCGCAGCTTCCTCATCCTCGCCGAAGCTCAGTAGCTGCACATTCCTATGAACAGGTAAATGAGGATAATTCGGTGGGGAAGGGGAAGCACGCACTTTTTAGCACCCTTTCGCCTCTCAGCCTCTTCGCGCTCCCGCTGCGCCTCTTCACGCGCTCGCTGCTGGGCGCGCTTTTCTGCGGCAGTGATACGGGGGACGATATCGTCGTATGGGTTGTCGACTATTCGGATTGACCGGATTTTTGGGGGACTGGAGGTCGTCAGCAAAGTCGAGAGACTGGTAGACGATATGTACTAGACTGGACGCCCGTTGTCTCCGAGTTCTGTCAAGTACTTGATTAGATGGCACGCGGACTGTGGACGAGGGACTCACCCATCTCCCCGATTTTCATTACATCTGGGAGCCAAGTTATAATTCCAAGCTCCGCATGCAAAAGGGAGACGCACTGTAAATCGTATCTCCCATACACCGACCAAAAACGGTGTGCTTCCCATGTAGCTCGTCTGCGCGATCTACAGAGGCGTTTGGCTTTAGCGTTGGCGCAAAGTCCACAGACTGCGCTACGCACCGAGGGTGATGATAAATTGCGAGTCATTCGAGTTTTTCGTGCCGTTGTTGGCCATGGCGACGATTCCACGATGAGGGAGGCGGAGTCGAGGGTGTATCTCATCCTCGAAGGGTTCTGTAGTCGTCCGTCAGGGATCACGAATGGGAGGTCACTGAGAGACAGACCTCCGTAGACGGATTCTCCACCGCCGCCGGTACCCGTCTTGTCTCCCGTCTGCACCAGAAAGCCAGGGACGACACTGTTTGTGTGCTTGTCAATGCCCGCTACACTCCCGAGTCGAAGGCCGTTGCGCACCGATGGAATATCACATTGTCATAGTACCCTGAAGAGAGTCGAATCCAAGTCAGCCCCGCACGCAGAGCTCCGGTGAACTCACAGACCCTCCAAGGCCAGCTGGATGAAATTTCGGCATGTCTTGGGCGTTTCCTGGGATGGGGATTTCGGTTTCGAGAGGCTGTGAGAGGAGAGGAGGTGAGGTGAGGAATACCTTTGACCAGAGCTCGACGTCAATCTCCCCGACTGTGGTGTCGATTATAACGCGTCCGTTTGTTGGGAGAGCCATGCTGGAGGAGAGCGCGCGTACGTAAGCATCACGTGAACAGAATCCCTGGCCTCTGCAATCTCCGCCCCTAATTCTCTTTGAATTCTCTCGCAATGCAAGACCCACGACTACATTCCCTTTTGTACTCCAACGAGCCCCCAGAATCACCTGATGCGCCCGCTATCCAATCCGCCATGTCTGATATAGACCAGCGTATATCTGCGCTGGACCTCGAAATTTCGGGCTTGCAGAGCCGTCTGGGTGAGCTGCAAGAGGCACGCAGCGCTCTAATTCGTAGCCGCGAACAGTACAAGGTCATTCTCTCTCCTCTGCGACGGCTGCCAACGGAGACGCTCGGGGAGATCTTCGTTCAGACGATCCCTTCCATGCGGGATTTGGACAAGTGGAACGGGTTTGGGATGAACCAAAGCCCTTGGGTCTTGACTCATGTGTGCAGCCGTTGGAGAGAAATTGCTATCTCATTACCGTCGTTGTGGTCCTTGATCTATGTGGACCAGCGATACCCTCTCGCAGCAGCCGAGACACAGGTTCAGCGCGCGAAAACTCTCAGGGTTCACATCCACGGCCGAATTGGATACGATCTGGAACCAATCTCAGAGACTCGCATCCTCGAGTACCTCATCAGCCATTCAGCCCGATGGGAGGAATTCAGTATCGAAATGACGGACGATTTCGATATTCTCCTTCCCACTCTTCGCGATCAAGTCCCGCTGTTACGCAGGCTGTCGCTGGAATGGGACGAGGACCTGTATATTGCGGACCCGGAAGACTCAATCGACTACTTTGAGACGGCAACTTCTCTGGTAGACCTCCGCCTCCGCCATCGAGGGAATCCCATTTCCTTCTCCCCTCCACTGCAGCAGCTCACACGATATCATGTCGACGCACCATGGGAAACACACCAGCAAATTCTAAGCGTGAGCCCTGCTCTTGTCGAGGCTCACATCAGCGTCGCACACGGGTGGGAATGGTCGGGTACTGAGAAAATCGAATTACGGCACCTTCAATGCCTGTATGTGTCATGGACAGAAATCGTCCAGTCCCTGCATGTGCCGGTTCTGGAACAGGTCACTTTTCACCTCTGCTCAACCGACAATGAACTCAGTCTCGGTTTCGACGAGTTCATGGCAGTAACCTCTGTGACCGTCCGAAGACTTGGCCTGCGCGGTCTGCCTCAGGCAGATGTAGCTCAGGCAATCATGGATGGATACCCATCAGTGACCGAGTTGGCTATCCTCATCTCCGGCGGCGACGATTACCATTTCGACGACGAGGACTCAAACGAAGTTGACAGCGAGACAGAGGAGCACGCCCTAATTCCCGATTCCCTGATTTCCCTCCTCGACTTTTCATTTTCTCGTGATAGATTACCTCACCTTACCCACCTTCACCTGGCGTTTGAAGACGAACTGCCGTTGGATTATGAGGTGTACGCTGGAATGTTGGGATCCCGCTGGACGGACGATCATCATCTAGCGCTTCGGGTCGCGACTTTGCAAATGTCGTCCTGGGCTCCGCATAAGCCGAGCCCTGACGTACGCCACAAATTCGACGTGCTCCGCAGAAGTGGATTGTATTTTTCGATGGACTATGATGGGCACGTATTAGATCGTCTGGGATCTTGGTTGTGTCAGCCAACATGGTGTTAGTGCTCGTATGTGCTGAAGTTCTTGTGCGATCCTTCCCATTAACAGTGATTTAACAGCGCAGTTACGCGGTGCCCTACAGGTAGGGCCGCATAAATTCTGTGATTTGTTCGTTGAGGCACCCAAGAATTGCTTCCTTACGTAGTCTTGCGACGCGGGTCTGATCTCTTATGGTACCATTGTTGATATATCTCGCAGACGACCAGACATGGGTTGAGTATCGACTTGTTGGTGTTGTCGGATGACTCCAGCTTCGCTTCATCTCTCGATGCCTGCCAGAATCCAGATGCACGTTTAGGTAGGCAGATGCTACAGACATATGACTCCGTCAAGGATTTCACGGAAGAACACACCAATCCTACATACGTCAAAACCGTCGCAAACCTCTTGAACTCTTTTTACAACGAAATGCTAGGGAAAATCACCAATCTCCTCTCAGTTCCAGTCAGCAAATAAAATCCTACAATTAAACAGACCCATCCTGATCCGCCGTGGACTGAATCAAAGCCTCCGCATCTTTCGACCGGGGTTTGATAGAGCATTCAAAAGGCTGCGGCATTCTGTCCATCTCTCATCGGTATCTTGAAAAAAAATCAACCACTGGGAGACACGCACACAATGATTCTCTCAAAATATTCGTAGCTTGGCTCGACCAGCTCCCCATCCTTTCCTACCGCCTTTGTGATGTCGAATGTGGCAAGGAGGGAAGCTATGGTGATCCAGATCGAGGCAGCCGCCATGTGTCGTCCGGGACAAATTCTGCTCAATAGTAGCATCCTGATACTAGAGAGCTCAGAGATGCAAATATACCTTCTACCAAAACCGAATGTTGCTGCCTCGGGCCCTTGAATAGCAGGATTTAATTTCCCATCCAGCAAGAAGCGTTCGGGCTTGAAAGCGTGTGGATCGGGATAGAAGTGCTAGGATGTCGTCAGTTTCCTGAATGCATCCGGCGAGCTGGTACTCACTTCGTCATGTAAGACAGCCCTGTGATGAACCCGGATGAGGACTGGATTCTAATGTCGAGTTTCACCACTCACCAAGTATTGATTATGACGGTCGAACCTCTTGGGATCCTATACCCTTTGTATTCGTCTTCCACAGCAATGAAGTGGGCAACACCTAGATAACCGTTAGAACAAACTCACATATGAGACACGGGTGCTTACCAAGTGGCAATGCAGGCTGCCACCGAAGAACCTCCTTCACCAGGGCGGAAACAAACGGTAAATATGGTTCGTCGTCGAAGTCCGGTAAATGACCCTTCCTGACGACCGAGTCGATTTCTGCTTGTGCTTTCCTCTGCGCTTCGGGGTTGTAGAGCATTGCCAAGATAAAGGTACTGAGCGCTGAAACAATCGTGTCTGTCCCCGCGGCATACATCATCGCAGCTGTATCTTTGATCGCCTGCTCTTTTCCCGGAAACTCATCCAGATTTTGAAGGGTTGCAGCAGTGAATGAATACGGAGCGTGCCCGGATGTCTATTTGCATAAGAAATGAATCCCACATATTCAACTTCACTCACAATTCTGCGCTTGGCCTCCGCAAATGGTTTCTCCAACATATTTTGAGACAGTATCTTACTCTCCCTTGCAAGTCGTTGAAATCCAGATCCCGGAAACCAGTACGGTATATATTTCAATAATGGCAGCGAATCCTAAAACACAAGAATGAAAAATGCATGATTGTGTTGAATATTTGGACTTACGACGAGAAATTTTCCGGGAACCAGAGCCTCTGTGACAGAAGCGAGTCCATCTTCGGCAAGTCTCACGTATGGGTCGTCCTTCGCGGCCACGTCGATTCCATACGCGGCACCCATGATGATACTTCCAGTCATGCTGCTAAACGTTGAAAAGTGTCATGGTAGCAAAGGCACAATGTACGCACTGCCGCAAGTGGGCCATGATACCTGCAGGCTCATGAAGCAAGCGCCGAAGAAGTTGGTGTGTGGTTGAGAGTTGTCTGGGAAGAAACTTCTTTGAAGCTTCGGCGTGAAACACAGTGTGGAAAAGGCGCCGCCGAGTGCGCCTGAGCAAAAGGTTCAGCTTGCAAGATTACACCAGTGAGTACTTGCCAGCGGTCTCCTGTAAGAAAAGTGAATAAGCTTTCCAAATTTACCCGCTTGCATACCATATTTCATTATCGCTGGTGCGAAGTTCAATAATATCATGGGAAGAAAACGGCGGCCATACAGAAGATGAACTCCCATCCCATCAGCTCGTTGACCATTAGCAGGCGTGCTCTGTGAATTCAGGGACTTGAATAGCGCAAAGGAATGTTGGTCGGTGAACTCTCTGACCTGTCGGAATATATGGCAGATCTCTTGTCGAGTAGATTGACCGCCGCCTCCATGGAGGAAAGGATTATGATCGATCGACCAGCAATATCCACATGAATAATATCAGAGTCTGTAAGAGAAAGTTCTCTTCAGTATGGACTAGTAGTTGGACTGGAAATACCTGACTTGCCGTAGAGTTTGCTCCATTCCATATAAATCTTCCAGACGGAAACCGAGGGATGATTGAAGAGATTTCCTAGGAGAGGAAGCTTGGGCGGGCCGGGAGGGAGGGGCAACCGCGAGCGCTTGCGAAGTAAGAGCACCGTAAAGAGCACGGTAGCAAGAAGGATCGAATTGAGGGGGTTGAGTAACATGTCCGGTGAGCTGGGGATGTCATCCAGGTTCGGGACAGAATGGTTGCATATTTATACAAGTCTCTCCATCGCACCCGCGGGTCATGAGGACCTTGATGACGCTGACTGGACCAATGCACATTACGTTGAGATCCAATCTTGGGGCAGAAAGACTGAGGCGTCTGGCTGCAACGATTGGAGCCGGTGTTCCATTCGACCACGAACCTTAACAATCTTGAACCATGGGTAATAGAGGGATAAGTATACCGAGAGCGTACGGAATGCACAAAGCCGCTGGTGCGAACCAACGGTGACAGCGCCGCGGAGCCACGAATCGTGACGACTGTCAAACAATACTTGTCTCGAAACATCATAGGAGTCACTTGAGGATCGCGGGAATCTTGAATTATGGGAGACTTTGCGGCGCAAAGAGAGCGGAGGGTTTACCGGTGGACGGATGAAATACTTTCCTCCGAATAGCCCAAGGCGTTACTGAGTTACTTCCAGTTAACTCACGTAACTGAAGAGCATTATTGCGCAGAAGGAGGAGGAGATGACGTGGGATTTGACTGTGTACCCGGAGAACGGACAGGATGATATGCTCAGGCACGAGATGTAGCGGCCAAGTGGATGAATCATGAGAGTCGGCCCAAATACGCTTCGCTGAGAGTCCGCGAAGCCAAGTATGAGAATATGGTATTCTCCGAACGCGAAGCCACGCCACCGCCCGTGGGATTTTCAAGCGGACCTCGCCGCAGTACACGACGGAAGAAGCAGGTGATTCAAACAAAATTAGAAGCAAGATCTGACAGAGGGTACGGACCGTATGGTGTTGCATGCACGGTGGGAGGAGAGAGCGCGTACGTAATCATCACTTGCACAGAACTGCCATCTCTGCCCCTAATTCTCTCGCAATGCAAGACACACAGCTCCATTCTCTCTTGCACTCCGACGAGCCCCCAGAATTATTCGATGGCAGGGCAGCTGCACGACGCCCGCACTGCTCTCATCCTTCACGGTAGTCGCGAATAGCACAAGGCCATTCTCTCCCCTCTGCGACGCCTGTCCGAGTCCTTGCATCCGAGATCTGTACAGTTTGGGATGAACCAAATCCCAAGTTGGGTCTTGAACCACCCATGTGTGCAGCCGTTGGAGGGAAATCGCCATCTCCATTCCGTCGTTGTGGACTTTCATATATTATATGTGGACTACAGATACCCGTTGGGGCAGCCGAGATGCAGGTTCGGCGCCCGAAAACTCTCGGGGTCAACCTCCGAACTGGATACGGTCTGGGACCAATCTCAGAGACTCGCATCCTCGAGTACCTCATCGGCCATTCTACTTACCCCATGGAGGAAAAGTTCAGTATCGAAATACGGACAATTTCGATATATATTCTCCTTTCCACTCTTCGCGATCAAGTCCCGCTGTTACGCAGGCTGTCGCTACAATGGGATGTACACCACAGTACCGTGGACCCGGAAGAACATCAGGAAAAAGCCACCTGGTTAGGTAGCACTCCCGAGTCTCCGGAGGCTCAGTAGCCCGGTAGTCAAGTACCCCCTTACTGTGTACTACCAAGCTGCCTCCAACTGCTACCAGTGCTACTGAACAGCGGGCTACTGAGGCTACTGTGACTCCAGTGCAGGGAGGAGCTGACCCTAACAGAATTCACAAGGTTCAAAAGAAACACTGGGTACTGCTGCTATTCTACTGGAGTGACCAAGGTCAGATTGAGTTGGGAATTTAATTAAAGGAATGCAAGCGGCGGGACTCGAACTCAGGACATTTGCAAAAGACAAGTAATATTAAGAGACAACTAAACAACTACACTAAGTACGCATTGCAGATGGTGTGCATGTCTGTTCCACATCATTGTCTCTCCAACCACAACTACTTACCTCTGGAAAATATATATCCTGTAGTGAATTTGAACTGGATGTGGAAGTTGAAAGCACAGGCACAAGACTGAGCTCAAGTAGAAGTTGGCCTGTTAGCCAATGTCTTCACTGTTACTTTAACTTACTTAGGCAAGGTCATTTTTGTTAGTGAGGTGGATGTACACATTGAATCATTTGGGCACTCTGTAAGGAGGTTTCATCCAGAGGGATGAGAAAATGAGGCAAACAAGTGCTATCAGCCAGCCAGCCCAATGCTATAAAAATGCTATTGTTTCTACCAAGTCAACACAGGCAGGCAATCAAGTGCTACTGAGACATTAGTGTAAAGCTATCCGGGCTACTGAGTTTGAGGGCGTAGCTATCTAAGCTACTGGGTTAGAGGGTATGGTTACTGAAGCTACCAAGTGCTACTGGACTCCCCACTCAGAGCTACCAAGAGCTACTGAGCTGCGCACTCAATGCTACCATGGCTACTGGAGCTATCAGACCTACCTACCGCTTGGTGGGAGCTACCTAACAAAAGTGTGTTTCCTGATGAATCAATCGACTACTTTCAGACGGCAACTTCTCTAGTGGAACTCATCGAGGCAATCCCATTTCTCGTCTGGGATCTTGGCTGTGTCAGCCGACGTGGTGTTAGTGCTCACTGCTCGTATGTGCTGAAGTTCTTGTGCGATCTGTTCCCACTTCTGATAGTGGTTTTACAGTGCATTCACGCGGTTCCCTCTAGGGCTGCATGGAATCCGTGGTTGCCCACCTGCCTTCGCCCAGTGACCATTTGGTCCCATACAACCGCAGTCATTATCCGCAAAATTCCTTTTGTGAATCTTGCAACGCGGGTCTGGTAATTTATGACACCATTGCTGATTACTTCGCCGACGACCGCCAGGTCGTACATGACTTGAGTATTGATCGTTCGTGTCCTGCGATTCCAGCTTGACGTCATCTCTCGATGCCTGCCAGATCCACGTTTAGGGACGCAGATGCTACAGACAAATGCCTCTGTCAAGAAGCTTCTTCAAAGCTTCATTCATTGACCTTCATGGAAGAACACTCCGATCCTACGTCAAAACCGTCGCGAACCTGATTTTTTACAACGAAATACTAGAGAAAATCGGCATTACATGTTACATCTCTTCTCAGTTCCAGCCAGCAAAACAAATTCCTCCAATTCGAAACAGCACCCTACAAAGTACCATCCTGATCTGCCGTGGACTGTATCAAAGCCTCCGCATCTTTGGACCGGGGTTTGATAGAGCATTCGAAAGGCTGTGGCATTCTGGTCGTTTGCTTCAGTATTTTGAGAAAAAGTCAACAACGGGAAGGCATGCACAAGATAAACCTCTCAAAATATTCGTAGGTTGGTTCGACCAACTCCCCATCCTTTCCTACCGCTTTTTTGATGTCGAATGTGGCGAGGATGGATGTTATGGTGATCCAGATTGAGGACGCTGCCATGTGCCGTCCGGGACAGATTCTATTTAGTCTCTCGGTGTTGTTTCGCAGGTCGGCGTCTAATTCCAACATACCTTCTGCCAAAACCGAATGCTGCTGCTTCGGGCACTTGAATAGCAGGGTTTAATTTCCCGTTCAACAGAAAGCGTTCGGGCTTGAAAGCGTATGGATCAGGATACAAGTTCTAGCACGTCGTCAGTTCCTCGAAAGACGCTCGATCAGAGTGTACTGACTTCGTCATGTAAGATAGCCCTAACAAACCGGCGGATGAGGACTGAGTTCCAATGCCGACACTTTACCGCTCACCAAGTATTGGTCATAACTGTCGAGCCTCTCGGAATCCTATACCCTTTGTATTCGTCTTCCACAGCAATGAAGTGTGCAACACCTGTCGACTCGTTGGACATAATTCACATAGTAGACACGGGTACTTACCAAGTGGTGTTACAGGCTGCCAACGGAGAACCTCTCTCACGAGGGCGGAGACATACGGCAAATATGGTTCGTCGTCGAAGTCCGGTAAATGGCCCTGCTTGATGACCGAATCGATTTCTGCTTGTGCTCTCCTCTGCGCCTCGGGGTTGTAGAGCATTGCCAAGGCAAAGGTGCCCAGCGCCGAAACAATCGTGTCCGTCCCCGCACTATACATAATTGCAGCAGTCTCTTTGATCGCCTGCTCTTTGTCAGGAAACTCCTCCAGATTTTGAAGGGATTCAGCGGTGAAAGAATACGGGGCGTCCCCGGATGCCTATTTGCATGAGCAGTGTACCCGATAGATACAACCTCACTCACAATTTTGCGCTTCGCCTCCGCAAATGGTTTCTCCAACATATTCTGAGATAACATCCTACCCTTCCTTGCAAACCGTTGGAACGTTAACCCAGCTCCCGGAAACCATGAGGGTATGTATTTCAATAATGGAAACGAATCCTAAAACAAAGATGAAAAATGCATGATTGTGTTGAATATTTGGACTTACGACGAGAAATTTTCCAGGCACCAGACCCTCTGTAAGAGAAGCAAATGAATCTTCGGCCAGTCTCGTGTATGGGTCGTCTTTTTCAACCACGCCGATTCCGTACGCCATACCCATGATGACAATTCCAGTCATGCTGTTAAAATTGAACAAAGATGTTTTGGCAGCGAAGGAGATGGTGCACTCACTGTCTCAAGTGAGCCATGAATCTTTCAGGCTCATGAAGCAAGCGCCGAAGAAGTTGGTGTGTGGGTGAGAGTAGTCGGGGGAGAAACTTTTTTGAAGCTTCGGCGTGAAACACAGTGTGGAATAGGCGCCGCCGAGTTCGCCTGATACAGCACAAAAGTTCAGCATGCAATATTCCAACCACTGGATACTTGCCAGCGGTCTCCTACGAGACGTGTGAATAAGTGTTCCAAAATTACCTGCATGCATACCATATTTCATTATCGCTGGTGTGAAGTTCAATAATGTCATGGGGAAGAAACAGCTGGCATACCAAAGTTGAAATCCCATCCCATCAACTCGTTCGCCATCGGCAGGCGTGGTCTGTGAATCCAGGGACTTGATTGGAACAAGGAAATTTGGTTGGAGAACTCCCTGACCTGTCGGAATATATAGCGGATCTCTTGTCGAGTAGATTGACCGCCGCTTCCAGGGAGGAAAGAATTATGATCGATCGACCAGCAATATCCACATGAATAATATCAGAGTCTGTAAGAGAAAGTTGTAATCATCTATGAGGGACCAGTCTGAATACTTGACTTGCCGTAGAGTTTGCTCCATTCCATATAAACCTTCCAGACGGACACTGAGGGATGATTGAAGAGATTTCCAAGGAGAGGAATCTTGGGCGGGCCGGGAGGCAGGGGCAACCTCGAACGTCTGCGGAGCAAGAACACCGTCAAGAGTACCGTAGCAAGAAGGATCGAGTTGAGGGGGTCGAGTAACATGAGTGGTGAACTGGGGATGTCGTCCACGTTCCGGACCGAATGGTTGCATATTTATACAAGTGTCTCCATTGCACCCGCGGGCCATGAGGAGGTTGATGACACTAACTGGGACCGGGTCGATGCACATTGCGCTGAGATCCGATCTTGGGGCAGAAGGAATGCGGTGGTTGGCCGTAACGATTGGAGCCCGTGTTCCATTCGAGCGCGAACTTTAACAATCTTGAACCACGGGTAAGATAGGAATAAGTATACCGGGCCGAGAGCGTACGGAATGCACAAAGCCGCTGATGCGAGCCAACGTTGACAGCGCCGCGGAGCCACAAATCATGACGAATGTCAAACAATACTTATCTCGCAACATCATAGGAGTCACTTGAGGATCGCGGGAATCTTGAATTACGGGAGACTTTGCGGCGCAAAGAGAGCAGAGAGCTTACCGGTGGACGGATGAAATGCTTTCCTCCGAATAGCCCAAGGCTTTACTGAGTTACTTGCAGTTAACACATGTAACTGAAGAGTATTCTTGCGCAGAAAGAGGAGATGACGTGGGATTGACTGTGTACCCGGAGAGCTGACAGGATTGAATCATGAGAGTCGGCCCAAAACGCTATTCGCTGAGAGTCCGCGAAGCCAAGTATGAGAATGTGGTATTTTCCGAACGCGAAGCCACGCCACCGCCAGTGAGATTTCAAGCTGACCAGGTCGCCGCAGTACATGACAGAAGAATCAGGTGATAACAAAATTAGGAGCAAGATCTGACACAGAGGGTACGGTGTTGCGTTAAACATCCCAGAATTTCGGCCTTAGGGCCCCACCTCCCCTCCCACGTAAACATGGACTGCTGAAGACCCTATTCATACACCTTCTCCTGGGCTCTCAGGGTAATACACGTGCGAGGCTGGTCCTGGGTCAAGGGGACCGTTGTACCCCCGTCGATATGTGAAGCCAGCGTCCGACCACCCGGCTGCATGTGCCCACGTGCGCCCTCCTTGCTCCCCCTGGGGTAGACTGACAGCTGGGTCAACGTGAGGTGCTTCTGCTGAGCTCGACGGTGTGCGACTAAGATAGGGCATCGCTTTGAGTCTTGAGAGACGAAGGGCGCCTACGACGACGTGGTCCGAAAGTCGACGCCAAGATCGTACCGACGAGCAGAGACCACAGGGACGGCGTGCCAGCAAAAGTAGATATGCTTGAATCTATGGCGTTTCGCGATCTCCGCAGCCGGAGGCACCGTCCACAAGAAAACCTGCAGCAGCTCGGTTGGGACCGGGAGGTTGGAGGCTCCGAGGTGGGTCGGTGCAATCTACCAGCGACGGTTGGCGTCCCAGACTGAGTGCATGAGTTCATCGGGAGCTAGAAGAGGACAAAGCAGTATTTCATCCCGAGTGCTGTGCGCAAGCTGCAAAGCTTGCGCAAAGCAACTGTCAAGGCTAGTGATGTCAAAGTTCGGTTCGGTTCGAGTTCGGGTATAACCTGATTTCTCGTCAAATAATCTAAGTTTATGCGAAAACGAACGCGAGCCCGAACTTTTCAGCAAGTTTCCAAAAGTTTACATGTGAGTTGGAACATTGCATACTAGTTGAGTACGAAGCCGAACCTGGTGAAATTGTGTTTGAAGTTTGAGTGCTTAGTGTAAAGTTAAGGGCCAACTTTTTTCGCGTGCATAGCCCAACTTCTACAAAACAATGGTGGTGGTCACCCATGGCTACTGGTGGTTTTCCTCGTGTTGAGCCTAACTGTCGGTCCTTGGTGGTGGTCAAGTGGTGGTTGGCAATCATTGATGCGCCTAGGGCTGTTCGCCGTGCCCGTGACGGGCACGGCCGTCGTTTTGACGGGGATACCACGGGCACGGACCGTCGCTCGACGGCCGTCGCCTCGTGACCAAAAACCATCAATCAGGCTTGAAGTCGGGGTTGTGAAATGTGCGGCTGGTGTCCATCGACAAGGTACGGGGCTGCATCAGACGGTCCGGGCCGATTTGAGCGAGATATCGGCTGTTTTAGGTGTCCGTCGACCCGTCGCCGGACGTTTTCGACGGAGACGGCCGTCAGAAATGGTCGCAAAACAGTCACGGAACGGGTCGGCGTACCCGTCGACGGGAACCGTACAACCGGCGCGACGGGCACGGCGTCCAGCCCTAGATGCGCCTCGATCAGAGATGGCAACAATACAGAACCAATCTCATCTAGTCCCGTCTCCACCTCGGAAGCAGGAGAAGAAATGTTTCGTACCCGTCTACAGGAAGGAGGTGCACCCGAATGACAAGGAATCTATGACGGATGGCGTACAGCCGCGCAAAACGAGGACTACGCCTCCATTGCCGACACCGACGCACTATTTCTCTTCGCAGGGGACCCGGCGGGAGAGGATGAACCCACACGGAAGGGAACTTGTGTCTAGGTGCGACATGCATTGGGCCCCTTTGGAAGGGCATGTGGCGCTCACTCTTTGTGACTCACAGCAATGGCTCCTCGGTTACGAGTTTCCCTCGACTCTGATTCTCTTTGGCGAGGACAAAGTGACGATCCTGTGTTCCGCCTCAAAGGGTACGCGTTTGTCGAATTTCCGACGCGTTTTTTGCTGAGTTTTGACAGCCAAGATACTCTCCCAAATTGAGGGCACCTTGGGACCGGTGCCTGTCGAAATCTTGGCCCAAGCCAAGAAAGAACAAACTAATGACTCGCTCGACCGCTTCTTCCAGCTCTACGCCTCCAAGAAACGCGTGGGGACTCATCAAGGAAGTCCACCGCGGCAAACTCGTTAATGATTGGAAAAAATTGCTTGAGGCGGCGGACAGCAAGCCGGAACTCGTGGATATGGGCCCTGCACTGTCGACTTTCATGGCCGTGAAGGACGCAGAGGAGCTGGTTGGTTGATTTGGGTCGCATTGACGTGCGTACTCACATCCTCTCTTAGGAAACCATTCAAATGGCCGGCAACCTCACATCGACGCTCCTCAAGCATTATGTTGTAGACAAGCTCGAGTCCATATTGGACAAGGAGTCCAAGATCACGCACGAAGTCCTCGTTGCCCAAATCGAGGCCAGGCTGGGTTCGGGGGAGGGTGCCAACGCTAAGCCACCGGATCCGAAAGTATGGAGCAAGGGCAAAGGTCTCATAGACGTACATTTTTCTGTGTTCTATATCGTCCTTTTGCTTAGCGCACTAGGTCGACTGGGCTCTCGTTGAATTCTGCTACCCTCCTATCATCATCTCCCGCTCGAGCAACACTGGCTATGACCTGCGCTACACCGCGGAATCGACGGACGAAAGCATCGTGCACAAGGGTGTTTTTCTCGTATTTACCCAAGAGCATTGGCTTTGGTGTAGGTATCTCGCATCATAAAACCAAAGCCTTGAATTCTATTCATTTGCTGTACGTAGATACTTCAATAAACAATAAAGTCGTCTCCAACGATCCCTTTGAGATCCGGGTTAATAATGGTGCAAATAGGACGACCAATTTTATCAGCGCGTACCTAGTCTGAGTGATGTCGCGCATAGTGACGGCGGTGTCGGGCGTTGACGACGTCCAGAAGTATATCGAGTGTCGGGGGCATGTGCAGGAAGTTTCAGTCGCGCTGCTGGTGCCTTGGATTGAGAGATTCACGTTAATAATGGTGGAAATACAAGAGGATTTGGAAGTACATACCTAGTCTGATTGATGCGGCGCACAGTGACGGCGGTGTCGGGTGTTGACAACGTCCAGATCCATATCGAATGGCGGGGGCGTGTGGATGGTGTACCACTGGTGCGAGGGGTGTCTTGGATTGAGAGATTTGCGTTAGCAATGGTGGAGATGCGAATGATTTCGCGCGGGTGTACCTATTCTGAGTGATGTGGCGGACATTGATGGCGGTGTCGGGCGCGGACGACGTTTAGCCACCTGGCAAATGCCGGCGGCGTGTGTAGGCGATCCAGAAGGTGCGGACTGCGTCCTGGATGGCGGGATTCGAGTCTGAAACGGTAGAGATGCGACCATTCTTGTGAGTGCATCCCCCTTTTGGGTGATGTGGCGGACATTGACAGCGGTGTCGGGCGTTGACAACCTCCAGACCCGTATCGAATTGCGGGGGCCTATGTAGAGGAATCAGGAGGCGCGGAAAGTGTCCTGGATGGAGCAATTCGGGTCCGAAATGGATGAGACAGGATGAATCTTGTGAGAGCATGCTGATGTGGCGGATACTGACGGCGATGTCAGGCGTGAACGACGTCTAGCCACCTATTGAATGGTGGGGGCACGTGCAGGGGATTCAGCAGGGGCGGAACATGTCCGAGATGCAGGAATTCGAGTCAGGAATGGAGGAGATATGGCCAGATTTGCAAACGGGTCGCATTTTGGGTGAGGTGGTGGGCAGACGAGATCTATGCACTTGTTGAATGTCGGGGGTGTGTAGTAAACGTCGAAAAGGGGGGGGGACCACGCCGCTATAGTAGCAAGCCGCGTTAAATAGTGGCTGCTAAGAGACTCTGGACCACGTACCTTGTGGTTATGTACCCACTCTGACATCTAAACCCAATACTCTCGACTTCTCCTATACCCTTACACTATATGCTTGGCGCGCTCTTGCGATGGTCGAGTGAGTGCTGTCGGTTGTGCGTTCTGACGTGCTGGAAGGTCCAAAGTGGAAGGAAGCATCAAGGAGACGTGTTTGGCCTTCCGCCATCTCTCTCATTTTATTGCTTTTATCGAAAACTTGAACTGGATTCGACTGGTATGATACATGTTCACTACTCCTCGGCAGTGGCAGCTTCAGCCTCAAATTGAAGTAACATTTCTCTGCGCATATGACTGTTAGCCTCGGAAACGGCTCGGCTTTGTAACTCACTTGTCCTCTATGATTTTGCTGAAGACGCTCGGCTCGTAATCCGTGCATGGAGGGAACGGCCACTTGTCGAACTCCGTCAGATTCTCCCCCGATATCCACCGCGCGCCCTCAAATTCATCTGCAGCCAGCTTAGACAAATCTTTTTTGGCCGTTCTGGTCCCCAGGACTATCTTGTCATCGTCTGTGAGGAAATGATCGAGCCACGCGTAGAAACAAAGGAAAGCTGCTCGAATAGCCGAAGGGGAAGCGTTCTTGTCCGCCAGATTGAAACCTAGGACCTGAAGGCCACGAAATGCACCCTTATCTTGGTGACTGCAAATCCATTCGGCCATTTCGGTAGCGGAGGGAGGTTGGGCGATGCCAAGTAGAGTCAAATTGTTCGCAAATTGCAGCGCGCCCAAAGACCCAGCACCGAAGCCGTTGATCCTCGTGTCCACCACCCACTGCTGTGCGGCCACCCACAGAATTCTGGGTGCATCCAAGTTTGTAGGATCTTGGCCCGCGAGATCGCCCAGGAGTGCAAGATAGCTGCGCACCACTTTGTCGGAGAACATGGGCACAAACTTCTCACGAACGCTGAGCTTCCTGGAGCCGACAGTGGGATGTAGACCGTAGTGGTTGCTTGCCTGCCCATAAATGGTGGCGTTGTGGAATTTATAGGTGGGATCCGGTGGGAGAGCGGCACGCATGGTCTCTTCAGCCTCGAATGTCAGCACGGCCTCCTCCAGAGTGCGGAAGACCATTCCTTCTTGGCGCAGCTGCATGCGTGCAAGAAATCGGCCGGTCGCGAAGCCTTGGCCAGTACTCATGAAGACCAATAAACTGGAGATCCCCGCCGCTGTGGTCAGCGACGATGGGGGGATGAGAGATTTCAAGAAGTGAAACCCTTGCAGGTTGGCGCGGATCGGGTTCATCTGGTCAGGATCATAATGTAGCTGTTTGTAACCTGTGAATCCATTCTCGCCACGCAGGAGTCGACGGTACATGGCATCCCGTGTCTCCTGAGTCGGTGGATCTGCCCTCATGGACTCGCGCTTTTCTTCAAGTGCTGCACGAATGATGATAGCGCCTACACCAAGGGAGGGTCTCTCCGGCAGGAGGGACGCTGTCGTGGTAGGAGTGTCGACCTTTTGTTTGAGAGACCTTGTCCGCGAAGTGCTGTTTGCTATTTTGGTCAGCGCAGAGGGCATGAGGAGGGCCGCCGGATCATCCCAGTTCTCGTCGCTGATGACAATGCCCAATTGCAGCGTTAGAAGCCCTCTGTGAACAGCGTCTCCAAGCTTCTGGGTAGCGTCTCCAATTTCCCCTTCTGCCATCCATCCAGCAAGATGATAATCCAAATTCTGGAAGGTATTCGCCTCGTTTCGAATCACAGAACTGGCAAAGGCTGGATCGCGGCCAATCGAGGAGGGAAACATCCGGCAGGGGCGTCGCAAGAACTGGTACATTTCTCTCGCAAAAAATATTCCCTCTCCTACCGCATCAGCCAAATGGAGAAGAATAGACCCTCGGGTTATGCAGCGTGCTCGAACTGCAACAAGGTCATCCTTGGCCTTCTCGCCGCTTAACAACTTGTCGAGTTGCTGCATTGGCGCGAGAAGGAGGCACTTGTCCCACAAGTTTGAAAGCCATCGAGCTGCCACAGAGTACACATCCTCGTTGGTTTGGAGCGACACGTTCCTTGGCACATTCTCGAGTGCCATGGAAGCTCCTCGTTTCGAAGGCAACAGGCCCCAAAGATCCGCTGGAACTCGGGCGTACTGAGATTCTTTCAACGAAGTCAGTGATTGTGCAGCGGGCCCGCTATCAATCGTATTCGGCGCGGGGGCTGGGAATTTTCTCTTTTGGCCTCTACGAGTGCTGCCACTGCCCTCCCTACGATCCCTCTTTCGTTTATTTGCCTCCTTTCTTGTGGCTGCCGCATCGCGCATGCGGATGGTCTGGCAGTCTCGGATAAAACCGACGACGTGGATGACCATACCCGCTAGCTCGGGGAATTGCTCCTTTAGAATTCTTTCGCCCTGGGATTCCAATGTCTGAATCAACTGCTTAGCCAGCGATGGGCCGAGATGCACAAGCCACTGGTAGGCGGCAACTAAACACCTGCAGATCTGGGCCTGCGCACCGCGCTGCACAAGGTCACCAACCTCAGAGTGTAAAGTGAGCCCGGCAAGAGATGTCCCAATATTTTCCACGCATGCCATCATGAGCTTGGCGAGGTGTGAACTCCAACCCGCCTCCGGTGTGAGTGCAAACTCCAGCTGAAAGCTGATGTCGTTCTGCTGCTCAATTTGAGATAAAATGCGAGTGGCAATTTCGTGCGGTGTGACATTGATGCTGCTCAGTTGTTTGGGTTTGGCTAAAGCACCTATCAGATCCGCCACTTGTGCGCATTCGCTTTTCAAACTGGGAACGTCCAAGAGCCTGCGCAAAAACTCGAGATCAATCTCGGGCGCGATATCCTCTTCCAGGATCTCGTCTATAACTCGCCGTGTGCGGCGGCTATTGCGCTTTCTGGTTCCAGCTGCATCCTCGTCATCGGATGTGGGAGGATGCATGACGACATCTGGGTCCTTGTCTAGACCGAGTTTGCGTCTGAAGGATTCCAGCATAGGTGCTGGGTGTCTGCGCAAACCCTCCGTGAGAATTGTGTTCATATAAAAGTGCAATAACTGACCCGAAATCTTCGTCCCTGAGCCACGAATTATCTGAGGCGGGATAGCCTTCCCATTTCACAAGCCACTGACGTTCGCCGTCCTTTGAGAAGCCGGTCAGCTTTCACAAGCGGGGTAGTCCAATCGTTGTTACCTTGAATCTCGTGTCAATGATCTCCTCGACAGTGAACTCGTTTGCTTTGGTTTGTTCAGGGGCGCCATCCTCCGAGTCTGAGTCCGACTCCGGGAAATATTCTGGTCTTTTTGCAAGTCATCGTCGTTTCCTCCCATGGGTCTGCTGATGACCGTCGCTTTGTACACCTTCGGAGGCCGTGGGTGTAGTAGTAGATTGACCCGCGGAATTGACTGTGGTGTCTTCAGGCACGGTGAATTCAGAAGCGGAATCGTTGGGAGTAGTATATTGATCCGCGGATGACATGGGTGCAGCAGTAGATTCATCCGCGGGACAAATTCCGCCGTCTTCAGGTGCGGTCAATTGAGAGGCGGAATCCTCCGGTTCTGACTCCGAAGAATCTGAAGAATACACCGGTGTTTGTCGTCGTCGTTTCCTCCCGCGGTTGTGCTGATCACCGCGGCCGTGTACACCATCCAACAGTGTAGTCGATGGAGACACGCAATTGTCACTGGCATTATCAAGTGCGGTCCCGGTGATAGCATTCGGAGAGGAGGTAATAGCGGCGGCGTTGGTGTTGTTCTGTTCCGCAGAAGAGCGACCAAGAGGAACACTGGCGTTGCTGTCACTGTAGTATGCCAGGCATTTCTTAGCATTCTCTCCCTGATGAAGCCTACGCCAGCGGTCATTACAGTGAATTGACTTTGAACGATGACAACATACCACCACGTTTCCTGGGGAACGTTGCGAATCTCACTGGATCCGGTGACCAGTACACTCCAAATAATCTGAGGGAAGTCAACGTTTGCGGCCAAAATGTGATTGTTGCTGACCTCAGACCCTTGCTTATGACGACCAAGGATGTGTTCAACTGTTTGAAAACTCCCACGGCTCAGTGCAGAGCGCAGAACAACAAGATTCCGCTCCTTGGGAATTCCGTCGGGACGCTCCGTTGTCTCGGCCAAGCGCCTAGAAATTTTTGCTTGTTGAGCGGTGAACGTAGAGTGGGTCAGTCCCAGTGGGTACAACGCCAGGATGTCGCGCCAGTAGGCATAATATCCACGATACACGCTCATCATCCTGTATTCATCGTCATCGTCAATGTTGAACGGTGCAGGTTCAAGTGTTCTTGTCGATCCCCTTTCATCCCGGAATGTGAGCGACGCTAGTAGAGCATCTGTGCTGAGCGTGGAGGTAAGACCACACTGTGCCAAAAAGTTTTTGAACCCTAAAACTCCCTCCTGCCCAAAACGATTGAAACGACTTCTGTGATCCCCGAGGACAGTTTGACCGTGGGAGGCGTAATATCTGCGACTATCTGCACGGGGATCTGCAGGGGTGTACAAGAAGCGAAGCGATCGCGTGTACAGGACCTGAGTGCTCCGGGTGGTTGCGGTAAAGCTCGGATACAGTACATATCCGCACCGAACGTGTGGCCCATATTTCTTGAACAGCTTGTCCGCATCTTCCATGGACACCATTGAATCCTTCATTTGCTTGACATACGTCGGTGCCGTGCCGGAGTGGATGTCGTTTGCTTTGAACGATGCAAAGACGACATATTCGTCAGATTCCCGGAGATAGAGCGCCGGTCGCAGAAACATGAATGGCCCCATGTCGCTGCCCTTGGGAAGGCGCAACAGTAGCACAAAGAGGGTGAACCAGAGCCAGTCGTCTTGGAAGTCGCCGTGGGGCCGTCCCTGAGGTCCGATGGCGTCCCTGAGCGCTCGTATCTGGACATTTGCTGCGTGGATGTGCTCTCTCAGGTTGAGCCATTGACTCTCATGGGAGCCAGAGCCAGATGCATCAAGTCCGGAGAGGGACACCGCTGGCATATCCGCCGCACAAAAGTCGAAATTATAAATCGTCGCCGCTGCCGAGCTGTTCAGTTGACAACTTGTCGGTCCAGGGTCCAATCCACCAAACGCGACAACATTGTTGTCCAGTCCCACAAACTCCATCAACTCCCATTCGAAACGAGAGATGCACAACGGCATGATAAGCCGATACAGGCGGTGGAGTATCCTGAGGACCTCCGCAATGTGTTCAGCCTCGGCGGGTGCGTTAGTCTGTACGGCGGGCCCGAAGTGACCCGCTCCCTCGCCTTCGCCATGGGTTGAGGCGAGATTGAATGACCCTTCGCCATTGTTGAGCCTGTCAGACGAAAGCTGCTCGGATCGCAGATTCACTTGTAGACCAGGGAGTTCGAAGATGGCTGGAGAACCAGGGGCATCTGCAGTTTCAGCCACACCCCAGGTGAGCTCCAGAAGCCGCGGCATCAATTCGGCGATCTCCTGGCCTTCGTCATACATCTCCAAGGTCTTGAGACTATGGGCGCATGCAACGGTCACCGCCATGTTGGGGTCCCCGTTGATGTGATGCACCATAGGAATACCGAGCGGCATACGGACCATGCCTGGAATGGGCTCTGAGATGAACCTGCGAGATACCTTGTCGAATGCGGTCGGGGTGATATTGGGAGGAAGTTGGATGTTGAGCATACGCTGCTTGTCCCTCTCCTTTGATGAGTAGTGGTACGGAGCCGCATAGCGCCAACCCCGGCGATACACAGGGTCCAGAGCTTCATTGATTCTGTAGGGTGGGGTGTGGGGGTATTCGCCTGCCTCGGGACGCTCTTGGACAGGGTCGGCCGGATTAAGAATGTCATCGCTTGGTTTCGGCTGTTTAGAAAGCGACTCGACTGGCCAGGTAAAAGCGTTCAAAGGTGGCTTCAAGGGTCGGCTCCCTTTGTCGGTGATGCCGTACTGCCGAGGCTCATCAGAGGAAGAGTAAACTGGGCGGAGCGGTGAGTCGGTAGCCGTGGAACGTGAATTTGGAGGAGTTCACCCACCTCCTTCGGTTCCTTTCGATTGGCTATTGTTGACTTCAACAAAAGAAAAGCGATAGGGTTCAGGTGTCATGTGTCTGGATTAGAGGATTGGTTTCTGGAATTGTGGATTAGTGTGCGTGGTGGTAGAGTGCAGATGTGCGTCCTCACCCAGCGGGACCGTAGAAGAATTGACAGATACGCAATCCCTGTCAGACGCGCTAGTACCAGGAGCTAAGTTTTAGTTCAGCAGATATCCCTTCCCAACTCGTCCGACAAACTCACCTGAACGAACAATCCCATCTGTTTCCCGAGTGGGAGCAGAATAGCCCATATCTGTATGAAATTCAAAGAGTGGTCAACGGAGTAAGTGCTAATTTCTCACCTTGTTGTTGATTTTCAGATTGAGAGCCGGAGATGTGGTGTTGCTGCAGAGATTCTCCACTCCGGAGGGCGTTGAGTTGCGATTGTGTAGCGTCTGCAAACGCCTGAAGACTCTGCCCGTAGCCGGATTGAGCGCCTGTGAGCTTAAGTGATTGGAGTTGATGTAGGAGAGCCTCCAGTTGGGCTGCGTTAGATGGCTCAAGAGGTTCCATGGAAGTAAATTCAGCAAAGAGACGAGGAACACTGCCACTAATGGCAGAGGATCGAGTAGCCGGATCAAAATGATGGGAGAACGTACCCCTGCCATGTAGCCTCGCTCCCACAATGTGAGACCTGGATTTGAACAGACAAACCTGTCCTTGGCACAATTATAAGACTTCCTATAGCGCCAAATTTTCAGTATTGAGTGTTGTGGTTCAAGGCACCGATACAACCAATTTGTAAGCAGACTGATCCGTAGATCATGTGATAGGCAACGTCACCTGCTCCTTCTCCTTCTCCTTTGCTTGCTGCAAGCATCCGTCAACTCTCTTCGCTCTCCCTCCTCTCCGTTGCAGCTGAGCGGTGTGCCTCTAGCAACGCTACAGCTCCATCCAGAGCCCAGCAGGGATACAACTTAAACGCCCCTGCTGAACGGCGTTGCCTCAATCTTGGTCCCCGAACGGCGTGGCAAATCTCACTGAGCCTGGCGCACCAGCACTCCTACGGAACGTGAATGACATCGGGGTGCCGGGACCGTCAACACCGCCGTCTGCATCGGTCGAGTCTGACTAGATATTTTCTGTGGCGTCAGCAAAGTAAGTGTATCTTATTCGATTTTTGCTCCTGTTGGCTGACACGCATACCAGCCCGGACGTATGGGTTCCCTGCTTCAAATGGGAGTGTGATTTGCCTGACGGGACCGTCGACACCACTGTCCCCATCAGTTAAGTCCGACCAGACCACCTTTTTCGGTGCAGAAGCAGAATTGTGAGTGAATCTCACCTGACTCTTGTCCGTCTTTGCTGACACCCATAGCAGCATAGACGTGGGGTTCCACTACATTGGACATGAATATGAATCGAGTGACAGGACCGTCGACAGCTGCTGTCCGCATCGATCGAATGCGGGTATATCACTTTTGGGTGCTGAATCAGGAATGTGAGTGCATCTCACTCGATTCTTTTTCGTTTCGGCTGGCCGACACGCTTACCAGCGCGGACGTAGAGGTCCCCTCCATCGCCCGTGAATGCAAATCGGGTGATAGGATCGGCGACACCGCCGTCCGCATCCGTCCACTCTGACTATGTCTCTTCTGTGACTGCTGCATTAACAAAGTGAGTGTATCTTATTTGATTCTTACTTGTTTCGGCTGGCTTGGTTATCCTCTGACATGCGGACAGTGTCGTTTCCGACTGCCACATTTCGGCTCCCCATCAGCATCGCTGACATCAGTGATGCCAAAGCACAACGACATTTGTGCATTCAGCGAGTCGCACCCCATCGCAAGCACCACCGGGGTCTCCGGGCTGAGTGTGGGCATGTCCTCCGCTGCTTTCTGTATAATCGGTGACATCTTCCTGGTGCTACAGAAGGAGCGTGGCGGTGCCGGTGATTCTCTCAGGCAAGGCCGCATTCACTTCCCTCCCTCACTAAGCTCATTGAACGTTTTGTAGCGGTGCTGGGTAGTTCATGGATAGATACGCCATCCGTCCCTCGCGTACAGTACACCTAGTTATTGTACAGACGCCTACAAATATTCAAAGCCTCCGTCCAAATATGCTTCCGCACTGCTAGGTCAAAACCGCTACACTAAATAACAATACACTTCAGTGATGGCCCACGCGACAGGGCTGCAAACGAGCTCTGCGCACGTCGATGGTGGAAACGATCGCATGCGAGAATCTCTTGCTCTCCAGTTTAAGGCGTGCAGTAGAAACATGGAGAGAGGAAAGTCAAGGACATAGAAGCCGTACCTGCCATTGTGTAGAAAGAGTTGTGGGTGTTGGTGGTGAGCTGGAAACGCGACGCGTTTGTTTGTTTGAGACAAACATACACATCAAGGCGTCGCTTTTCTCTATAATCATGATAATTTCCGCATAATCAGCAGCTCTTCCTTCCCTCCCTTCACCATCCAGGATGGAGATTTACCCGTATATGCAGGGCTCAAGTCTGTTCTTCTGATTTTGACTCTCTTCGCGGCGATTCTCATATCTCTGTAGATCCAGATTTTTCCTCCCTCGGGTCTGCGCGCCATGTTACCTGCACAATTGTAGTCGCGAGTGGTAGCCCAGACCTCCGACCTATCACATACAATTCGGAGCCCATGCCGCTCCTCGAAAGCTTTATGGTGGACCGGATTGGGGTCTGTGCCTTACGAATCGAGTCTTTGGTCTATGCGATGCGGGAAAGTATCCCTCTGTCGGCAGCGCCCGTCCCGGCTGCGGTGCAGAATGTGCTGTCCGCGCAAACTGCAGTGGACATCGCGACAATGAGGGTTCCGTTTTTCAGCGGCCGCGACTGGCAAAGCACGGAGTATGGCTTCCGGATGCTGCCGTCCTGCATCCCGGCGAGTGCAGAAATGGTCGTGCCAAGCGGCAGCCACGATAATGTCTCTCTCGTCTTTGCGATTGACCTTGAGCATCCAAAAACCATAGATTTTCTTCGGATGTGGCAGGTCACGGGTATCCAGCCGGAAACTCATTTCATCTGCATTTTCTTCCCCCCGGTGACCTTAGCTGCACTGGGCCCGGTCTTCTCCAGAAACCCTTCCCCTTCACCGAGCATCCTATCAGGGTATAGCCCGCTCAGCGGCAGTCCTGCCTACCCCCGCTCCGAAGGCTCAGCTGGCGGAGCCGACGTTCCGCCCATGGACTTCGGACAGCAGCTGACACCTGTCAACTTCATTCGATGAGGCGTGTACCATCCTGGGCATCTCTCGGGACGAGGTCGAGAAGGGACGCTACAGGGCAGACACCGCACACAAGGCGCTGCTTTTCATGGTGCAGAACTGGGCAGCATCCACCCACATTTTGGCCAAGTTTTGTGTTTCGCAGTTGCCGGAGCACACATTCCCTGGGGGGTATGTTGCCCGCCGCACATCCATTCTGACAAGCCTAGGGTGGGGCGAAATTTCGTTCAGCAAAAAAACCAAGTGGTACAATTGGGCCTCCCAAGCAGCCTGCCGTTCCTGGAAACAGGACCCTGTCGCCGGTATGTCGCATCCACTACAGTGTACTTTCATTTTCTCATTCATCTTAGACTCCGATACTGCACTGTACGAAAAATGGCGGGGCATATGTTTCCTTTGGAAACAGGGTGGGCCCTTGATAACGGGCAAGTTACCCTTGGAATCGTCTGGGGACAGGGATGAGAGGGCTGCAGCCGGTCTAATACAGAGAGACCTCGAGGCGTCGAGAGTTGCAATCGAAGCCCGCCTTGCCCCAATGCTCTCTTCTTGATTGTGATGCATACATTGACTCTATCACTATCATTTGTTACCCTGCTCTCGTTTCTTGCTTTTTTGTCACGTAGCTACAATAATGCCAGTGACATTGGTTCCCTGACTAGTCCTGCCTTATCTGATCGGCCGTCACTTTCATCTTCTTCGTCCACCCCAAATGGCAGATTTGCTACCAGCCAGTCTCCTCGATGCATTCTGCACCCACTTTCATGCCTATAAAGCCCAGGTTGACGATGCAATGATAAACTCAACCGACGAAACCGTGTTGCTGCGACTTTTGGACGACATCCGGGTGTACGCAGGACTTGTCGATGAGGTACGATACACCATCCTCCCAATCTCGAAGAAAGCTCAGTTGATGAATAGTATTCACACATATTTCCTGCTCAAGAACTGGAGATTCTCCGGACAAATCTGGCCCTGATGCTAGGCGACCTCGAAGTACAATATCGGCAGACTGCAGATACATCGCACCATGGGCGACCAACGGTCATCGAAAGAGTTTACACTGGCCGACCGGGTCGTCCCCGCTACGCAATAGACCCCGACTTTCTGCAGTTTGCTCACGAGCACCGTTCGACGTCCGGTATAGGCCATTTCCTGGGTGTTTCGCGCGGCACCGTGCGATCAGCGATTCTACAGCAGGGATTGGCTGAGCCGCAACCGGCACCATTCTATGATCCTCATTTAGAGGATGCTGATGCAGGCGAAGACGACATCTTGGACCCACAGCACGACATTCCGCCCAATCTACCACCTGATATCCCAACAGGGACTGGGCATATTTCAGAAATATCGGACGACGACCTTGATAGTCTCCTCTTGCGGCTGCGGACTCATTTTCGCCGTGCCGGTCTCAGCATACTGGACGGGCTGCTCCGGCGTCTGGGTCACCGTGTACCCCGTGAGCGTTTCCGCGAATCACTCAGCCGAATCGATCCAGTGCAGCGCGTGTTTCAGCGCATACGAATACGCCGCCGCGAGTACAGTGTTGCTGGACCCAATGCTCTGTGGCATCATGATGGGCAGCACGGTGAGTTCGCTGTTCCTCGGCCTTTGCAGCCTCTTACTCACTGAACATCCTTAGGATTAATTCGCTGGGGGATTGTGATTCACGGCTTCATTGATGGCTACTCGCGCCTTATCACAGGGCTGCGCGCGCACGACAATAACCGCGGAACGACAGTCCTTCACCTTTTTCTGGAAGCGGCACAACTTTATGGTGTCCCATCGCGTGTGAGGGGTGATCACGGGGTCAAGAACATCGAAACGGCAGGTGTGGATGGAGACGCACTGCGGTTTTCGGCGGGGCTCCTACATTTGGGGCAGGTGTGTATCTATGAATCATCGGTCTGGACCTGTACTGAACCTTTTCAAATTTATAGAAGCATACACAACGTGCGCATCGAGCGACTGTGGGTAGATGTCACAGCGCAAATTGGCGCGACGTGGGGAAACCACTTCATGCTTCTGGAGCTCCACCATGGCCTGAACGTCAACAACTCCCACCACATATGGCTCCTCCATTTTCTGTTTCTGCCTACTATAAACGACCAGCTAACTCTGTTTGTGGGGGCCTGGAATGAACACCGAATCCAGATGCGCCAGCGGACCTTCCCGCTCTCCCGCTGACTTGTTTGGGTTTGATTCGCTGGTTCATGGTGTACGCGGTCATGCATTGGAGGCGGAGCTGACCGTCGAGGAGTTGGAGGTGTACGGGGTCGATTGGGAGGCGCTCAACAACGACAGCCTCTTGGAGTCGAACAGGACCAACAACACGAACGACACAGACAGCTTCGTCTTGGGTCGGACAGGTCGGTGTTCTGCAACACCTCAACGAAGTACCTGTGGAGGCACCCTCAGGGCCATTTGGTCCTGTGGACATGGCAGCTCTAGAAGCACGCATAGCTCCATGGCGAGGCCTCGCTTCCAATGAAGCAGTCGTCCAGGCGTGGACTTATGGATTAGCGGTTTGTCGTACCATCAATGGAAATTTATTCTAAACAAATTTTTCATTTTTAAATGTGAATGGGCTTTTCCGAGTTGTGTGAGGGCGTCAAAACCACTACCAAATGGGCATTGAAAGTGAAATGAGACGGTTGCTTATGACCAACAGAAACCAAATTTCTATTGGCACCCAATCGTAACAATGGCAGTGTTAACTAAAGGAATTTAATGTAGATGTAGCTACGCAGGAGATAGGATGAAATAAAATGATGTCTGTTAGGTGAAGGTATGAGTGTCCCCAATCGCCCCCAAGGACTGGCAGAGCAGCCAGTGATGGAGAAATTTCCGCCGAGATGCGGGCTCGACCCCCGTGTATGCGGCCTGGGCCGCACGGAGCAGGAAAGAGGCGGGGATTCGGGCCTGCTGGAAGCAGGTGCGGTAGGAGATGGTGCCCGAATCAACCAGCGCACGGCGCATTTCCGTGTCATGCCCACCAAGATAAACAGGGTCGTCGTCGTCAACGAGCATGATCTGGGAATGACTGGATGAGCCGTGGAAACCAGGAGAAACAGTGAACCATCATACCGAGATGCCAGAACTCCCTGCCGGTAAGAATGGCTGTCCTGTGACCGCCCACGTTAACATTTGCGCCCGAAAGTTTGGCGAGTCTACCCGAGTCAAATCCGCTGACTCGGTGAAGTGGGGCTTGCAGGCCTCGAACAGTGCGGGGCACGGTACACCAGTCTGTTCCAGGTAATCCTGAAACAGGTCTGCCAATGTCTCGCCACCCATGGCTTCAACGATCGGGCCTGCAAGAGGTGACGGGGGGAAGACGAGTCGGGGGATGAGGCTGTATGGGCCGACGAGGGAGGCCATGACCTTGGTGAGGAATGCCTCGGAGCCGCCAGAGGTGTTGCGTACAAACTGCAAAAATGTTAGGAACAGAAATATCAGCAATCGAACGGCATACCTTCGGGAACTGGAACCCATTGCGACAGGTGAGCCTGAAGCCCCGAAGCAGCCACTCCATGTCCTTGTGCCGAGGACCTTGGGAAGCGACGACCGCCTTATACACCATCTCGACAGCAAGGGCATCGTGCATCCTTTGGTCGCGGTTCTCGATCGCTTGGATCTAAAGTGACAGTGTTGAGCATACATCGGCAGTCGGGCGAAAAGCAATACATACTGGCAGATCCATATATGATGCAAGGTGGCCGACAATGGCCGGCTTGTTGACATTGCCAGCGGGGCCGGCGGTTTTCCATGCGCTTATAATGGCGCGGAGGGCGGGGTGCCATTCGCCGATGAACCCAGGGTGCAGCGCGCGGAGGTCGCCATCAGTGGAGCAGAAATTGCAGCAGGCAAACATCGACGGGATCGACAGCAGTGCCTCGTATCATGAGCAGCGCCCACAGGGCACCGGCGACGGCAATGTCATGCTGCCTCCCCGCAGAAAGATAGTGATCCCCAAAGCCGAGAGAAAGAACACAGAGGAGGGAGAGCTTGCCGTCAAAGCGGGGTGTGAGCCATCGGCTGCTGCCAGCCATGACCTTCGAGAATGCTTCTTGATAGACGTCCCGGAGGACCCCTTCGCCGAGGGAACGCACAACCCCATCCCCGCTGTCGCGCTCTTCTGGTGTGCGCGGGTAGTAGCTGTATCAAATGTCAGTGATTGGCCGTGGTCGAATATGTAAGGAGCTGCTTACAGGATTGCATTCTGGTCCTCGGATAAAACGTCGGTGAAATCGTTGGCATCGACACACCGACCAATGGCAGCGAGGAGCTCATCTGCAGCCTCAGCAAGTGTGTCACCGCTGTACATGACACGGAGCGGGGTGTTTGAAGCGCCCCTCGCCGCCACATAGACTGAAGACTCAGTGAAAGCAGGATGCCTGCCAGCGTGACGCAGGCGGCCATGGCTGTTCGTCATCCCAGATGGAGGCAGGGAGATGGGGCAGTCTGGTTTCGGCTACGGGATGGACCACCGACGGCCTAGATAAGGTGAGCTCAACGAAGCAGATGGCAGACGAGTCAGCTTACCACCACATCCATTTCCTCATCATCTAAATCAGAAAGGTTGGCGACGTCGCCTCCATCGCATGACGATGCACCATCCTCATGGGGCCAAGGCACAAATTCACGATCACGGGGAAACACCAAATTAATGCGGCGGGGGAGACAATGGTGAAGGCGTGCTTCTTGGCCGATTCCCGGGAGCGTGAAAGTGGCGGAAAGGAACTCTTGCGACATAACTAAAGTGCTGTCAGTACTAATGGTGAAGCTGAAAATGAAATGAACATACCCCACTGGATACAAAAGTAGGACTCTCCGTCGACGGTTTCAATGCACAGACCGGGGATGGCGAAACGAAGCCGACTGGCCGCCATGTCGGCCAAGGTGGATTGGGGAGGGAGGGGGCTACGGCAAAGACGGATCTGATTATCGCTCGGTCGTGCTACACCTCGGTTACCGACATAGAGGGGGATAAGAGGCATGCCCTCGTGGGCAAGCAGTGCAGTTTCGGCGGGGTGGTCAACATTTATTCCGCGCTCGCGGAGGACGTCGACGAGAGACCGAATGTGTGCGGTAACAGGTGTGGATGCAAGAGGACTGTCCTCGACAACAAGCCCAAAGCGACGCATGTGTGCGAGGAAGGAACCGCGCAGGAACCGCATAAAAAAATTTCCTCGTTGTCCTGCTTGAGACCAATGTCAGACCTGGTGTTAGATAGCAAAAATTGGACATACGACAGGGGGTAGGATGACATTGAGTGTACGAAGATATGTTTCGGTTCCGCGCACGAAGAGACATGAATTTATGGTTGGCGGGCGAGGTAGGCTGGGACGGGAGGTGGCAGCAGGGCGAGCGATGGGGCTAATATTGGCACGGGCATGACGCCGTGTCAGGGTGGGGACTCGAAGCTGCGAGGCGCCCGAGTGTGCCAGTCGTGCTTGGTTAACGATTGAGTTAATGTTGGCAGCAGGTGCTGCATTCGACGGTCTGGGTAGTGGCGGAAGCTCCAGGCGTAGAGACGACTGTTGAGGCCTCAAGCTCTCGTATGGCCCGATTGGCGCGGCTCCTTCCGTGGCGATGGGAACCTGGCTGATGGTGGAAGCTGCCGGCGCACCAGTGCCGGTCGGAGCAAGTTGGATCGAGGGGTGAGCTGTCGCTCGCGGCAGAGTCGGGGATATAGTTGGTGCGAGAGGTTGCTGGCTGCCCGTCATAGCTGGAGGCTGGACATGATTTTGCAGGAATTGAAAAAAAAGACTGGCGAAGCCCTGGGCGTCCATCGGATTGCTGGAGGATTGTCAGCAAATTTCAAGCAGAAAAACTCGCAGTGGCCAGCGTGAAAGTACTCACGACGGGCTGGGGAAAACGAGTGGCTGGTAGACGCGATAAACGAGTGACTGAAAGAGAGAGAGAGAGAGGAACGGCGGGAGGCAGCCCATCCAGCTAAGTATACTATCCGACAGTGGCCAAATTAGCCGGTCAGTGGGCTGCCAAAGTCACCACCGGCTGGCCAAGGTCGACCACCAGTCGCTGGCCAGAGGAAACCACAGGTACAGCCGGCAAACCACCGGCTGACCACAGGTCTGCAAGACCACAACACCATTAATAAACTTCCGTCCTCGTTGACCTCTTGAACTTCATGTTGCGGCAGAGGATTGGTGGTCAGAGTTGGTCAGAGTAAAGGTTTGGTTATTCTTGTTCGCATTTGTCTATACAATACAACTTCAAACTACGCGCTCGATTTTTTGATGAAAACGCCTGTCATACAAATCATGAGAAAATCATCAAAAACAGCCAGTTTCAGGTTCAAGTTCAGTTCGGGTTCGAACTTTTCGGTGACGGCTGAACCTCGAACCTGAACTTCAGGTTCGGTTCGAACATACGCTGAGCTTTGAACCTGAACTTCGTGGTCAGTTCGGTTCGGTTCGAGTTCGAACCGTTTACTCGAACCGGACTTTGACAACACTAGTCAAGGCGCGCCGCGTGACACGTGTCAGGACCGCGATTTTGATGCGTAAGTACCGCCTCATCGATATCGATCATCTGTCACAGTCTGTCACCACCACACCGAGAAGTAAGTAGCGCGCTCGACACTGGCCGACCTTCGTGAGCGAAGAATGGCACAGTCATATGCATGAAGACGCAGGACCTACGTGATCTAGGCCGCCTTGCATCGCAATCCCGGCCGCCCCTCATCACCCACAACTTGACTGGCCCGGCGACACGGGACTCGTCGGGACTCGGGACAGGTATGCCCTGTTCAAACTTCAAGGTTGAAGGAGGTGCGTGGTGTCCCCAATCTCTTGCATCCACGACTGTGACGGAGCTTCAGGAGAAAGAACCTGGCCAAAATTCGATCCGAAGCCCTCCCGTACATAATCGGATGGAATACCACAAGGCGCGCCAGTGGCGCTTCCCGTCCCAGTCCGAGTTGCGGCTGAGCAATGCTGCCAAGCTCTCTCTCTCTTCCGCTGGGTCATCCATTCGTGCCTGCCGCGACTGACCGTCTCAGCGCTCCATCATCCTCCTCGTCGCAACACGAGAAGCGTGTTTGGCATTGGCAGATTCCCGCATGCCTTTCGCCGACTTCAATGGGTGGCCAGCCCGAGTGGATGTCGATTCAGCAGAGTGGGGCGCTCGCGTGGTTGGGCGGTGGGCTGTCGAGGAGGACTGCGTGCGGCGGGTTTCGGAGTCTAAAGGCCTCAGTAGGAACTGGACAAGGATGCTCGGTGCTGGGCCAGGTACGCCCCACACTTTTGTTCTCCGGCTGCAGCATTGACTTGGATGCAGGGGAACACGCCACGAACCGGCTGAAGGACAATGCGCATCTCCTCTGTACGATAGACCAAAATGGCAATTCATTTTCCTATTGTTCGAATCTTTGTGGTGTAAAGTTTGCGCAACTCGAGTATTGACCTCTACTACTGCCTTCTCCCCACCACCTCTGAATCCTCAGACAGAATGGACTTTCCTGAGGTGAGCTCTCGCTTAACTTGAGCGAATAAGGAACCTAACTTGCTCCTAGATCGTAGTTGACCTCCGCGAGTTTGAGTCCCAGCCTTGGCTCCTCAACGCCTTGCCCCGAATCCACGCCCTCATGCACTCGAACGAGCCCCTAAAGGCGGCCGAGACACCGTTCATCCGGTTGGCAGTAGCCGAACTCGACCAGCTCGTCACTCGACTCGACAAGAAGATCATCTCGTTTGCGAGGGAACGGCTGGTCCAGCCTGAAGATGACCACGCCAACGTGACGGATGATGAGATCGTCTTATGGGTGACGCAGCTCGAGCGGCTCGAGGACGCGCGTGCGCGTTTTGCGTGTTGCGACGACGCCGAGCACGCGGGCAGGCCGTTCGCGAGCATCCTCTCGGCCATCCGACGAATGCCACCCGAAATCTTTCGGGAAATCTTCGCGTGGACCCTCCCCAACGCCACGACGAACAAGGTGGCACATACGATCGCAGAATCTATGAACGAGAGTCCTTGGGTCCTCACATACGTGTGCAGCGTGTGGAGGGCAGCAGCCATCTCGACGCCCTCGTTGTGGTCCTTTCTCGCGCTGCCCCGGGCCTGCAGCGTAAACCTCGACTGCCATTATCCTCTGGCGGTGGTCAAGGCACAGGTAGAGCGCGCCAGCACCCTCGCAATTTATTTCAGTTCGGGTCCAGGTTGTGGCACAGAAGGGTCCGATGCAGTGGAGACGCTGGAGCACCTCATCGAGCATTCTCCGCGCTGGGAGGAGGCATTCTTGCAATTGACTCCGGAGCTTGAAAGTCTCCTTCCCGCTCTTCGAGACCGGCTGCCCTCTTTGCGGAAGCTTCGTTTATGTTGGATTAACGATGAACGCGACAGCGAGGCACCGTCGGATATCGACTATTTCGAGACCGCAGAGTCTCTGGTCCATGTCACCATTGATTGCTGGCCACGGCACTCACCGTCGCTCCGAGTCTTGCTCCCTGCAAATCAACTCACTCATTATCACGTCAACGCGCCTTGGAAGTATCATGTCGAAATTCTTCGTCAGAGCCCCACCCTCGTCGAGGCGCACATCTCATCCCGGACCCGACCCGTCCAAGGATATCGAGCTGAATCGGCCATTATACTTCCTGCGCTCCGGTCCCTCTACCTATCCGAAGCGGGTGTCGTTTCGTGCCTCCATGTACCGAATCTCGAACAATTCACCCTCAAAGTTCGGCGTTTGGAGACCTGGACTCATCTTAGCCGCAGACTCGAACAGTTCATCGAGAGAACCTCGCACAGCGTCCGGAGACTCGGACTACACGGTGTTGGTGATGACGGTGCAGAGTTGGTCGCCGAAATCCTACGGCGTTATACTGGCGTCACTGAGCTGGCCGTAATCTTCACCTGGCACCAATACAATGATATTACTTCGTGGGGCGCCTCCGTCCCCGTCAAGACTCCCGATCCGGAAAGCCTGGTTTCCCGCCTGGCGGTGGACGCAACCACTCCCATCGTGGGCCCCAGACTAACTCACATTCACCTCGTTTTCGAAAAGGATCCCCAGCCATTCGTGGTGGACTCCCGTATTGTTCTCCGCATGCTCAAATCGCGGGTTGACGCGCCCCAGTGTGGTCTGCGGGCGGCGACGTTATTGTTCCAGTCCGGGACGGTGAAAGAGTCCAAGCGTGAACCAACCAAATGGGAGAGGCTTCGTCGGCAAGGGTTGGAACTTTCGATTGTGGAAGATGAGGAGGACAAGGGGAATGCTATAATGAAACCCAGATTCATGGCGCGTTGGATGTGTGGCCCGGACTGGCTTGTTGAATAAAGTGGGAATGTGTATAATGTGTATACATAGTTGCAGGAATGGATTCTGTCAAGGAAAATGAGTACATAGAAGCAAAAGAAATCAACAAGTTGAAGATTGCCACAAAGACAGGGGCTGACAGGGGTACAAATAACACGTATGTGTGACGTGACCGTGCACGCTTCTTGTTCACTGCCAGTGCCAAACTCAGTCCACGCTGGCCCCGAGCCGTATCCTCCTGCATTCTGTGCCCCAATTAACTGCAACCAACCGAACGAGCCTTCCAACACGCCCTCGTCTTTACAGACTCGATGGACGTCGACGGCCATCCCAGTCCCGATGTCGTCAAGAACTTGAATGGCGTAGATCCAGAATCGAAACTGCACATCCTCTTACACTCCAACCAGCCCCCGGACTGCTGCCAATTTCCCGCTATCCGTGACGCCATCTCGAGCATCGACGGGCGCTTGGAGTTGCTTGACGGCGAAATCTCGACGCTTCGCCATCGTCTCGCTCAGCTGGAAGAGGATCGCGACGCGCTGAGTCGCAGCCGCAACCAGCACGTGGGCATCTTTTCCCCGCTCCGCCGGATGCCACCAGAGACCCTCGGAGAAATCTTCACGTGGGCCCTACCGTCCCTCGCCGATTTGCACAAGCGGAAGTCATTCATAAAACAAAGCCCCTGGGTTTTGACGCATGTCTGCAGTCAGTGGAGGGCTATTGCCATCTCCATGCCTTCCCTGTGGTCCGTGGTCTGTGTAGATTGCAACTATTCTCTCGCCGCGGCCGAGGCGCAGATAAGCCGCGCACAGCGCCTCAAAATCCACTTCTACGGGTCGGAGGAACGGGAGGCGCGCCCACAAGTACGGCTGCTCCGTTTTCTCATCCAACACTCTGCCCGATGGGAGGAGCTTTATATCCAACTCACAGAGGGCCTTCTTCCTCTCCTTCCGTCCATTCGTAATGTACCGTCATTGCGCAGAGTCGCTTTCGAGTGGGACAAGGATGAGGGAGGAGACTCGGACGATGAAGACGATGACAACGCGGCACGATCCGTTGTCGTCGATTATCTGCGCACCGCGTGTCATTTGTCTGACCTCATGGTATGCAGGCAGCTCTCGGTTCACTTTCTCCCACCAATCAACCAGCTCACTCGATATCACGCTCACGCACCTTGGGACACACATCGCGGAATTCTCAGCGCCAACCTCGCTCTGGTGGAGGCTCATATCAACGTCTACCCTTACCCTGTTTGGCCGGCGACTGGGCAGGTCATCCAGCTGTCACAGCTTCGGCGCCTCTATGTCTCGCATGCCGAGGTCTTGCAGTATCTACAAGTGGCCATTCTCGAACAATTCACACTGTACCTTCGGTGGCATGAAATGTATCTCATCCCTGCCCTCGACCGCTTCGTCGCAGACACTTCCAGCACCGTTCGGAGACTCTGTCTACGTGGTTTGCCTCATGAGGCACTAGCTTCCAAACTCATGAACCGATGCACCTCGCTTATCGAGCTGGCCATAATCATCGTCGGCGGCGACCGCTATGGGTTTGACGAGGACTCGGGCCACGCTACCGTCGCGAACGACTTGGTCGAGCTCATCACCTATCTGCCCTCGCAGATCACGGGCCTCCACTTGACGTTCGAAGACAAGTCACCTTTCGACTACGGACTTTGGGCGGACGTGCTCGAGTCCCGGTGGCGCATGGGGCAGGGTTCGCTGCGCGTCGCCACCCTCTGTTTTAATGGTCGGCGTCCCAAACCCGAGCCTGGCACGCTTGAAAAATTGGGGTCGCTTCGCGAAAGCGGGCTAGATTATAAATTGGTCAAAAGCGCCGATTGGTGGGATCATGTAGCCCCTTGGATGTGTTGTCCGCTGTGGTACTAGTTCGGTATGTTTCTTGCAGTTTTCTGAAATAACTTCACACTGAGTACAATCCAGGGCAGTTGGTTCCAACTGTAGCTCGTAGCAGACCCTGTGTACAGTACTCCCGTGAATGACACTGAATTTCCAACTTGAACTAGTATGCACGATTGATGAGGGAAGGTCTGGTGGAAAATAAGGAGAAAGAAGCTCGAGCTCGTTACAGTATTTACCATTCCTTTACCCAATTCTTGATTTGCAGATTGAAAAGAGAAACCTTCGCCGCTAGTTGTTGACCGCTAGACAATGAAAGATCGCCGATCGCATGAAGAGATAAATCATCCGAATGGTTTGCAACGTTTAAGCGTCCAATCTTATCCTGGGCGTTATTTCGCTGCCAGGCCTAACGCCGCCGATAGCAAGAAAAGACGGAGTACTAGTGCTGAAGCGGAGGACGATGAGAAAGATCAGCTGATGGCTTTGCCTGTATTTGGCTCCCTCTTGCTCTTGACCACCACGACGAGCAGTAAGTGACTTTGTTCCCTCTCGTGTCCGCATGTAACTGATATATTTCATAGATGAACGCGTCAATATGCTCCCAGTGTGGCACTCCGTCGTCAACCGAGTCTCCAAACGCCGCCATTCAATCTCTCAAAAGTATTACAGCGCCTGGGACCCGGCTGCACATTCTCATTCACTCCAATGGGCCACCGGAGCCCTCTGAGATCCCATCCATCCAGTCTTTCTCGTCAGAAATTGACAGCTCTTTGGCATTCCTCGACGCGGAAATCTTGCGATTGCAAGAGCGGCTGCGCGCCCTGCAGAAGGATCGTAGCGAGCTGCTTACCCATCGGCGGATAGGCAAATCCATCCTCTCCCCGCTGAGACGCATGCCCGCCGAGATAGTAGCCCGAATTTTCACCTCGTCGCTCCCCGCCGTCTCGGAGTTGCTCCTCGAGCGAGGATCATTTGAAACTGGAGATAGCCCTTGGCTTTGGACCCATATCTGTAGTCGCTGGAGGGGCAGTTGCCATCTCCACGCATGCCTTGTGGTCCCTCATTGCGATGGATTTCGCCAGATACGACTATCCTTTGGAGGCAGTCTCAGCCCATGTCCAGCGCTCTCGGACCCTCAAAATACATTTCTATGCGTCGACTATATACGATGAATCTTCTTCGCAGATGGAGATACTCCGTTACCTTTTCCAATACTCTTTGCGATGGGAAGAACTCTGCCTGTCATTGACGGAAAGATTGATGCCCCTCCTTCCGGCTCTTCCCGACAACCTACCCTCCTTGCAGAGGTTATGGGTCCAGTTCGATGGCGAAGAAGACGAAAGACTGGCCAATTCCCTCGATTTTTTTCCGGACAGCATACAATTTGGTTGATCTCGGTGTTGGGCGCCACTTTCGCCCCGCATCATTCATCTCTCCCGCCTCCCAGCTCACTCATTATTGCGCCGATGCTTCCTGGACGCGTCATCAAGAAATCCTGCGCATTTGCCCATCGCTGGTGAAGGCGTACATCAACGTGCATCCTGCAAGCGTGGAATGGCGTACGCCTAGTGGCGAAGCTATCGACCTTCCGCACCTTCGATGTGTTTATATTTCGCACATCGAGCCTTTGGAGTACCTCAGGATGCCCCACCTACATCAGGCCACCCTGGATTTCAGTACCCTAAGCGACTGCACCATTTCCCCCGCCGTGCAATACTTCCTAACCAACTCTTCCCACAACGTTCAAAGACTTGGTCTCAGGGGTTTGCGGGGTGGCGCTGTAGCGAAGGAGATCCTGCGAAGCCACAGTCGTCTCACGGAGCTGGTCATTATGATGAATTTCCACGAGGTTGACGCCCACGACGTCTCGTGTGCACTAATCGACGTCTTGAACGTCAACACCGCCGAAGACACTGTCGTGCTTCCTGGATTATCCTGCATTCATATCGCATTCGAGGCGGCATCGTTAACGTTGCTTGATAACGACCTCTATATCAAGATGCTGGAATACCGGTGGAAAATGCAACCTCGCGTCCTCGAGGCGGCGACGTTGTGTTTTGAATGTGGGCCGTGGCCGGAGAGCAACGCACGGCTTGAGGCTCTTTGTTGCGATGGCTTGGATTTCACTCTAGCAGAGGTCGGCAATGTGCTAGAATTCATGGCCTATGAATGGCTGTGCCGACCAAAATGGATGATGGTGAGTGTAGTTTGCGAGACTCTCTTTTCTGCGCTGATCTCTGCTCAGTAAGGATACTGAAAGGCGGGGATTCGTGGGATCATATCCCATGGACAGGCTCAGTATGTTACAGTGTCTTTGTACAGTTTTGGCGACTTCACACTGAGTACAATCCAGCGTAGTTCGTTCAGATTGTAGCTGGCCTCAACTCTTGACTTGATCTATCCAGCTTCGAGCGTGTCCTTTCTCAACACGACTACAACATAGCTACAAGACACAACAGTGGAACCCAACCCATAACCCAGGATATCTTGACAAAAGGTACTGCCGAATTAACGGTCTGCGTCGGAGCTGCGACGAGCGCCGGTTGACCGAGCGTGTAGAAAGGTAGAAGCCCTTCCGTAGTTGTGGCTCCCTCTCCGTGGCACACCGCCCCTCCATCCTTGAAAGAGCATGTCGACGTCTTCGTTTCAAAGTCGTCAGGGAATCGCCCGCCGGAGTCGTTTTCCTCGAACGTCACTGTTGTGTCGTGGTGAGGTCCAACCAACACCCAACTTTATAAAAAGAGAACGCACTTGTGTAGGCCGTAGGCTCCACAGAGGCCGGCGGGTTGGCAAAGGTCGAGGACCCCACGACCTCGACGACGGTTTGAACTCCCTTTTCGACGTAGGTGGTCATGCTGCTGGGTCCGACACCGACGGCGGAGATCGTGTAGTTGGCCACGACTTCCAAAATGGTCGCACTTGGTCCAATCGGATCCGCGCTTCCGCCGGGTACAGGTATGTAAAGCGTCTGGGGGATCGCATGAACGACTCGCCAAAGATAAGTTGCCAATTGAATGAATGCAGTCAAAGGATGACTTACCCTGTGTCGAGCTGGAGAGAAAAAGCGCGAGAACGGGGAGCAGCAGCATCGTGGAAGGGTGGTGGGATGCCTGGATGACCTCGGCGACAAGTGCGCAATTTAAATGACCTGGACCCTTACTACTGCTGTATGATAGTCATCAGATCGCATCAACTGGCGCTTGCCTTCGCCCATTCACATTGACAAGCTAAGAGCTTGGCGCCGACTTGGCAGGAGACCGTATTCTCCCTCAGGCTGTGGACATTCTCATCTCGGATGGACAATCCACGAAGCTCTGCCAGCGAAGATGCGGCACCCGGCACCCGACTCCACACCCTACTGCATTCTAACGAGCCGCCGAATTGGCCTGAGATTCCGGCCATCCAAGCAGCCACGTTGGAGACCGAGCAGCGCTTAGCTTCTCTTGAGGAGGAGATTCAGCGTCTACAAAATCGGCTGCTCCAGCTGGACACGGAGCGCACGCGATTACGGGAGCACCACAACAGGAACAAGAACATACTCTCCCCACTCCGACGCATGCCCTCCGAAATGCTCAGCGAAATATTCCTCTGGACACTCCCTGCGATTGACGAGGGCATGTTCCGAGAGAAATTCGATGTGGGAAGCGTCCCTTGGGTCTTGACGCATGTTTGCAGTCGTTGGAGGGCAGTTGCTATATCGACACCGTGCCTATGGTCCCTGGTCATGGTACTCTATCCCCGCGATCTGGTGTGTCCCCTTGCAGCACTCGAAGTCCAAATCCAGCGCTCGCCGATGCTCAAGGTACACTTTTATGGATCTGTCCGCTGCGACACCAGCCCCCAGATTCAGACCCTTCAGTTTCTTATACAGCATTCTCAACGATGGGAGGAGCTCAGTATAGGCTTGACGCGGGAGCTGTTGCCTCTACTTCCCAGTCTATGCAACCAGATCCTGTCGTTGCGAAAACTGTGGATCGAGTGGGAGGAGGAGCTGGACGAGAGCGAGGAATTGACGCAGACGATCGACCCGTTCAAGAGTGCAGTATCCTTGGTCGAGTTTGGCATCTGTCGTTTGCCCGCATCCATTTGCCCACCGGAGAACGGGTCCCTCACTCGTTACTACGCCGACGCTGGATGGGACACTCATTGGGGAATTTTGAACGGCAACCCTGGCCTTGTCGAGGCCCACATCTATGTCACCAACCGCGATCCCAACTGGCCGGGTTCCGGTCAAGCGGTCGAGTTGCTTCAGCTTCAGCGCTTGCACGTTTCTGACGTCGAGGCGCTGGCGTATATCAAGGTGCCGATCCTCGAACAAGTAACTATCGATCTTTGGAAGGACGATACCATCTTGGTACCTACCCTGGACCGCTTTATTACAGCCTCTTCGAACAATATTCGAAGCCTTGGGTTGCGAGGCGTGCCTCAGGCATCCTTGGCCGCGAAAATCATACACCGATACCCTCTACTCACCGAGCTGGCTATCCTCATTTTCGAGCCTCCTCGAAACGAGGACGCTCATTTCAATCCGCGCGATACAGCCAATTCACTGTTGACTCTCCTCGAAAGTCCAGTAGACGCATCGGACGCGGACGCGGATGCGCCTCCTCCTCCCTTTGCCAGTCGACTATCCCACATCCATTTCGCCTTCAGCTCCGAAACCGACTACTTACTGCTCGATTATGAGCGTTACGTCGGCATGCTCGAGTCTCTCTGGCATCAGCCGGCACCGCGTGTGCTTCAAGCTGCGACGCTGGTGTTTAATTGTCCACATGAGCCGGAAGCGGTCATAAAGAGCAGATTGGACTCGCTTCGCGGGGATGGTTTGGATTTTTCGTTGTCGCAGGGTGTGCATGTGGAGAGCCATATGGCGCGGTGGATGTGCAGTCCCAGTTGGAACTGAGTGGATGTTTTTGGAGCTTGATTTTCGTTATGTAAATTGTTGAATCTTTCTGTTCCGCCTGCTACCTTGGCATTTATAGCTGCTCGTTGCGTTCTTAGCTGGCAATCCAAGTTGAATCGAAGTCTGGTCTCAGGACTGGTGTCTTGATAATCCTCTGGTTGAAATTCTTACTAAGGTTAGTGAATGCAAATGTTATACTTCTTAGCGGAGGTTACGGAGCGCGAAGGTCTGTAAGAGAGAATAATAACAGAATTGCTTTTCCGACGGAATTTGGAATCGAAAAAAAAATGGATTTAATTCAAGCCAAGGGTAGTTCATGCAACGCCCGAATATACGCAGGGCTGGCAGGGAGGCAGGTGAAGTGAAATTATGAATGATTCTGACATGCATCAACTTGCCGTTGATTTTGATCGCCTGATCGCTTCCGAGTCCTTCTTCCCCCTTCCCTTCCCTGCCTCGTGTTTCTCCTCGAGTCGGGGTCCTGGTCTGCATGGACGCGTCGCAAGGTTCCATTCCTCATTCAACAGCGTGTGTGTACTCAATCTGAATGCAGGCCAGCCCACGCCTCCAGAGACGCGACTCCATGCTCTCTTGCACTCCAACGTCCCAGGGGCCTCTTCTGATTTCCCGGCCGTCGAATCTGCTATATCAGAAATCGACGTTGAACTCGCCCCTCTTAAACAAGATATCTTGGAACTGCAGACCAGGCTCTCTACTCTGGAATTCAAACGCGATGAATTGATGAGCCGGCGCGACCAGCATAGAGCCATCGTCTCCGCCCTCCGTCGGATGCCTCCCGAGACGCTGGGTGAAATCTTCATGTGGACGCTGCCCAGCGTTGCTGACATATGGGAGACTCCGGACGTCTTTGGCATCAAGGCAACGCCTTGGGTGCTCACTCATGTCTGCAGCCGGTGGCGGCAAATTGCGGTGGAGATGCCGGCGTTGTGGTCGTTGGTGATGATTCTTTATACGGATTACAACTTTCCGCTTGCGGCGGTCGAGTTGCAGGTTCAGCGCGCGAAGAATCTCAGGATACACGTGTATGGATCGCATAGACGCGAACCTGGTCCTCAGGTCGAGGTTCTTACATACCTCATCGAACATTCGGCGCGTTGGGAGGAACTCAGTATCGGGTTGACACGCGAGATGAATCTCATCCTCCCGACTGTTCAAGACCGACTCCCCTTGTTGCGTCGGTTGTGCTTGGAATGGGATGAGGAAGACGGGGCAGAAGAGACTGCCCTTAATGTGGATTGTTTCCAGTCCGCAACTTCCTTGGTCGACCTTAGGATCTGCCGTCGGTGGCAGCCCATCTCGTATTCCGCTCCGGCGAACCAACTCACTAGATACACCGCTGACGCGCCCTGGGAAACCCACCGCGCCATCTTGAGCGTCAGCCCCGGCCTCATCCAAGCTCACATCAGCGCCTTCCCCGTCCTCCCGGATCCAGAGCCGAATCCCGAAGTCATCCAATTATCGCAACTTCAATGTCTCTACGTCTCGCACGTCGACCTCCTTCAGTACTTCAAGGTGCCAGTTCTGGAGCAAGTCACCTTGCGTGTTACGTCGGATGAGCTGGATATCACTCCGGCTTTGCACCGCTTCATCGTGGACACTGCCAGCACCGTTCGGCGGCTTGGACTGAGGGGGTTACCTGACACGGGTCTAGCAAGCCAAATCCTGGCGCGTTACACATCCATCACCGAGCTTGCGATTCTCATCTTCGGCGGCGACGGATATCAGTACACGGAACACGAGTTTAGCATCCCCAACGCCTTGATTTCACTCCTCGACATCCCGCCGGTCTCGGAGGGCTCGCCAGTGGTAATCGCGCCTAAATTAACGCACGTGCACATCGCATTTGAGGATTTGTTGCCGGTGAATGCTGATATCTTTGTGCGGATGCTCGAGACGCGTTCGCAATTACCCGGGGGCGCGTTGAGAGCGGTGACTGTGACTATGGAGCAAGATCCGCAATTACCGGCGTATATACTCGAGAAGTTGAATGGGCTTCGGGAGAGGAGTGGTTTTGAGTTCTCTTTGGTGGTGGACACGAATATATTCCATCACGTAGCGCCTTGGACGTGTAACCCGACGTGGAACTAGGCTGGTGTGTCCGTTCCTCTTGCATTTCTCGCAGCTGTTGACTCGCTCCCAATCAAGGAAGGGGGGAATCTCGAATCTATTCTTACAACAAATTGAATGCATACATAATCCATCCCGCGTCTCAAATCCCCATCAACCCCGCGAACCGCTCCTCCGCGTCCTTCAAACAATCGAACCCATATATATAATCCGTCACCGCCCTGTCTACCCACTTGTCGGGATTCTCCCCGCCGTTCTTGACGCGCCTTAACGCCTCGTCGCGCGCTGCCTGTGCTTTTGAATCCGCCAGCATTAGATTGCGGCCTGCGGATTCGGCTTCTTCGACGAGGCGTTCTGCGCGTTGTTTTCGTAGGTGCTGGGAAGTGAGTGAGTATTCCAATGGGAGAGAGAATTTTATGAGCACCTCGTAGACTTTCAAGCCTAAAGGTACGTCCGTATCCCGAGTAAGTTTGCTCAACACAAATGCGAGGACGACCCCATCTTCGATGGCCTGTGCGGCACCCTTTGCATCGAGTTTCATAAGCTTGTTCATGGACAGACGAGAAGACAAACCTGGCCAAGATGCTGCAACAAAATTCAACTATCATGTCCAAAATAAAAGACAAGACGCACAGGAAGTGCAGGATGGCACGCGTCGCCCAAGAGGGCTACACATCCATCAACCCAAGTCTTGAGCGGGGCATGCACGCGCAACTTCCACTCGCAGACCTCTCCTTCAGGAACGAGTGAAAGCAGCCTCCGTATACGCGGACAAAAATCAGCAAACACGGACTGCATAGCGGATTTGGAGCCGCGTGTAGTCCAACTTGCAGTGGGTGCCGAAGCAAAGTTGGTGTCGGGTTGCGTTGTGACGATGTTGAGGATATTGTGTGAGGAGATTGGGTAGGCGATTATTTGACAACCGGCGGCGACCCATCGGGATGTGCAATTCCCGTCTAGGAGTGCGAGGAGGTCGGGATCGGTTGAGAGTTTCTCGCGGTTGATCATGATGCGGTAGGCTGCCTCTCCCGTGTCCTTGGCTAACGGAGGTTGAGTTGATTGGGTTTCACGAATGAACCCGCAGTACACACTTTTATCCTGCTCCCCGTGCTGAGCTAGCATGGATGCTCTCACGACGCTTTTGACCCCGTCGGCGCCGAGTACCAAATCCACCTGGTCGATCCATCTTGTGTCTTTGCCTTCCCTGATGAGGATACGCGGTGTCAACGCCGAGTTCAAGTCGATGCCAAGAACAGAGGTTTGAAAATGGAATTTTACACGTCCGTTGAATTTGAGGCACCCTTCGTATAATGCGTTGGCCAGCGCAGAGCGGTGTGCAACGCGATGCGGGCGTCCGTACCGTGCGGTATTGTGTCTGAGGTCTACGTACGAGAGTTCTTCGTCTGTGTAGCCGCCTTGAAGAAGTGAAATTATTAAATTTCAAGTTTACAAGTAATAATGAGGATGCTCACCGCGAATTGATACCTCCCTCGTCTCTACGACCTCTGCCTGCATGCGCTCCCACACCCCGAGGTTTTCCAACTGCTTGGAGAGGTTGGCGGCAATTTGAATGCCCGCACCGACGAATTCGATACCGGGGGCAGATTCGTAGACGTCGATCTCGGTGAACCCAGCACCGGCGAGGGCTAGTGCGGTAGCGAGGCCGGCCATGCCTGCGCCGATGATGGCGATGCGCAAAGTCGATAGCGGGAGTGGAGATGAGGAGGGCTCGAGGGTTGGTGGTGGGGATGGGGGTGCTGGGGCCATGGTGCAGAGCAGAAGGAGAAGCGAGCGAGCGAGCAACTAGTTACTCCGCCCCCCTTAAGCGGTTCGTGTCCCGCATGTACTGATTAGCAGTACGATCCAATCCATCATTTTACTTTTACCCGAGGTCTGGCCAGGCACGGAATTCAATCAGCGGTGAAATGGAATGGCGGGAAGTACATGGTTTAGTGAGTGTCGTGCTGTAAACGAATAGAATACTTAGTGCAACTACCTAGGTTGCATTTCTCGGCGAAGTACCCGGTGGCCGGGATGTCGTCTGTCGAGAGTGGCTATCCAAATATGGTCAGGGTCCTGCCTATATCTGGCTACGGCCAACGGCGGCTTGTCGTAATAGCTTGTGTGTCAATGGCCGAGCATTTACTACTGGCGGCTGACGAGTCACGATGGCTTGCCGGAAAGTTGAAACCAGACGAACAGCCTTGTCGGGGGTCGATGGGTCCCGGGGATGGCGATGGCGAGTTGACATGCCATTATTGTGCAAGTGGTCCCGGAAGTCGACGGAGAGTGGCGCCCAGGGTGACAGAGGCGTTCAGAGGCGTTCAGAGGCGTTCGCGTCTCGGATCTAAGCTGCGGTAGGCTGCGGTACATGGCTAGCATTGGGCTAGCTCCCAGGTTCCCGAGTGTCTCGCAGTATCTGGCTTACAGCTCCAATTTTCGGAGGATTTCCATGCGATTCTCCACCCAAGACAGAATGCTGTACGGCAACTGTGCCGTGTTTACGGTCCGACAAGACATTTTTGCAGACACTTGCAGGGTTGGATTTACGCCCGTGGAAGATGCGTTCTTTTTCAGTCGTTCGAGAACGAGTCTATTCGCACACTGGCCCTGGGAGTTGGAGAAAAAGTAGAGCAGCTGAGTTGCCGCATGATTCAGACTCCAGGGAACTTTGAGACCGGACATTAACGTGTGCATGGCGAAGATCGGAGCAGGTGGTGTGCAAGTCTGGAGATAACCGAGACGATGAGAGGATTAAAGAGACAAAGAGAGAGACTGCGGCCGACTTGGTCAAAGCGCAGTCAAGGCAGTGTAACAACACGTGACCCAATTACCACCACCTTCCCGACGTCGTCGACAATGGCCAGCAAAGCCGCCTACAAACGCGTACGCACTCTCGTCTTCGCTGCCACCGTCCCCGAGCTCATCACATTCGTCTACAGCTCACCAAAGAATATGCTGCGATGCAGAAGGAGCCACCGCCATTCGTCTGGGCTGCACCCGACGAGAAGAACATCCTGACCTGTATGCCCCCTCGCCTGCTCTCTCCGTGTCTCGCTGACGTTGTATCACAGGGAACTTCCTTATCGTGCGTTCCTCGGCTCCCAGAGAGCCCAGAACGACTGACCGACTCTGACCTCATCAGCGGGGCCCCGCCGATTCACCATTCGCAGGCGGCGAGTACCACGGAGTGCTGCTCTTCCCATCCGAGTACCCATTCAAGCCACCTGGAATAAAGGCGGGTCGCGTTCCGTTGGTCATCCGCCCAGCTGACTAACTCGCTTTGAGCAGATGCTAACGCCGTCCGGGCGTTTCAATCCCGACAAGAAAATATGCTTCTCCATGTCGGACTTTCACCCAGGGACAGTACGTGCTCCTCCTCCCGTTACGGCTTGTGGCGCTCACCGGACTTGTTGCAGTGGAATCCAGCGTGGAGTGTGGCGACAATGTGAGTGGCATGTCAGTGCTATTGTCGTCCCTTTTACTGAGCCGGTTTCTCTAGATTGACCGGGCTCCTCTCCTTCATGCTCTCAGACGAGATGACCACAGGCTCCGTCACCTCTACCGACGCCCACAAGCGTGCCTTTGCTGCCCGCAGCCACGCATGGAATGTCGTCAACCCTCGCTTCAAGGAGGCCTTCCCTGAGGTCCGTGCTTGTCCCTCCTCGTCGCCACATGGTCTCACTGACTCTACAGTACTGCACGCCCGAGATCCGTGACCTCCCGAACATGGGCGAGCGCGAGCGTGGTGTTGCCGCTAAAGCTCCGCAGCCAGCCACCTTGACGCCGACACCAGCACCAGCAACTAGTCCTGCTGCAGCTCCCGCCGCCGCTGCCCACGCCGCTGTACCCGCCACGCCAGCTGCTGCCCCGACAGGCTCGGACCCGCAGGACACCGCGGCATGGACGGCCTCACTGGGTCGCGTGCTGTGGGAGAAATGGCGCTGGGGCTTGCTCCTCCTGCTCGCCGTCATGGTCTCTCGGTTCTCGTCGTGACATTCACGCCAGCCACCGACCCCTCACATACTACGCATGGCTCCATTTTGGTTTTGATCTCTCTCGCTCTTTCTTCTTCACATCAGCCCATGGTCTAGTGGCGCCACATACACACCCACCGTGTACGTCTCGTCGTCTCCGCTCCGTGTGCGCTGCACCTCTCTCCCTGCCACCCAAGTCTTTATACCATACATATCCTTATCGCGACACCTTTTTGTCCCTGTCCTGCCTTGCCTGCATGGCCACGGCCACTCGACGTCGTTGTACACCACCACAATCAGCACGCACGCACGCACGACGACCAACTAGCCACTACTCTCCCTACCTACATATTATTCCTCGCACCTGTAGGCGATTAGGTGTTTTAATGACCTTGATCAATGAGCAGAAGCGTGCGCGATGGACTCGATGGACTCGATGGACGAGGGTCTTGCTTTGTCTGCCTTGCTTTCTCTCGAGTCTCGATCGGCGGCGTCTTACTTTTTTGTGGTTCAGTGGCCTGCCGGTCTCCTTAGACTCCGGTTCCCGAATGAATATTGAATCCCGATTCCCGACGACGATTTAGATGAAGATAGGGTCGACGTGGCTGCTCTTTCCTATCATGGTCCTATGGCGCAAATGCCGCGCTTGGAGTCGACTCCCTCCCGACCCTGGACATCCTGGACCCTTGTTGCGAGTCGTCCGATCCGATGCCTACTACCCAGCTGGACGCATTTCGGACAGGCGACGTCAAACTCAAGGTTGAGACTCGAATGCCTGAGTACTTCTCCAGGGTCCTCGCCAAGTCCTCGTCCGGTGCTGACTGGAATTCTTGGCTGCGATGAGTGATGTAGCTTGGACCCTCCTCCGCGTCCGACAAGTTCTCGATGTCGATGCCCACGGTGGATAGGACTTGGCAGGGTCCGTCCTAGTCCGACATTGGCGCACTCGAGTCTCGCCCGATGAAGCCCGGACGATCAGCTGCGAGCGAGAGGTGGGGCTCTAACTTCTAGCGTGTCTTCCCCGACCCTCCACTTACGTAGGCGCGAGACGTGCGGCCGCAGCGGCACGGACGATCTGTGGCGTCTGCACTGTGTAGGGGAACTCAGGAAGATTGTCCGCAAGACCAGTGCCGCGGGCACCAGGGTTACCATCTCGATTACTTGCAAGGTACTTGATACATTCTCATTCCGAAATCCCGCACCTTATAATAAAATGTGGTCACTAGATTCTTTCACCGCTTCAAGTTCTACAGCCTTCTGCCCTGGATTCTTTCAATGGAAGGACTAGGAGGGAAGGAACAGTTTTCTCAGTTCTGCGCTGTCTCACACCGGCACAGCAGGTGTCAATGTGCGTCGTCCTACATATCGTACCATGCGGATTCCCAGAGACTACACCAAAAGCTGCGAAGTCATTCTTGAAGAGAAGCAGTCACCAGTGCCTGGCCCTAACAACCCGTCGAACGGGAGCCCACAAGACGGTACTCATCTTCAATTTAAATGATACGTAGGTGCATCCAAATTTTGCTGCACACGAGGGTTTACTGAATGCCGATGATATTTGCTACATACAAATGCGTGGATGCCGTCCATTGCCGTCTTCTGTGCAGCTCCCGCGACTCCACTGTTGCTCCACTCCTTAGCAACAATGAAGACTCTATGTAGAGCAAGGGCTGTAATTCGGCTCTTTCCCGTAGCCACCATGGTCCTCCTGCTACGAACCCTCGCCGCCGGGATTCTGCTCTCCACCTCAGCGCTGAGTACGACGTCCGTAACTCAAGCATCCGTCCACATGCTCACCACGAGGCCAGCTTCTGCACAGACGCTTTACAGACCCGGTGTTTCGGCCCGACCATACACTCCCCAGCCGAGTCAGACGGTCTTGATTTTCGAGGACAATTATACTGTGGTTCCTCTAGGCGTTGGCGAAGATGGTATGACGACATATGTCCAACAAGCAGTGCAAACTGTTGTCGAAGCTATTGGCCCCGACTCGACTTTCATCTACCCAACCAAGGCTTCGGCTTTTGCTAGTGCGTTCTCGAAATTCCTGCTCAACGAATTGAGCTTGATACCAAGCATATCGTAGTAACATTCGTGGAGAACGCCTCTGGATACCGGTACAGCGACCCCACCGCGGGCCCCGCTGCCGCTCAGACGTGTGTGTTTGTCAGTGGTGGGCTGGCGTCGTGCAAGGGACAGACGACGACGTATGTGCAGGACCTCATTCCGATTTACACCATCGGCGAGCCGGCGGTGACGCCCGCGCCGACGCAGACTGTGCCGAATGCTGGGGATGCCACATTCCTTCCGGTGCGTGTTGGGCTGATGTTGGGCGTTGTAGGGCTGTTGCAGGTTCTTCATTTTGGTTGAATGTAATACGTTTAAGATCTTCGATTTATATGGTTTTTCTTTCTGTCGTGTTCACTGAGCCGTACCGTGAAATCGATTCAACTTGGAATTCAACAGATGCCGCTCGCACTAAGTTGTTGCAGTCACTTGCTGGCTGTTCAGATCTTCAACGGGGCACACTCAGGCCACTACTCGAATGCTGGCTCGGAGGAAGTTTAAATGCATTGTTGAAATATAGGCTGCACGCGTATATTCCTTGGAAGAATTCCCTCTGTTCAACTTCTACACATTGTAATAGAGCCCCATCTCGCGGACATCCCCAATAATGGCAGGCGGGTTATCCCAGCTCGGAAAATGTCCTCCAACATCGTAGACTGCATTTATTTTTCGCTCATCAGTTCTCACCTACAAGGAAGAAATTGAACTCGAACTCACATTTGTACGAAATCAAATTCCCCGTCTTGGCTATATACTCCTCAGGCCAGTAAAGTGGACTAAATTCAAACTGGCTAAAGAACATGGGCGCGTCAGTAGCAGGGGGCGCATAGACGGTGTGCAGCGGAGTCGGGTTCTGTTCGTAGATGTAGATGGACGAGTAGAACGTGTCGGTGAGATAGAAGAGAGAAATGGAGGTCAGGATGGCTGTGTTGGTAAGTTGGGAGGGTGCGATTCCGGCGTTGGGGTCCGACACTGGTGAGAATGGTGAGTACTTCGGTGAGAATGGTGGAACAAAACGCGTACTGTTCTTCCAGATCCAACCCATCCAGGAAAGCTGCCCCACCGGGTTGTCGTACATCGCAAACCCAAGCGTCTTGGGGCGCGTCGTCTGCTCTGTGAAATACGCGTTCCCCGTTGACGCCCAATCGACAAATATGCCCTCAGCCTCTTGCTGGTCCGGCGCGAGAGTGATATTCTGAGCCGCAATTTGATCAGGCGTGGGAGGGGAGAAGGGAATCATCAGGAAATGCGCCGCGCGGACGGTGGTGTTGTAGTTGGCGTATAAATCGTACCCGATTATAGTGCCCTGGAAGTAAAACTAAATGAGCAACGCAACCTGGATTTGTGGATCCCTTACCCAGTCATTTGCGTGCAGTGCGTAGGTGGGGTATCCCAGCACTTGGGTCATTAGTGTGTCGACCAACCTCGCAGTGTCGTGAACAGTCCAGCTGTTGTTCGCCGGGGGGGAGGAAAAGTCCCACCCGGGCAAAGATGGGACGACGACATTGTAAGATACATTCTTTCCACCCGTGGTGTTTGTCCAAGTCTGTGTCAATGGCTCGATGACGGGTTGGAACTCCTGGAAGGAGCCTGAATATTTTGAACCCAAGTTTCCAGATATGAGTGAAGGAAGATGTACCCGGCCATCCGTGGAGCATGAGGAGCGGAATAGCATTCGGGTCCTTGGATTTCTCGTGTATGAAATGTATCGTAAGGCCTTCGATCTCAGCCGTAAAATGAGCGAATCTAAAGAAAACCAAGTCAGTTCAATCTCAGCCATTCATAAAACAAACTTGCTTACTGATTCAGCTTTGCCTGTTGCGTATCCCAATCAAAACTCGTGACCCAGTCGTTTTTCAACTGCTCGAGCGTCGAAAGCTCAATCCCATTAGCCATGCCAACCTCTGGACACAAGTCCGAAGTTGGCAGCCGTGTATTCTTGACCAGCGCATTCATCCGAGAGACTTGGGAGCTGAGATCGATTTTGAAGGGCTGGAGGTTGAATTTGTTACTGGAGGCGGCCCACGAGGACGTTACCAACATGAGTGCGGCGAGTGTTGGAGAGAAGAACATGGCGGTGCGACTTTAACTGCGATGTGCTTTTGAAGAGCCCACTACTTATACTTGGGCTCGACAAACACAAGGGCATTTGGCCAGCCCCTGTCTTCCCTCATCTTGCCGCCCCACCGAATGCGCTCTCAGCGGTCCTCCCACGAAGGCGCGGGCGGCTCCGTGTCCCAATCAATGTTCTTGAACTGCGGATTCGGTCGGGGTCAAGATGAGAGGGAGGAAGACGAAAGGAACCGAGCAAATGGGGCAAGAGGAACGAACAATGACACTAGAGACTTGATATGGACTGGATGTTAGTAAAGATGCGGGAGTACAAGGCGTGTGCCAGGGCCAGTGAGTAAGAAAGAATTACATGGGTGCGCGCTGGCACGGAAGGCTTTCGTGTCGAGGTTGACACAGAAATCCATGGTATTATGTGAATATCAAATCTGAATCCAACGCCCCGATCCAGCTATCGCCGTGCCCAAATGACGGATCCGGAGGCGTGCCAAAAATCTGGGCCGACAGCTGCTGTAACAAATCAGCGTCGGACTGGATGGTGCCAGAGCTGGAGGAAGCCACAGCCCAATCGCTCGAGAACGAGAGCGAAAGCGAAAGATGAGCTTCCATACGCTCAACGAGCGAATGCAACTCTGGGTTATCCCGCGAGTAGCCCACAGCTTTTAGCATGTCCAGTATGCTAAAGAAATCAACTCAAATCAAACCTTGACCCAAGAAAAACTTTATTTGCACGCACCACTTGAACGCGTTAACACGTCCCGGCGGGACGCCTCTTTCCCTATCCGCTTCCTCTAAACAGAACTCAGACCAGGGCAGAACCACGATCCAGGTCAAAAAATCCGGCGGGTATGGCCGCAATTTGAGGAACCGCACGACATCGTCGAGTGCGGAGCTTGCCATGGCGTGTGCTTGATTGCGCAGGAGCGTCAACCTCGCGGCGGCCCATTGGTAGCCTGAATCCAACGCGTCTGCACTAGAGGTAGAGTGGGCAGCGACACATCGAGCGTCGAGGTCTTTGTAGAGTGCTATGGTGAGACTCGTTGAGCCGACGGCCATGGCGGAAACAATGGATCGGATGGTCTCATCGTCCGATCTGCGGCCCTGAGTGCGGTTGAACAACGCACGGTCTTGGTCCGACAGGCAATTTGCTTGGGAGAAGAGGAAGGAGACGATGGATTGCAGAGTGGATAGAGCGGAGAAAAAGTCGGTTATGGCGTTCTCGGCGATCGGGTGACGATGAGTGTGTTCTGTGCCAGGTGCGTCACTAGAGATACAGATGCACGAGAGATACTTGCGTACCTCCGATAACTTTCTCGTACAATTCACGACTCAAACGGCTCACGTGGAAGAAAACTGAGAGAACAAGTCAGTGACTTCCATGAAGAGAATGAACATTGTATATATATACTGGGTTGGATCGCCCCATAGACCATTTGCGTAGCAACCTTCATCGATGCCAGAGATTCCAGGATGCTGCTTAACGGAGGTGGTTCGGGGCCCGTTAGCAAGAGTTGGTCGACGTATGTCCTGTTTACATGAGCGTTCTGCTTCGCATTTTGCCGCGGATGTAACATACGGGATGACAGGTTTCCGTTCCAAGATGGCCATAAGGCTCTCGATCATCTGGAGTAAGAGATTAAGAGATTGTTTGGCAAGGATGGAGAGCGCGGGACACACCAAATAGGCGGCCCAGTGGGCGCCTCTCTCGTTCAGACTCCAATTCCAGTCTACGGCAAGACTGCGTATATGAGAGATATACGCGAGCGCCCACGGACGAGTCGGAGTGTGTCGAGCTGTAGGTACTCCGTAAACACGCTCAATACATACTGAATAATGAGACCCACTCTCATCGAGAATGGTAAGTAAGAAGCACGACGCTGCGTTACAATCCGACACTTGGAGATAAATCCCTGCCTCTTTTGCAAGCGCCAAAGCCTGTTGGTGCAAAGCATGACAGGCGGGCGATCTTCGCATACCGAAAATCCGGAGATCCGCGCCTGGGAACAAAACAGAGTGGTCGAGGAGGGAATCGGGTTTGGGTCCAGGTCCGATGATGGCGGGATGGTAGGAGATGAGTGCGGACTGAGCGCAGATGCAGTAAGCTAGGACACGCGCTTCTGGAGGGAGGAGGTCGATTCTCCAGGACAAGGAAGAGAGCGTAGCTGTGAGACCGGTTCTCCGCAAGACAGGGAAGTTGGAGTGGGGCGAGAATGTGAAACCTAGATTGAAGAGAATGAATGGGATGATGAGCAGAGAGTGGAGCAGGCGCACATTCGAACAGATGTTGGACGAGTTCGGAAGGAAGTTCTCTGAATGGAGGCTGGAGACTTGACCGGACGACGACTTGAATGCTGGATTGATCTGCTGCAGCCGCCCCGGGATCAAGAGACTCTGGCGCAGTCTGAGGTTCGTTGACGGGCAAAGGATTTTTCCGTGGACGTCCTCGAGGAACATAGGTTGTTTTGCATCTGCGAGACGTGAGCAAGACCAAATTCGTGCCGTCAAGCGTGCCGACTGACAAGACTCCTTTTTCGACACATCGAGGACAAGGGAGACCATTGGGTTGACGATGACAGAGAACTCGTCGGGCCTTGCACGCGTCGCACGCTGGTGGCTTCGCTTTTTTGGCCGTATTGTTGCTCATGGTGGCCGGAGAGAAGATTGTGCCGTGTGCTGCGCTGTAAAGGTTGCCGGCAGTGGGAGTGACGCCTTTGATGGCGGCTTCCGAACAAGACCGATCGTGATTAATTGATTGCTTACCAAATGATCTGCGCCGTCAGCACAACCGTTGTGCTGACGGCGCAGATCATATGGCTCACACTCTCACTCCGCCCGCCTCTCATGTCGTTCGTCATCGCGAGGCACGCCGTGTCCCTCCGCCCCCAAAGTGGCTCGTAACTGGCGCGAGACCGTGCGCGCTGGAGAGGAGAGGCCGTGATCCTTTTCAGCGAATCCCGCATTGGCAGACACGAGTTTCATCTCATCGTCTGGATCTAGACATTTGCTGGCCACACGACTCTTAATCTTATGGAAAAGCCTCTTTTGAAACTGCCGGACTTTCTATATGCGAGATTTTTGCGGATTCATACGGGCCGATGCACTGACCCCTCAGCTGATGTGTATGTCCTGTTCTTGGCAGCCTTTTTATTGGTCGGACCAACCACTCAATTACTTACATCCAGCTCCAATTCAACCGACAATTAACGTTCTCGCTGATCCTTGTGGGTCGGTCCATGTCCGGCACCGGTGGAGCGCGAAGTTATCCCGCCACAAACCAATCCCCCTCCTCCAGATAATCCAGCTATCAACACCCAACTCGGAGTCGTCAAATCCGCATTGGCCGCTTCAAACCCGCTGAAATGCAATTTTGTCGCGAAGGAGCTGCAGCTAGTTTTCAATCTGACGTCAGGAAGGGACACCCACAGTTCTTCCGGTGTTTTACAGCTTCCTCCGTCGAGTATAAAGCCTTGATCTTGCACGGGCAGTACTAGCGCCTCACCATGGTCTTCAAGCTCTCTGCAGTCCTCGCTCTCGCTTCCCTCCCCCAGGCTTTCGCACACGGCGGTGTCCTGTCGTACTTGATTGCTGGTACGAAATACCAGGGTGTCGTCCCATACAATACCCGTTAGCTCCGATTTTCTTCAATCTCTCCCTCCGCGTCTCTGATGTACCTTTAGTCGTCGGTCAGACGAGTATCCAACGCCCCTGGCTGACCTAGTCGGTTCTTATTTCTTCGCTCACACTCCAATTCACAATCTTGCAGCAACCCAATCCTGAATGCGACAGACCCGACGATTGCCTGCAATGACGACGGCACCTCCCTCACTCTTCAGCTGACCGCGGCCGGCGTTCCGGCCGGTAGCTCCATCACCGCGTACTGGAATCAGCCCTGGCCTCACCCGTACGGTCCAATGCTGGTCTACCTCGCCCAATGCCCCGGAACGACCTGCACCAACGTCAACCCCAGCACTCTCAAATGGGTGAGCATGTCTTCTTTCATCCATTACCGATCGCTCTGAAAATATGGAAATCAGTTCAAAATCGACCAATCCGGGCTCATCAACGGGACTGTCTTTGCCGGATACTGGGGAGACGGCAAGATGATCGACCAGAACTCGTCCTGGACGACTACGATCCCTGCCTCGGTCCCCAGCGGGAACTACCTCATCCGGTTCGAGACTATCGCGCTTCATTCGCTGCCTGCCGTGCGTCTTGGTGTCAAGTTTGATTTCGGCTGAGGGTACTAATGGCATGGATAGCAATTCTACCCCGAGTGCGCGCAGATTCAGATCACGGGCGGCGGGTCGCTTGCTCCCACCGCTGCGCAGCTCGTGTCGTTCCCTGGCGGATACAGCAATACCGACCCAGGCTGTGAGTCTTTCTGCTTCCTTGGAAATTATTTGCGATTGACAGCCGCGGCGTAGTGACCATTGACATCTACTCCAACGACGCGCAGACACAGACGACATACCCCATCCCTGGGCCACCTCTGTACGGCTCTTCTTCGGTGGTGACGGTGTGTATTCTCGCGCCTTTCCTCGTTTTATGGAACTTTGGCACTGATTCGACGGATAGACGACGACGGGCCCGACCACGACCACCAAATCTACGACCACGACCACATTTACGACCAAGTCGACCTCCAGCGTGGGCACCACGACGACGACCAAGACTACGACCTCTACCCAGCCCGTCACGTCCGGCGTCGCAGAATTCGGTCAGTGCTAGTCTCTCTTCCAAATAGACACGATACCTATCAGTTCCTACAGGTCAGTGCGGAGGAACTGGGTACACGGGGTCAACAACCTGGTGAGTGCTCATCTGCTATTCTCCTCTGGTTGCGTTCTCAAGGATTCAAATTACAAGCGTGTCGCCGTACAAGTGCACTTATTCCAACGGTACGTCGGCTTCTGTGTAATGCTTGATCGTGGTGCTGACGAGTTCAGATTATTACTCGCAGTGTCTTTGAGCCAGAGAGGAGAAGCGATGGGGCGGGCTGTTTTAATTTACGAGCGAGTTTCACGACTCACGAGGTGCTTTGATTTTTTGTACGTTCTGATGCGAATTGGAGAATATATTTATTGGGCATTTTAACCTCCCGCCTTTGCCGGCAGCTTGAAGCCTTGGACGCGGATCTATTGAAGACTAATTGCCACATTACTCAACCCGGTTCTGCATGGAAAGCACGGGCGCCTATTAGCATATAAAAGCCTGACCTCGCCCCCGATCCGGCCCCAAATCGCGTTTACCCTTTGTCCTTTACTCTCACCATGCGCTTTACCACCCTGCTCGCACCCATCGCCCTCACCGCCATCCCGCTCGTCCAAGGCGGTCTCATCTCCTACGGACTTTGTCAGACCGGTACGTCCCTCCTCTGCTCTGACTCAATGTCGCTCGTGGATTGACGCGCCGCCTCCAGGCTGCAACACAGTCGCTGTGGCCTGCTACGCCGCTGCAGGTGCTGTGTTTGGAACTGTCGTAGCTGCACCCGCCGCCCCTGCCGCTGTCCTCGCTTGCAACGCCGCCCTCGGGACGTGCAGCGCGACTTGCGCGACTGTCGTTCTTCTTGCTCCTATTCCGTGAATCGTGAGTCGATCTGTGGTTTGGGAGATTTTCAATTGAGATCAGTTTATAGTTGCACTGTCGCTGTGCCAAAGCCTGCCCGACGCAAGCCCGACGAGAATCGCGAACGTTTGAAAGTAATTGTAACACTATGTGAATGCATTGAATTGGGAATGCCCATTGAGTGCGGTTTCATGGTTTTAGTGCGGCCTGACGTCTATTGCCTGGCGTCTATTTTGTTCGATTTTCGCATGGCGGAGTCAAATTGAGTTGATGCCCGAGTCCCTGACCTTTCGCCTCCACATTAGTGCGCCGATTGAGCCGCTTGTGTTTTTAAATATAAAGAGAATAACACTGGATGTGACTGCGCCCCAATCCCCATCTCACCCACACATCTGGAATTCGAAATGCATGTCATGCACTGGGTCGTCAGACTTATGGCCTTTGTGCATTCTGTATACATATTCTTCTACCTCCCCCGCGACAAATGCAAAGATCGTGAGTAACACAAGTCCGAGTCCTCCAAGGTCCTCCATGCATCGCCTCATCATACGAACAGTCTGCAACCGAGTCGGACTCGACTGCCACATAAATTCCTACGATTTCTTCGGTGTCCTTTCTCCTCGGCTCGCCACGATCGCCTGCGACAATGTGCATGAGAAGTGTCACGCCGTGCGGCAAGTTGGTGAAGACGAAGACGTGAATTCGTTGGTTGATTGATTTAGCCTCTGCAGCTGGGCTGTTGACCGGTAGAACCCGAGTGGTCTGGAGGTATTCCGCTGGAAGTGGACGTGAAAGTTCACTCATAACGATATGTAGAATTCAATTCTTGATGATATATATGACTTGCATTGTGAATGCCCCAAATGGTCCATTCGACCGCTTGTTTAATGTGAGGCTTTGACGCGGGCTGCGAAGTCGACCAAGCCTATTCCGAGTCAAAATTGAGTTGAAGTTGACCTGATTTGGTCGCTTCCATACTGCGTGAATTGAACTAGTTGTCTTTTCGCATATAAAGCTGCAGACTCTGGCGGCGGCATAGTTCATCTCCATCCATATCCTCAGCATGAACTTCAATCGCGCTGTCCTCTTCGCTCCCAGCAACAAATGGTTCGTCGCAAGATCACTGCATGCACAGTTTAAGCTGGAGATACTGCAACTGCAACTTTCAGCCGCAAGTGGAGGAAAGGTAGCCCAGGGGTAGAGAACTCGAGGGTAGGACCAGCTGGCAGCTACAGAGAGACAGATAGCCACAGAGCTCGGCAGCGCAGAGGGAATTGATTCATCCAGACCCGGGGAAGACCAAGAGTGAGCGTTGAGGCCACGAGGGAAGAGAGATGCTTGTATAAGCTTGTATACAATGCGAAAACGATGGCGCGGAGCAGTTACTTAAATAGGTCGGCCCGGAGCCCGAGGACGCGCGTTCAGTGCCGAGTTCCGTGACCGAAGTCCACCGAGCAGTGCAAAGGCTGTTGAATAACATGAGGCCGGTCAATCGAGCCAAGGGAACTAAATTGGGCATGATTGCTGTGACCTCCAGATCGTGCAGAGCGGCGCTGCATTCTGGTTGTTCGCCGGCAAACACATAACCTGATGCCCCTGTGGCCTGACAAGCACCGGATCAGCTTCGACAATCGGTGGAGGATATCGTTGTGCCGCCTTGTGCCGCCCTTGTATTTTTGCAGCAAGTGTAGAGACATGCGTGTAAGGCATGTCGAAATGACATCTTGCACGCATGTCATTTCGACATGCCTTCCAGCTAAATGCAAAATACTAGGCCATCATGACTCCAACAGCTGTGGAGCTACGAGTGATCCGGCCGAACTACGTCATGCAATCAACATACGCTCCGTCTTGCTCTCCTCAATGAACGACCATGCCCTTCCGATACATGCATCCCCAGCAGAAGGTCCTGCTCCCCACCATCAAGAAGACCATTGAGAAGAACGGCGGCATCGCTGCAATGACTGAAATCAGCGCTCGCACCGTCCGCCGAACGCTGAAGAATTACTACGACTAAGGGGACCTCGTATCGCCGAGGATGGGCCAAGTGGGGAGACCAAGAGCCTTGACAGGGCTAGACATGTTGGTAAGCTGCGTGGATGGTTCGTCGGGCGGTGGGAGTCTATCAGTCATGCCGAGGAGGAACTGCGTTCTATGCGCGGGGAGCGGCGGTTGCTACGGTTGCTGGATGGGCTGTTGCTGTTGCTGCATCGCACCGTGGTAGAAAGGAGGTGGATACGGGTAGTAGTAGTAAGGATATGGAGGCATTTCGCCTCCAGGTTGGTTGTGTGCAGGCATCGTCGTGGTTGTAAATGAGAGACCGTGCTATGTTGATCGTATGACGTAGCTCGGCCGGATCACTCGAGCTCCACAGCTGTTGGAGTCGTGATGGCCTAGTATTTTGCATTTAGCTGTCAACATGCCTTGGACATTGCTCCCCGTGTGACAGCATGTTCTGCCGGCATCGGGCGCCTATTTTTCACATAAAAGCTTGACCTCGCCGCCCCCGATCCGGCCCCAATCTGCCTTTACCTTTGTCCTTTACTCTCACCATGCGCTTTACCACCCTGCTCGCACCCATCGCCCTCGTCGCCGTCCCGCTCGTCCAAGGCGGTCTCATCTCCTACGGACTTTGTCAGACCGGTACGTCCTTCCTCTGCTCCGAGTCGACGTCCTGGATTGACGCCCCGCCTCAAGGCTGCAACACTGTCGTCGTAGCCTGCTACGCAGGTGCGGGCCTCGTCTTTGGAACCGTCGTAGCTGCGCCTGCAGCGCCTGCCGCCGCCCTCGCTTGCAACGCTGCTCTCGGAACGTGCAGCGCGACTTGCGCGGCTGTCGTTCTTCTTGCTCCTATTCCGTGAATTCGTGAGTGAATCAGTGGGTTGGGAGATTTTTGGATTGAGATGAGTTTATAGTTTCCGCTGTGCCAAAGCCTGCCCGACGAGAATCGCCAACGTTTGAAAGTAGTTGTACCACTATGTGAACTGTGAATGAATTGAGTTGTGAATGCCCATTGAGTGCTACTTTAACGCGGCCCAGTGGCATCTACACGTCATTACCAAAAGTAACCGGAAATCGGGCCGTCGTGGTGGCCTGAGTGATCAGACCCGGCTGAAACTTGATCCGAGCATTGTTTAGTATGCATGAAGTCTCCTGAGGTCAAAAAACTCCTACCCACAGGGTTGTCTTGAGCACACACGGCAAGAGTTTCTTACCATGCTAGATTTGGTGAATCTGCCAAAACTCTTGCCCCCCTGCACTTCCAGGACTGAAGTAGCTAACTTAAGTGATGCTCATGCATCGGTAGAGTAGTGATTTAGTATCCCAAAGCAAAGGATGTCACTGTGGGACTTCACAGAGCAAGCAAATTCAAGCCTCAAGTTTGGCTCAAGAAATTCAACCAAAACTCTTTAGCCACTGTGACGGCTAGACTGAAGGAATTCATGGCAACTGAAGTGGCCATTCTATTTCTGGCATTCTCATTTACATCCCAGTGATAGAGCATCAAATTTGATGCCGGCATCTCGGAGCCATGCCGCGAAAACAAATTCCGGTTACTTTTGGTAATGACGTGTATTTTGTTCGATTTTCGCATATCCAAGTCAAATTGAGTTGACGCCCAAGTCCCTGACTTTTCCTCGCTGCCACATCGACATTGATGCGCCGATTGAACCGGTCGTCTTTTTACATACTTAGAAGAGAATGGAGTGCGCCACAGTCCTCAAATTGAAACGGTCCCCATCTCACCACACGCCTCGAAATGGGTGCGCACTGGGCTATCACACACGAGGTCGCGGCCTCTGCGCATTCCGTATACATGTTCGTCAACCTCCCCCAGGAGAGGTGCAAGGATCGTGAGTGTGTAACCCAACTCTTTCATGCGTCGTCCAAGGTCTTACCCTGCAAACAGTCTGCGACCGACTCGGACTCGACTGCCACATCAATTCCTACGGTTTTATCGAGGCCCTTTCTCCTCGGCTCGCCACGATCGCCTGCGACAATGTGCAGGAGAAGTGTCACGCTATGGGTGGCAAGTTGGCGAAGGTGAAGCGAAGAGGACGTGAATTCGAATGTGTGTCCAAGTACTCAGTTTTGCTTGCTCTTCGTTGGTTGAATTTAGATGATGCAGTGAATGAATTGAACTCCGACTGGGGATCCGTCGATGACAATATGATCCAATTCTTGATATGTAATAAGTAGTAAATCGGAAGAAGGGGAATAAAAGGCGAATTCGCCTCCTGCTCACAACCAAAGTTGAATCAACTCGAACGAGTCTGAGTCTGATTCGCCCGCCATTTCGGGAAATCGGCCAACCACGATTTGACAAACTATCGAGGTGTGAGCAAGCAACGGCGGCGAACGTATTCATTTTCACCTTGATCTCATAGTCATGGATCGCTTGAATAAAGTCGGGTTCCGCGGATATGTTCAACAGGCCATTTTCGTCCCTGAAAATCAAGTTTAACTCAAAAGTTCGCTGGGAGTGAAAACAGACGAACCAATGATGTCCGCCTTGCTAATGGACGAAGAGACACGCGTCAGCAAATAATCAAAGAAATACAACCACGAGAGACAGCGAACCTTGATCAGGTAGTACGGCCGGAGGAGAGTATCTTCCCTCGGGAACCCGTCGGGAGAGTGAACGCACGCATACTGCCAAGGATCAATCCCCCCATCGACCTGCGCGAGCCTATCCGCCTGAATATGGAGCGCCCCATACTTGTTCCACCGCTCCAGCGCAGGCGTTGCCGGGACCGTGTTGAACTTGCCGGCAGGGAAACCCCATTTGCACCAGCGTTCGGAGTAGTCGGTTTGGATAGATCGAGAGAGGAGGGTCCGGCGTCCGAGGGGTGCTCCCTCTGTGGGTGTTGGTTAGTAAGTGAGAGAGGGTAGGATTGAGAGACCCACGAGAGAATTGACCGGCTTCCAAGCAGGACTGGTACAAGTACGCGCGATTTCCGGAGAAGTCGTTCGGGTCAGCCCAAGCAGTTGCATTCTGTTGAAAGCAAGTTTGTGACCAAAATACAGAGCCAGTAGACGAGCTCACGTGTGTCCCGAAACACTCGTTCGAATCCAGACTAACACCGGGAGGACAGAACGGGATGATCTTGGTTTTGATATAATTCGCATAGTTGCCGAGATTCGTCCACACAGCTCCGCCGGTAAACTTGCTCAGCTGTGAATCCACCGCCGAGAACGTCTTATTGGCGCTCGTCACGGCATCGCAGAACAAAAAGAAATCGTCGGAGCCGACGTTTGGGTCCCAATTCAACTCTTGCCAGCTGTTGGTTGGGTAGAAGAACGGGTTCTGACGAGAATTTCTGTGAGCACAGAATGCAAGATAAGGTGAGAGGATCCTACGCCGATTGGGAACTGGGCATATGGGACGAAGTTGAGAATCAGTTGATAAATTTAGCGCTGGAAGGACGGACCGCGATGGTTAGAGCAACGTCTCTGATATCTTGAACAGCCTCTAGCCCGAAAATCGTCTTGAGCTCGGCAAGGGCGGCGGTATTCTTTGTATTGATCAAGAAGTCCATCTTGTCCACGATGTCTTCGATGCTTTGAACACAATCTTGCGGCGCATTTTCTTGAATGGTGTAATACCTGACAACGTTCAGCTTATGCGACGAGCTCGAAATTGGACTGACCATTGTGGATAGCCTGTGAAAACTTTCACCGTCCCGCTGGAGCTGATACCGCCATAAATGACATCCCCGAACTCTTTGACTGTGAACGCAGTCTCGGCACCAGCCAGCGATCCGCCATCTTTCAAGCATCATTAGTAAAGGCCTCCCTCTGCAACAGCACACGCACACATGATCCACGGCCGACCGGGAGCAGTCAAATCCTCGTCCTCATGACCAGGAACAGAAACATGCTGCGCAAAGTACGCAAAATCGGCGATAGATTGTTCTGTCGTAAGCCAGCGCAGGTTGTCCGTCGTAAGTCCTTCGGCGGCGATGAGCTCCGATTCGGGGAAAGTTGTGCCGTAGTATCTGTGTTCGATGATGATACCCATCCCGCTGTGGACGCCGTCAAGCCGATGAACAAGGACTCGGGGTGGCCCGCATTGTTAGGTAAACGTACCCGGTGGCCTGTGCCAGCTCAGCGATGACGCCAGTCAGAAGGAAACTGCCGCGACTGCTCGCACTGGTTTCCCCGCTATCCAGGAGGAAGATGGGTCCACCTGGTCGGTAGAAAGTGTCATTGAGGATGTAATTCTGGGGAAATGTTGCGCTGGTCGGGGGAGGTCCGTAGAACGTGTCGTTGGGGAAGTGGTTGGTTATCTGGTTGAAGCTAAAGGTGTTGAAGGTGGGTGCGGGGGATTGACGAGATCTGCAGTGGCGTGAGTTTGTGGTCATGGTAGATGTCTAGCACAACGTACATGAGCTTGCGCTCGAGTATCGATCTTGAGAGATCCTGACCGAGCACAGAACAAGAAGTAGCGAGAAGCGAAAGAAAGAGAGTCCTCATCGTATGGAAAGAGGAGGGTTCTGAGCAAGATTCGGCTGCGTGGCTTTTTATAACTTCTCACCCCACGACCGCTGATCCGGGACTCTTAGCTCAGCCATACGCCGCTGCCACAACCAAACTACTGCGTCGGGCATATCTGGGAAGCCCGGGCGGTCGAGCGTAACTTGCGTACGTTAACTTAGGACCATGAGGGAAGTGATGAAGATTGGATGAAGAGTTGAAATCAAAAATGCCACCCGGAACTACAGTAACACTGGATCGTAATCAGTATCAAGACGTTAGTTACAAAGCTTGGAGAAACCTACCGAACTAGTACCACATAGGACGACACATCCACGGCGCTATATGATCCCATAAATCGGCGCCTTTCACCAATTTATATTCTAGCCCACTCCGACGAAGCGACCTCAATCTCTGAAGCGTACCAGGGTCGGGCTTGGGGCGCCGCCGACCATTAAAGCAGAGCGCGACCAAGCGCAGCGCACCCTGGCCCATGAGCCACCGTGACTCGAGCATGTCTGCCCAAAGCTCGTAATCGAAAGGCAACGTGTCTTCGAACGCCAGGTGGAGGCCCGCGATCTGCGTGGGCAGATCGGTGATGAGCTCGACCAAGTCATCGGGGATGGTACCGTGGGCAGAGTCCTCGTCAAACTCGTAGTCGTCGCCGCCGGAGATAATTATGGCTAGCTCGGTGAGCGAGGTGTATCGGCTGATGAGTTGGGAAGCTAGTGCGTCGTGAGGCAAACCGCGTAGACAGAGTCTTCGAACGGTGTTGGCAGTTTCTCTGATGAAGCGATCGAGTGCGGGGATGACATACGTCTCATCCCACATAAGACGAAGTGTGAATTGTTCGAGAACGGCCACTTGGAGGTACTGCAGGAGAGCGGCATGCGATACATAGAGGCGCCGAAGCTGTGGCAGTTGAATGACCTGCCCTGTTGCCGGCCAAACAGGATGAGGGTTGACGTTGATGTGAACCTCCACAAGAGCGAGGTTGGCACTGAGAATTCCGCGATGCGTATCCCAAGGTGCATCAGCATGATACCGAGTGAGCTGGTGAACTGCCGGGGCAAATGCAACGGAGAGCTGTCTGCAGACCCTGAGGTCAGACAAATGAGGCGCGGTGCGCAGATAATCGACGACTACGGATCGTGCCGCGTCGTCGTCTTCATCGTCCGAGTCGTCGTCCTCATCCTCGTTCCACTCGAAAGCGACTCTGCGCAATGATGGTACATTACGAATGGATGGAAGGACGGGAAGAAGGCCCTCTGTGAGTTGAATATTGAGATCCTCCCATCGCGCCGAATGTTCGATGAGAAAAGGGAGTAGCCGTACTTGTGGGCGCACCTCCCGTTCTTCCGACCCGTAGAAGTGGATTTTGAGGCGCTGTGCGCGGGGTATTTGGGCCTCGGCTGCGGCGAGCGAGTAGCTGCGATCCACATAGAGCATAGACCACAGGGAAGGCATGGAGATGGCAGTAGCCCTCCACTGACTGCAGACATGCGTCAAAACCCACGGGCTTTGTTTTATAAATGACTTTCGCTGGTCCAAGTCCACTAGGGAAGGGAGAGCCCAGGTGAAGATTTCGCCGAGTGTCTCTGCTGGCATTCGGCGGAGCGGGGAAAGGATGCCGACGTGCTGGTCGCGGCTGCGACATAGTGCGGCGCGATCCTCTTCAAGCTCAGCAAGACGATGCCGAAGCCTCGAGAGTTCGCCGTCAAGCAACTCCAAACGCCCGTCGATGCTCGATATGGCTGAATGGATGGCCGGGAATTCCAAGCATTCTGCGGGTTTGTTGGAGTGTAAGAGGATGTGGAGTCTGGATTGAAGATCCACGCCGTCCATGAGGGGATATTGACTCGGCAGAGACGAGGGTTCGGTGGGAATTGTAGCGACGACGCGTTTGTCTGGAACGCAGACGTGAAAGAAGGTGGATGCGGACTGAGCGGCGCTGGGGCTTGTCGTTGTGAAAGCAAAGGAGGAGGATCACGTGTATGATTGGCACTTGCCTTCTTCCTCTCCGAGTCTGACTACAAAATTACGGTAAGAACGATTTTCATGGACTTTCAGAACGCGTCTGGAAGAGTGCTCATTCCTTTCATATATGAACGCCGCGATTCCGTCTCGGTGCATCCAATGCGGAGCCACATCGTCCCCCGCTACTACCGAGCCTCAAAAGGCCGATTTGGGTGTGGACAGCGCTCTTGAGACCCCATTGCACACTCTCTTGAACTCCAACAACCCTCCCCAAGCCTCTGAGCTTCCCCTCATCGATTCGGCTACCACCGAAATCCGTGGGCACTTGATGTCCCTCGACGAGGAAATCTCGAGGCTACAGGATCGACTTGGGTGGCTACAAGGGGACCGCATTGAACTGTCGACTCGCCTCCGACGGCACGAGGCCATTCTTTCCCCAGTCCGATGGGCACCCTCCGAGATACTCGGCGAAATCTTCATGTGGACGCTTCCGAGCACCTTCGAAGAGGCGCTGGATGGCTGCAACTTCGATCTTAAGCGGATCCCATGGGTTTTGACCCACGTCTGTAGCCATTGGAGAGCAGTGGCAAGCTCGATGCCCTCTCTATGGTCTTTGATTCTACTCTGTTACGATCAAGGAGTTCGCTACCCTCTGGCCGCAGTCCAGACACAGGTCGAGCGCTCGCGGCTGCTCAGGGTTCACTTCTACGGAGCACGCGATTTTGCCTCTGAGGAGCAGGTCCAGATGTTTCAATATCTCAACGAGCATTCTGCACGATGGGAGGAATTGAGTATTGTGCTGACATCCGACCTGCTCCCTCTTCTTGGCGGCCTTCGGGGCCGAATACCGTCTCTTGAGAGACTGTGCCTGGACTGGGATGACGAGGAAGACGAACAAGCGGCGACGTCGATCGACGAATTCCAGACCGCGGTTTCTTTGGTCGAGCTCCATCTTTGCCGCCTACGTTTACCCATCACATTCTCCCTTCCCAGAAGCCAATTGACTCATTACAACATTGCTGCGCCGTGGAACAGCCACCGGCAGCTGTTGAGCATGCTGCCCAGCATCGTCCAGGCTCGCATCGTGGTCATCGGTTACCAGACGGACTGGTCTATTTCCGACCAACTCCTCGAACTCACACATCTACGTCGTGTCTACACGTCCCATATGAATGCCCTGGCGTTCCTCAAAGTGTCGACTCTGGAGCAAATCACATTTGACAGGCAGGGCCTGGTGGGGCGGGCCAGCTTGCCTCCATCCCTCAATCGCTTTCTCACAGAGTCATCTGCGACCGTCCGAAGAATCGGTGTCGCATGCATACCAGACCCGCGTTTAGCTACGCAGATACTTCAAAGATACCCTTCCGTGACGGAGCTGGCCATCCTCATTGACGAATATCAGACCCACCAGTCCGAGGCCACCAATGACTTGCTTGCTATCCTCCCAATATCGGAATCCGGCCCATCTCTCGCCCCCCAATTGACCCACTTCCATCTCGCATCCGAAACCGACTTGCAGATTGATTACGACCTCATTCTTCATATATTGGAGTCTCGATGGGAAAGCCCTCGGTGCACGCTTCGAGCCGCCACCTTGGTCTTCAACGATCGCGGGGCAACTCCGAATCCCGAGGTGCAAGATAGATTGGATGTTCTTCAAACTCGCGGCTTGGAATTTTCGGTATTGGAACAGGTTGCAGTCCATGACCATGTCGTTGGGTGGTTTTGCAAACCGACATGGTGTTAATTTCTTTCCCTCTACATATTTGTATTCGACTCAGGATCCTTCGAAAATATATGCTACTATTCACTTTATTCAGCAAACCAATCAGGGCTACACATCCAACGAGCCATGAATCTCGCTCTAATCATAGAATTCTCGCCGTTCATAATGGAAAGCCCCAACCCTGCCTGAAGAAGCGTCGCCCACTCTGCCGGCAGTACATGATCCGACTTCTTCACCGTGTGGGGATCGAACAATAATGTCGCCTCCCGCAGAGCACATTGAGGCGCGTCGACTCGCGACTTGAGCATGCGGAGAATGAGGCGCGAGTCGATCGGAACCTGCCGGGGATCCTTTTCCTCTTCGAATGCGAGGTGAATATGAGTTAGGCCGGGGGACACGATCGCCGTGGCTGCGTCCACTTCGAGGCGTGACACCAATATGTTGGAATTGGGTTTCTCCGTAGGGGTTCTGTGCCCCCACGAAGGAGTAGCGACCCAGAGACTCCGGACGAAGATGATGGCCGCCTCGGTGACAGCGGGAAAAAGTTGTAGGATTTCGGCGGCTGAAAACGCAAAACTTGCATCGCCGACACCTTGCAGTGCAAGTCTCCGAATCCTGTGCGAGGACGCAGCGATGAAGGGTTCGAATGAAACCATGAGTTGGCTGAAGGTGTCATGACGTCTGACTTGCAAGGTGAGTTGGTCGAGATTCGGTACCTGGAGGCACGCGAGGATCGAGGCCTGGGACACGTAAAGGCAGCGGAGTGCAGGCAGCTCCATCGACGACTGGGACCCAGACTCGGTGACAGGCTCAGTGCTGGATGTGATGTGCGCTTTGACAAGAGTGGGGCTGCGACGCAGGATTTCGACATGGTCCTCCCAAGGCGCGTCGACATGATAATGGGTGAGCTTGTTTGCGGGAAGCACGAACGACAGCGGTTGCTGTCTATACCAACGCTCGATCGTGGCGTGCACCAGAGACGTTGCCGTCTCGAAATAGTCAATCGGCTGTGACCCCAATACCCTCTCGCTCTCGCGGGTCATACAGAGCAAGCGCAGCTTGCGCAGGGCGGGCACTCGGTCGCGAAGAGCGGGAAGGAGGCGGCAGAGCTCCGGAGTCAGGTCCAGATTCACCTCCTCCCAGCACTCAGAATGCCCAAAAAGGTACTTCAGCGTTTCCACCCGGCTCGACGCTTCCTTTTCACGCAGTCGATTCGGAAGGAAATAAATCTCGAGGGTCCTTGCGCGCTCGACCTGCGCCTGGACCATGGAAAGAGGATAATGGGGTCCGGAGTTTCGGGTGTAGGGCAGCACGACGAGCGACCACAACGAGGGCGTCGAGATGGCCACTACCCTCCAACGGCTGCAGACGTGTGTGAGAGCCCAAGGACCCTGCTCCAGAGAGTCTGCGACGGTACTCGGGTGCGACAGCGTCTTCTCCCTAATGGCGGGCACGGTCCAAGCGAAAATTTCGCCAAGAATTTCCAGTGGCACCCGTCGGATGGGCGAGAGGATGGTCTTGAATGCGTGGGTGTCGTTGTCGCAGCATGTCAATTGGGCACGCGCGCTCTTCAGGTGGTCGAGCCAAGCAGCCCAACGGAGGATCTGCTCTCCAAACCGGGGTCTGAGCTGGAGGACGTCGCGCTCGTGCCGAACGAGGTGAGTCGTCACGTTCGCGTGGTCCTCTTCCAGCTGAGCCAACCGGTCAACCGCGAACGCGATCTTGTCATCGAGTCGAATGACGAGCTGTACCGCAAGCTGGATGGATGGGACCTGGGCGGGCTCGGGCGGCTCGTTTGAGTGTACGAGTGTCTGGATTTGGGGCAAGGCGCGGAGGAGCCAAGGCTGGAGCTCAAACTCGCGGGGGTCGGTGTCAGAAAGTTCTTTATCGAAGGGGTCAATCTATGGGCGAGATGAGTACGTGAGCCATGAAGTCCAGCAAAGAGCCCACCTCAGGAAAGTCCATTCTGCGGTCAGATTCAGAGGTGGTGGGACGAAGAAAAGTGGCACAGGTCAACGCGCAAATATATGACAAATATGAGGACAATAGGAAAATGAATTGCCATTTTAGTCTATCGTACAGAAGCGACGCTTCATGAAGGCCCATTGTTCTTCCAGAGCGCTTGGGCGCGCCGATGGCCAGCCGGGGAAACACGGATGCAGGGGCGCACATCGCCTCTCCCCGTCTGAGCATTCCGCGCGCCAACCAAAAGCGAGAGGTGGAGCAGATTGCGACCGTACTGGTCCTGCCCCTACCTGCAGACGACACCGCCCTCGATGCAGACAGAGAAAGTATTTGTTCCGAAGTGCCGTCGCGTCCCAAGGGCCACTCATAACTCGGGCGGTGGTTACTGAGTCAGCGACACGCGGCGCAAGCAGGAGAGAATCGTGTCTTGGACATTCGCCTAACGATGCATGCAGGGCAGGCTAGCCCATCCCACTCGTCTTCCAAACCAGGCTCCTAATTCTTCATTATCTAGGCCCCGCCGAACCTGCGCTGCTCCACAAACGTCCACAGCGGCCTCGATCTACAGAGCGCAAAAGTGCTTGCTGCGCAGAGCAAAGTGCAGCCACGCTTCGAGTACGGGGAGGCCAAGCTCCGATGGTGACTGGTCAGCTGCGCGCCGCCCGCGGAGAGGAGGAGCGTTTCCTGGACCTTCGCCTAACGACGCGTGCGGGGACCACTCGCACTCCTCCAAATCAAGCTCCCAGCTCTTCCTTATCCCCCCTGCTGAGCCAGCGCTGCTTCAGAGCGACGTCTGCAGACCGAAAAGTGCACGCTTCACGCAGCGAGATGCAGCCAGGCGGTGGTTATTGGAGTCAGCAAGGCGCTGCGCGCGCAGAGGAGACTTTCGTCGGAGGACAGAGAAACGGCTAGTCCGAATCAAGGTCCAAAAGACTTCCCGTTGCCGAGGAAGGGCGGGCACCAGTGGACCTCCAGCCCTATACGCAACCAACGGAGCGTGCGGTGCCCTCGTTTTCGGCAGACTGGGGGACATCCTAGGCATGGATCAGATTCTGCGTAACGGCAGACTGCAGTATACGATCAACGTACAAGCTACGAGATATCCGTGGCCACGGACAGAACAATGCGCCGCATACACAAGCCCGCTCCGAACGACGCCATGGCCCTCGTTCTCGGGAATCGGGGGGCAGCTCATCTGCTTGCCTTGCATTCGCTGGCTAGGCCCAGTAAACGCCGAGTGACCTCAAGCCTGCGCTGAGGACTGCGGGGGCTCCAGTCGCTGTATGTGCGAGTGGAAGAGAGAGCTGGTAGAAATTGCTCAAGCGCATACATCGGAAAAGTAGATGGAAACACACCTCGTGTCTCGTGGCAGAGGCGCAGCCGATACCAGATGGAAGCGAGCCTATGGGAGCAGGGAGTATGGGACTTGGGTTCATCCTGGTGGAGCACGCTCTGTGCGGGCGAGAAGGAGGATGACGGACACTATCGAATTTCGCGGATATGACGCCTTGAGGATGCATGGAAGGAACAGCGCGCAGAAGCCAAGGCTCCCTTCAATATCATAGATGTCAGTGGCGGATGCAAGAATTTGGGGACCACGCACCTCTCCAGGAGAATCTTATGGGAGGCGGGCTCAAGGCGGGTTTGACGTGGCGGGAATGGCGGGCGGGATGGGTCAAGTGCGGATCAAAAACGGATCATTCAATTTGACTCGGCTTGGACTCGGCACAGCCGACTTGATATCTCTTTCTTCGCTTTGTCCTCTCTAGCTCCCGATGGAACTATATTGAAGCTCTACCCGCGTTCACTCTGGGATGGCAACGCAGGTAGATTTCACTGCCGGCGAAGATTCAAGTCGGGAATCGGGATGCTCTAGATCTTTGCTAGATCTACCGCCGCCGTGTCGCCACTATCTCGGAGCCGATCCACGTCCATTGTGTAGCGTCCGACACATTCCACGGCGCTGTTCGGAAGCGACCTCGCAAGCCCCCATCGAATGGATCCCATCACGTACTTACCAGGCACTATCCAGGACGCTGCCAAATCCCCGCGGGAACGAGTGGACCGTGGACCATAAATATGGGAGATGTCGAGGAACCTCGGGACTTGTCGCCCCATGCTTTCTGGAATTGTTCTCCTCACAATCGCACTAGGGTTGGTAGGTATATACTACCTACACAGTAACCGCCGTTCCAAGCTCCCTCTCCCCCCTGGCCCACGCAAGAAATTTCTTGTGGGGAATCTCTTCGACATTCCGCCCACTTTGCCTTGGGAGAAGTACATGAAGTGGAGTCGGCTATACGGTTTGCGCTCCATCGCCCGCCAATACTTTCGTTGACTTGCGCTTACAGAGTCCGACATTATCCATTTGAACGCAGCGGGCCAGTCGATGGTCATTCTGTCTTCGATGGAATCGGCGGTTGAGCTGCTCGAGAAGAGGTCTTCTATTTATTCGAACAGGTCTGTATCTATTTTTGCATCATACTTGCTTGACTGTTGTTACAGACCGCGGCTCACGATGGCGAACGAGTTAATGGGCTGGGATTTTCATCTTGGTGATCCCTCTTGCTGTCTTTTCGATTCCATACTCATTGTCTTACTGGAAGCCTTCATGAGCTACGGTACGTTTCACAAGATCCCCGTCTTCAGTCATGCTAATCATGACGTTCTCCACAGGAGAAAGTTGGTGAGCACACCCTTGGCGTGGTACTACGATCTCCAATTTAATCCCTCCAATAGGCGCGCCCATCGCCGCCTCTTTCACAATGCATTCCAAGCCGACGCAGCAAAGAACTTCCATCCCAAAGAACTCGCTTCGGCTCGTACGTTGCTGCGTCATATCTTGGACGATCCCGAGGGCAATATCATGGCTCGCTTCCAACAGTGAGTCTTCCATTTCCTCGTCTATATCCCTGAATTTAGATGTAAACGCAGGATGACTGCGGAGAACATCATGCACGCCGCATACGGTATCGACATCCTCCCCGCAGATGATCCCTACGTGCAGCTTGCCGAAGCAGGTACGAGGTCCCTCACCCGCGCAGTCGTCCCAGGCGCCTTCCTCGTCGACGCGATCCCGGTTCTGAAATTCGTACCGGCGTGGTTCCCCGGAGCCGGGTTTCACCGGAAAGCCAAGGAGTGGAAAATTCTAGCACAGAACATGCAAGACTTGCCGTTCGACGAGACTAAGCGCAGGCTTGTGAGTGGAGGCCAAAACTCGAATGCTTTAATCACTCATTGCTTCAGAGTGAAGGCCGCGCCTCGCACTCATTCGTCGCGGATGCCCTCAACGATCTGGACGATAATACTCAGGATCGAGAGTACCAAGAAAGCCTAATCAAAGCGACAGCCGGGTCGATGTACAGCGCCGGTGCCGACACGACACTTTCAGCACTAGGCACATTCGTACTAGCTATGCTCGAACATCCCGAGGTTCAGAGAAAGGCGCAATCCGAAATCGACTTGGTCCTTGGCAATTCGGGACGGTTGCCGGACTTTGGCGATGAAGCCGCTCTGCTGTACGTTTCGGCACTGGTGAAGGAGGTGTTGAGATGGAGACCTGTAGCGCCGCTTGGATTCCCGCATCTTTCCACGGAGGAGGACGAATATCGGGGGTATAGAATCCCGAAAGGCTCGATTGTCATTAGTAATCTCTGGTATGTGAGGAGTTCTTTGTGGCTGCAATAACCACATGTTTTAGGGCCATGTTCTACGACGAGGTGATCTCAGAGCAAGCTCCCAGTCCTGCCTAACGGATAGTAGACGATTTACCCAGACCCATACAAATTCAAACCGGAACGCTACCTGGAGGGTGACCTGAACCCCGGCCCCGCAAGCTCCCACCCTGCGTTCGGATTCGGTCGAAGGTGCGTTCTGGTATCAGCCGAATTGACGACTGACTGAGAGTCGTGTTGTTAGAATCTGTCCAGCAAGACACATGGCCGCCTCGACGCTGTTCATCACCTTCGCCTCCATCCTCGCTGTTTTCGACATCACCAAACCCATTGCGGAGGATGGGAGTATAATCGAGCCCACCCATGAGTATACGGCGGGTGCTATCAATATGTTCGTACTTCTGCATTCCACTATGAAACGTGCAGTTGATGGAGAGTTATAGCACGCCGCTGCCGTTCAAGTGTTGTATCAAGCCTCGGTCGAAGGAAGCAGCAGCTCTTGTTCAGGCGATCGATGATGAAGTCGCCGTCTAGCTGGGGTCGTTGTTATTTTTCTGTGCTCAATTTCAGCGTATGTGCATCGACTTCGGCTTGCCGCTCGGGAAGAAGGTGGTCAGAAGTGATCAGATCATGGCCACATATGTACAAAGTTCAACCGTCTTTTTGTTCAACTCCCAAGTCTGGTACGTTCCTTCGATTCAATGCGATCCGACGTTGGCCTAGAAAAGGTGGCGCGAACAATCGTCGCCCCTGGCAGTCAGAGTGGAACTGTCATGGAACATTGCTTGTAGTCAGTATGGACTCGATCTAACGAAGGAGAAAGAGCAACCCGTTCATAGTGCCTGAATCAAGGAAACTACCTCCTTAGACCGGGGCTTAATCGAGCATTTGAAGGGCAGCGGCATGCTATAATCGGATCAGCTTTTTTCAACCACAAAATTCAACCAAAATACTCAACAAGTTGATAGCAGTTCCACTATACTCGTGAGTGGGCTCGATGACCTGCCCGTCGTCCCCTATAGGTTTGGTGATGTCGAATGTAGCGAGGATGGAAGCTACGGCGATCCAGATTGTGGAGAATGCCAAGTGTCGAGCGGGGCAGATTCTGGCAGTTTTCAGAGGCACGTTGATGCAATGCAAAGCTAAACGAAAAACACACCTCCTTCCGAACCCAAACGCAGCGTCCGCGTATTTTGCGAGATTGGGATCCAGGAGGAAGCGTTCCGGTTTGAATTCATATGCGTGCGGGAAGACGGCCTGGGATTGGTCATGATCAGGGAGCTTTTTGAGGAGACGTGCAGTGCCGGAAGAATGATACCTCGTCGTGGAAGATAGCCCTAAGAGTCAGTCAGTCAACCCACCGGCCTACGCGTACCGGATATACTTACCATAGATTGGAGATGACAACCGATCCTGCAGGAATTCTGTAGCCACGGTATACATCTTCCGCAGAAGATAGTACGTGGGGGAAACCTAGGTGAACCATATCATATCCTGTCTGACGATAAATAACGAGAAAACCAACCAAGCGGAGCCACCGGCCTCCACCTCAGCACCTCCCTCACCAACGCCGAAACATACGGTAAATTAGCCTCGTCGTCAAACGAAGGCAGACCCTGTCCACCGCCAGCATGTTTGCCCGCCATGATCGAATCGATTTCCATCTGCGCCTTCTTCTGCGCCTCGGGGTTGGCGAGCATGGCAAGGATGAACGTGGCTAGCGCGGAGAGCGTGGTGTCGGTACCGGCGCTGTACATCGTCCCTGCTGTCGCCTTGATAACCCTCTCCCAATATTCTCGATCCTGGCTCGAGCTCTCCCCATCCTTGGAGTCGAGGTTGTCGAGGGCTTCGGAGACGAATGAGTGCGGGGCGCTGGATTCAGCCTAGGAAAGAAAAGAATGGTCAAATCAGGGCAATTGAATAGCAGTGAGACTTACGATGCGCCGTTTCGTCTCTTCAAAAGGCACCTCCTGCATCTTCTGCGCCAAAGTCTTCCACTCTCGGGCTTTGCGCTTGAACCCAGCGCCCGGGAACCACTCTGGTATGTACCTGAGCAGCGGAATCAAGTCCTACGTTGAAGCCATTCATTTATTATAATCTTGGCTGAAAAATGAAAGTAACCTACGACGAGAAACGCCCCGGGAACGACAGCTCGGGTCATGGGATCTGTAGCTGCTTCCGCCAGGTCGACGTACGGATCGTTCACTGGGAGGACGTCTATGCCGTATGCCGCGGACATGACGATCTCTGCAGCCATCCTGACATCCGTTTATGATGGTGTCACAGCAGAAGAGAGAGGCTGGTTTAATACACACTGTCGGAGATGAAGCAACACGTTCTCGGGATCGTCCAGGATGCGGCGCAGTAGAAGGTGTGCCGACAAGAGTTCCGTCGAGTGAAATTTCTTTATGGCGTCGGCTTGGAACGTGTTCTGGAATAAACGGCGGTGGGCGCGCCTGACATGTAAGAAAACAGTTAAAGAGCCTGCGAGGTGATGAAGCGCAAACTACTGACCATTGTTCGCCGTATCGCATGAATGCTGTCAGGATCAAATCAGCTACATAGTGGCGTACTTCAGACGAGGTGTTCTTGCCAAGGTGAAAGTCCCACCCCATTAATTCGTTTGCCATGGTGAGCTGCGGTCTGGAGAAAAGCACAATAAATCCTAAACCAGGCCCGTACGCACACGATTCTCGCACCTGTCCGAATAAATCGCCGACCTCCTCTCGAGCAGATCTACTGCAGCTTGCATCGAGGATAATATGATCATCGACTGCCCGGCTGCTTTTAGATGAATGATATCTGAGTCTACGATTCAAATTAGCCTTGGACGAACTTTGGAGTTGAGTGAAAAGCGACGCACCGTAGCGCCGACTCCATTCCATGTAGGTCTCCCACGGGAAAGAGGAGGGAATGTCGAATAGATTTCCGACAATAAATCGTTTGCGTGGGCCAGGAGGAAGAGGAAGCTTCGAGCTTTTGTGGTTCCGGGCGCGGATGAGGAACAGCAACGCGAGCACGAAAATCAGGGCGCTGGAGATGTAGGATAACATCGTGGGCAAGGTCCGTTGTCGGGGAGGTGGGATTTATGGCCCGGAGTGGCGCTTGTTCACGCGCGGACTTCGGATCTCGGTGCATATGTAGGGCGCTTTGACGGCGACAGCTGTCGAAACGAGGGGATACAACGGCGCGGACCGTCGCGGATGTCGCCTCGTGAGGAAAAAAATCTTCCGTAGACTCGAAGTTGGGGTTGTGAAATGTACCTCGGGTCTCCATTTGAAACGCACGGGTCAGAGACTCCGAGCGAGATTGCGGTGAATTGAGAGCGAGGGCGTTTGAAAGTTCCCTTGTCCGACATTGCTTGGGAGTAAACCAAAAGCCGTTTCGAGACGAACTTTGAACGGAGTGCATTAGGGAATCCAGCGCTCCTCAACCTGAAGGTTGATTCTGTGAGGTCGAAAAGTCGTGCCACTGTAACCCTTTAGAGAAACCCAGAGACACACACGCCAGCGAGCCACAGAGAATGCAGGGCGGACCGAACGATCGCGAAAGGAGGGAAGGGGGCGCATCCAACACGAGGTGAGTCGAGGGCGCTGGAGATCGTGTTTCCGAGAATGTCAATGGTCAATCATTGATCAAATCAATCGAATTTGATCGGACTCAAGCTCGATGTCGGTGGCGGCGAAATGACATTGAACTTTGAGCCACCTTGGCCGGTCTTGATTGGAGCTTGCACTTGCTGGCAGGTGAATTTTCGAAAGAAACAAGGTGCCGCTGACTTAATGCCGAAGATATTAGATCACGGGGCACGGGATTATCTCTGAGCGCGGATGCTTATCAATGGCCGCCTGGCGAAATGGCATCGCGTCTGACTACGATGCATTACCATTGGATTGTTATCAGGAGATTGCAGGTTCGACCCCTGCGGTGGTCATTATGATTTTCTTCCTGGTGGCAAAGGACTCATTTTTTCCGCCGCCAGCTTTCCATTCTCTCTTACAAGGTGATGGGTATCCCCTTGATTGTGGGTGGGACATCTCCGATCGGTGGAAACTTTAAATTCTAACGAGCTACGAATCCACATGCATTGTGGAAATTTGGTATTCAGCTTGGCGACTTGGCAAGCGTTAACAAATGGGACATGGGGAACGTCGGCCTCTCGCGATCAAAAGTTGCCAGCGACCAAAAGTAAGAGTTGGCGGAGTATCGATGATGGAAGTGCCGACTGAGTATGCCGCAACTGGCAAATTCACGGATTGTGGACAAAAACTCGAGCGAGTCGGAGGACAAAATGACCACCGCAGGGGTCGAACCTGCAATCTCCTGATTATCTGCTCTGTGAGCTGCTGCGCATCGTAGTCAGACGCGATGCCATTTCGCCAGGCGGCCGTCAAACAGGACTGCAGCAGGGACACCCCAGGCTCGTTGCTTTCGTAAGGGCCTTCTGCAGAGGGCGACATTTCAATCCATTTCCAAGGCAGAAAAGGCCTAGGAGTTGAGGAATGCGCGCCTACGAAAATTCAACCTGAATTAAGTACTGGATTTTTTTCCCGTCGACGTCGGGTTCAGTCCAAATCGCCGGCGAAGCGGGGATAGGTAAGTATTCAACAGCCAGCTGAGTACTTATTTGCTGCGTACTTACCATGCAGGATGGAAAATTCCTGGCTCCGATGCTTCGTTTAGACCAGAACCTGGTCTGTCTATGATTGTCGATAGACAGACCAGTCGATCTCGTTGATCATTGGCTTAACACACCGATTTCCTAATCATAGACAGACTGGTTACGAGTCTAGACAGGACGAGGTACTGGAATATCTCCATCTGAGATTCAAGGACACTCTCTGCCTGTTTCCCTCCGACGTCCGTACGGGTGGTGCATCGACGCATGAAATTGGACGCGTAGCATTGCTGCGCGCTGAATTTGTGCCTCGATAGCCGACAAAGGTTGACAATGGAGGCCATAGTAGCACGGCACGAGCTTGGACTACAGCGAGGGCGTGGAAATGGATACTGCCCGCCAACGGCTGCAGACGTGCGTCAAAACCCATGGGCTCTTCTGACATCAGGAAAAGCACCCCAAGGTAATTTGCAACATTTTACTACAAAATGGTGCCAATTATCGGGAATGTCAACAAAGTTGCAAAGTGTCACCTCCCCAGAGAAATTTACAACATTTTTGCACAAATTATCTCAGGGATTTCACCCATGTGTGGGCCCTTTTCATCCAGTTACTGAACATTCTGAAGCAATTGAAAGCATAGTTAGAGCAAAAGGGACACACCGGCCTCAAGGGAGCTTTTCCTGCACCCTCTTGCTTGCTGTTTATTCCTGTGGCTTTGTAACTGACTATGTACTGGACGGAGTGCGCTTATCTGAAGGAAGTGATGGAATTAAGATCTAATACAAGTGATAGTAATTTACATTTAAATAATGCTCAGAGTGGGATTTGAACTGGTGACCTCGGGATGAGGCAGAAAACAAAGGAAGACATTCAAAACCGGTAGACTAAGTGGGAGGTAGAAAAGGTCGGACTGATGGCAGATACATAGTGGTTGCACCATTCAGTGCCTTATTGACTTAAAGAAGTTGAGGCATGACTACATAACAACTACATAACCCAGTTGCTTTCAACCTGCAAACTTCTAAATGTGTAGCTAGGCACAAGCACCCCAAATGCACTCAGACCAGTGACAAAATCACAAAATCCAATACACCAAATCCTGCCAGTGTACACAATTTGTGATAATTTGTGATAATTTTTCCCGGCGTACACAAAATCTGATAATTTGTGATAATTATCCAGCTCAGCAGTGTTAGGACCAGAGTTGTTGGCAAGGAGCATTGATCCACCAAGCATGATCCTGTGAAGGCTGTTGGTGATTCAGGCTGAAACTAGCCCAGAAAAAGTGGTGATGTTCCAGTGAGTACATTTGTAATATCTTTGTATCAAATGTTACAAAGTTGCATGAATGTTCAAAATTGTCTCGACCCAAAGATAATTTCTCAACAATTTGTACAAAATTGCGAGGGAGGTTTTCCCTGATAGGCTTCATGCTAAAAGTACAGGCCCAGAACCCGTCCGACTCGACGGAAGGAAGGGTGCGCAGGAAGATCTCGTAGAGGATCTCGTTTGGGACCCGCCGCACCGGCGAGAGAACCGCTTTGTTCTGCGTATCGTACGCAAGGAGTGCAGCACGCTCCGCAGCGAGTTGCGACAAGCGCGCGAGTTCTTCGTCGAGGACGGCCAGACGCGCGCCAATCCGAGATGAAGTGGACTGGATGAAGGGGATATCCGAGCTATCGGGGGGCTCATTGGAATGCAGGAGGATGTAATGTCGTGTTCCGGCCTGAGGAGGTGCAGGAGATTGGTCCATGTGGTTCGTGGGTAAGAAGTGTGAAACACGAACAAACCGACTGCTTGCTGCTTCAAGTTCAAGTGCTACCATGATTCCAGGCTCTTTGGCTTTTTATTCTTATTCTCAGATTCAGTGCCTTCCTCTAAGGATATTATCTGCCCACGTTCTTGTACATTCGTTCGCCTCGACTAAGTACTTATACTTATTGTGCTGGGCGCGGCGTTCTTGAATCTGAATCCCGAAAGTCCGTCTCAATTGGTACGAGGTGCAAGTGCCAAGAGAACAACGTTAACAAGAAATTCAAACTCTGTGCCGACAACAGCAAGTACAACTTTCAATCAGTACATATCCTCAAGGTCTCTAAACGGTACTTTGTGCTCGTTCCACTCGCTGGTGCACATCCAAGAAGCCATCGTCTTCATCACTTGCGTGCCCTCGTTCGATACAGAGAGCTGCAACCCATCCGCGCGAAGGGCGTCTATCCGATTCTGCATCTCGCCGCTTGGGCTGGGTACACCCGGCTGCACAACTGTGGCAGCTTCGAGCGCGCGATCCGGCATATTCCATCGAGATTCCAACACTTTGAGGCAGGCCGAGAGGATAGCTTGTGAGCCTCTGGCAATCCCCAGATGAATACGAGAGAGCCGCGGGCACAGGACAGTGTCGCGCGGGTCGCTGAAACTAGGGCTGAGGAGGGATGATATAAACCAATGCGTAGCATCATCGGGGTCCCATTCTCCGTCCCCACCAGACTCGTCGCTGTCGATGCGTGTATCTTCCCAGGTCCACCCGAATATGATAGCCAGCTCATCGATATGGGGAAATTTCTTCAGAATGGTGCTGACGAAAAACGCATCCGCCCCACCCATGAAGCCGAGCTTTCGAATGGTCGGGGTGTTGGCGATGAAACGATCGAGCCCTCGCACCACCTCACGGTCCCTTTTACGCCTACCGTGGCGCTGCGCACCCATTCCGAGGGTCAACTGCTCGAGCACGGAAACTTGAAAGTTAGGGAGGGGTTTCGAGTCCGAGATATAGAGGCGATGGAGCTGGGGTAGATAGAAGGTCTCGCCAGGTGCTGGCCACGGGTCAGGCCTATCCGAGGCAATGATGTTGACATAGGCTTCCATAAGAGTAGGGCTTGCACTCAGAATGCCTCGATGCGTAGCCCAGGATGCGTCGGCGCAGTAACGGGTGAGTTGATTTGGCGGAATGATAATTGTAATTGGCAAAGGTTCGCCGACGCGAATGCCAACATCGCGGTTCACGCCCAAATGGACCAACCAATGTGCGGTCTGAAAGTAGTCGAATGGCTTCTTCTCCGCATCCCAATCCATGTCGTCACTATCCCATTCCAGCCACAACCTCCGCAAGAACGGAAGTCGGTCACGAATGAGCGGAAGGAGGGGAAGCAGCTTTGGGGTGACGAGCAGGTTTAGTTCTTCCCAACGCGGAGAAAACTTGGTGAGGTATTGGAATATCTTTGTCTGAGAGCGAACGATGTGCTTTTCCAGGGCTCGGTCGGAGGCGTCCTCTCCGAAGTATTTTGAGAGCGCTCGGTGGAGATCGTCGTAGCGCTTAGACCCGAAGTAGATACGTAGCCCATTCGCCCGCTCAATCTGTGCCTCGATGGCCGCCAAAGGCTGAGAATGGAAGCGACAAAAGCACAGCACGAGCTGGGACCACAGCGCCGGTGTAGAGATGGCTACAGCTCTCCAACGACTGCAGACACGAGTCAAAACCCACGGACTAACCCTCATGCTGTGAGTACACGCCCAGAGCCCGTCCGACTTGAAGGAAGGAACGGTGAGCACGAAAATCTCGATGAGGAGCTCGGTGGGCATCCGACGCATCGGGGAGAGTGCTGCTTTGCTCTGCGCGCCATATGAAACGAGTACAGCACGCTCTGCAGCCAACTGCTTCAGGCGAGCGATCTCTTCGTCGAGGATGGCCAGACGCGCGTCGATGCGAGATGAAGTGGACTGGATGAATGGAATCTCCGAGGAATCGGGGGGCTCATTGGAATGCAGGAGGGTGTCGTGTCGTGTTCCAGCCTGAGGAGGCGCAGGAGGGTCACTTTGGTCCATGTGGGCAGTGGGCAAGAAGCGTGAGTGCTGGCACACAGGAACAAATAAACCGAAGGCTTGCTTTCCATGATTCCGCTTTGCTCATCACTCGTTCTACCTTCAGGCTCTGCATTATATAATCCCTATCCGAGTCATCTCTCCACCTTTTTCTTGTACATACGTTCGCATTGTCAGACATTCCCGGACAAATATTGTATCTTGTTCCAGGCCCATTCAAGGGGGAATCAACGGCCGAAAATTCGACATAAGGCTCCAACCTTTTCCGTTTCCAAACCGTTTGTTCCAGAAAAACGGTTTTTATTTCCGTTTTGTTTGTCTGCCTGGGGAAACAGTTTGGCAAACGGTTTGGAAACGGTTTCCGTTGGCCTAGCTGTGGGGGTTCGAAATCAGTTGAATCTCTTCCTGGTTCCACTCGGGGCACTCGCACCTGCCCTCACATCTGTGTCCAGCAGCCTCTTGGGGGCATTGGCAAATTCAGCGGCTCTGAAATTGAGCACAGAATGGTCGGCAACCGCTTCGCCGCATTGATGCGCACGGGTGAATTTCTGATGAACCTCACAAATGGCCTGGGACGCACTCTAATGCCTCCTGAACAGATTCTGTTACCTACCACCAACCTACTACACCATCCTGGAGACAACCAGACCACCCTGACCACTGCAAAACGGTGTCAGCAATTCAACCGTTCAGAAACCGTTTGCAACCGTTTCAAACGGTTTCCTATCCGTTTCCGTTCTGTTTGTCCAGAATGGCAAACGGAAACGAAACGGTTGGAGCCTTAATTCGACATAGGGTGGGGGAGGGGGGTCCCGGCCGGACCCTTAAAAAACTTTTTGATGTACATTTCGAATGTGCTCTGAACGGTCTTAAAAGTAGCTGATATTGTCATTCCACAGCCCCGCAGGTATTTCCCTACCGCTACGAGGTGAATTGATCAAAATTTCCTTATTTGGCCTTTCTTTGATCCGAATCACGGTCGGCCGAGTCTGCTAAGATGATTTATCGATAGGGCTAGCATGTGTAACACACTGTACAATGATAATACTGCATGGACATCTCTGGTGAGTGTCTTTAGGTCCTCATTGGGTCCTCAAACTTCTGTTCGGCACACTGGATTTGAGGTTAACAGAAGCAAACAAGTGATCGCCGTGGTAGCCGTGGGAAACTCCTTCCCTATATGGTGGGGGAGGGGGGGAGGGGGTCCAGCTGGAGGGCTTAAAACACTTCGAGAGTGGATATCCGAATTTCGAAAGTTGGGTCCCCCTTGGGCCCATTGATTCAATATTTTCAAAGGTGCATTCCTACGGCATTTCATTCCACGGAGAAGAGCCTGGAGTCTGTTGCCCAATGCGCGCATACAAAATTCAACCTGGGCTGCATCCCTCGAGTCCCTTCAGACGCGCCTGTTATGAATGGGACCATTGGGAATTCCGTCTTCCGGCGCTTCTTAGGAGCCCGTTGGCCCAGTCCGTAAGATATTCGAAGACGGGAAGCCTGGGACTGGAACAGGTCCGAGAGCCGTGGACTCATTCGAGCGGGGTACACACATATCAAACCGGATACTCAAATTGACCGGGAGAACGTCTGGAAGTGGGAATTTTCTGGGAAAGACGGAGGGCTGCAAAATAAAGTCGGTACTACTGAGCCCAAACAGGCTGGGGCGCCGATGATTTGAACCGTCCCGGCGGCTCGGAGGGAGAGGCAGTGGGCAATTAATCGAACCCCGAATGATCCGCCTCGCCGCGTGGATCGTTGACGCCAGCGGCCAGAGTCCAGGGCCAAACTCCGTCTTGACTGTCAATGGGCGGTGCAAATCGTGTAGATTGATTATTTGGTAGTGGGTACGATATTGGAGTTGCAACGCAATCCGGGCGGCATTGATGTGCGGCTACGGGGACTCAACGCTCTCCTTGTTCTTGTTCTTGGCTGTGCGTTTGGAACCTGGAACCCGCTGGACAAATGAGGAAGCTTGATAGCCACTCAACCAGAGATTAGGGCGCCACCATCAGACCACGGGAAGGGAACATCCTCCGCTGATTAGATAGGATTGGGATTGGTTGCAGCTTGATTGGGTGCCAAATATTGAGGGTGGGTGAAGCCGGATGCTGTGGAAGCCCAACTTTAAATACGTGGGTGTTCGAAACGTCTGTAGTTCTAATCTGGTTCAGTGGTGCCACTGGCGTCGTTTCATTAATGAATCAATCAATTAGATGGACAACGAACGAAGGGACGAACGTGCTGAATGGATCTGAGGGTCTTCTTCGGCGGAAATTCTGCAAGAGGAAAGCATAAAAAAGGAAAACGAAAGATTCTCGCGTCTGAGTCAAGTGGAGCGGATGAGTGAATTCGGCGTCTTTGTGGCCGGGAAACGAAAGATTTTCCACGGCAAGTTCCTATGCGCAGGTTCTTTGAAAATCACCGGAAAGAAGACAGAGGGAGAAGGTCAGGTTGCCGACTGACCGAGCGTTCCGTACTTAGGAGCATAGATGTTTTGTGGCGCCGATTCGATGTCCCTGGCACAGAGAATTCGAGAACACAAAAAAACAAGCAAGGGACGTGCATCACCACCCAACCGACCGTCCTATTTGCATGCACGCGACGCCATGCCTCGGTTAACAATCGTTATGAGAGTCGTCTTTCTCAAGCGTGGTTTTAGTCGAGATCCTGGAAGAGTAGGAACCCCCAAACAAGTAACAAATAAATACCGGCTTCTTCTCCCAAGGTGTTTTTGAGTACGGTGTCGAAAGGTCGCCGTTCGGAAGGTCGGAACGAAGGGCTGCTGAAGAACGAAAGAAAATTCGAATCAAGTCGCCGAGGCCCGAAAGAAGGTCCGTATGTACTTTCCAATAGAGCAGTGTGTGGATTGTGGAGATTAATAACTTGTTACGTGCGTGGAGAGGCTGGACCCGATCAGTTTCAAGGCAAGGAGATAAGCAAACAGATTTCAGAGCCTTGCGGCAACTGCATGCATGCTGGGTGGTTTTTCTGCCGCAGTGCCCGCCATGGAGTCCAGTGTGAAATTATTCGACGTAGAACAGGGTCACATGAAGATAGCCGAGGTAGCAGTAGGGTTGGAGTCCGTGCGTTCCACGCATGAAGCCGCGAGGTCAAGGCAGGGAGATGATCGAAATTGTGAGAGAGAGACAATCGATCTGGAAGAGGAAGATGTACAAAACGAGAAAGATGGAGACATGATCGAAGCCTATCTTGACTCTTGAGGGAGGGCTTGCATCGAATTTGAAGGACAGAATACTTGGATCTGTGCGAGGACCGCCGAAATTCACACAGGAAGCCGGATAGACCCGCCGACCCAGGTCCACGTCTTGAGCCTCTGATTCGGTGGGTCCCAGATACCACCTTGGATAAGACAAGACCGAGGTGAAGACGTCGAAAGACGAGACAGGTTGACCGAAATGAAGATTGTATTCCCCGGCGGGCCCTGGCGTCTCTCCTCAATCAAGCGTTGACGTTGACGTTGAAGGCGAAAGTCTTCTACAGATTGAACACCCTGTGAGTCGGACATCCAGCTTGAAGCCCGGGGCCTGGGTTTGACAACGAGAATCTTGAGACTTGTCTCTTGATGGTCCGTGGGTGCGTTCTGTGGAACAAAGAAGGCCTAGACGAGACTAAGACGAAGCTATCAAAAGGTGGGTGCAGTTAATGGGTTTCAGAGTGAGAGGAGATTGGTCCATGTGGTCCGTGGTCAAGAAGCTGCAACACACGAACAAACCAACATTGCTTGAAGTTGCTTACACTGTACACATCCCCTCGACTACGTGATTATTTACCAAGAAAAACAAGAAGTTCAAGTCTGCGCCGACAACAGCGAATAAGTACAAAATCAGTATAACTCATCAAGATCTCTAAACGGTACTTGGTGCTCTTCCCACTCGCTGGTGCACAGCCAAGATGCCATTGTCTTCATCATTCGCTTGTCCTCCGTCAATAAAGTCAGCTCCAACCCGGCCTCGCGAAGAGCGTCTATACGTTCCTGCGTCTCGTCATCCGGGGTCGGCCCATCCCAGATAACAACATTCGCGGCTTCAAGTGCACGATCTGCACTGGCATTCCATCGAGATTCCAGCATTCGGAGGCAGACCGAGAGAATATCTTGTGAATGCATCCCAAACTTCCCGTTCCAGGTCCCAAACCCGAGATGAATACGAGAGAGCCGCGGGCACAAGAGGGGAGGGTCGCGTGTGGGGAAGAGAGGAGTATCGCGGGTGTGGAAGAGATACGATAGAAACCAATATGCAATATCCCCGCGTTCCCAATCCCCGTTCCCGTCGTCCGAGCCGTCGCTATCTATCTCGGGTCCTGAATCCTCCCAGGTCCAAACGAGAATGATAGCTAGCTCTTCGATATCCGGAAATTTCTCCAAAATGGTGTGGACGAAACCCTGATCAGGAGCTCCCATGAACCCGAGCTTTCGAATGGTAGGAGTGTTGGCGATGAACCGATCGATTTTGCGCCCCACCTCACGGTGCCTTTTACGGCCACCGTGGCGCTGCGAACCCGTTCCGAGGGTCAACTGTTCGAGGACGGGAACTTGAAAGTTCGGGAGAGGTTTGGTGTCCGAAATATAGAGGCATCGAAGCTGGGGTAGATGGAAGGTTTCGCCATGCTTTGGCCACGGATCAGGGCTATCCGAGACGATGATGTTGACATAGGCCTCGATGAGAGTAGGGCTTGTGCGTAGAATGCCTCGATGCGTGGCCCAGGATGCATCGGTGCAGTAACGGGTGAGTTGATTTGGAGGAGTGACGATTGTAATTGGCAAAGGTTCGCCGACGTTAAAGCCAACATCGCGGTTCACACCCAAATGGACCAACGAACCTGCCGTCTGAAAGTAGTCGAATGGCTCCTTCTCCGGAGCCCAATCGATGTCTTCCCTATCCCATTCAAGCCATAACCTCCGCAACGAAGGAAGTCGGCCACGAAGAAGAGGAAGAAGGGGAAGTAGCCTTGGGGTGACGAGCAGGTTCAGCTCCTCCCAGCGTTCAGAGGACGTGGTGAGGTATTGGAATATCTCCGCCTGAGAGTCGATGATGTCCTCTTCCAGGTCAATTGTTTCATCGACCCCGTCATGCCTGCACCCATAAAAGTGGAGCCGCAACGCATTCGCCCGCTCAATCTGCGCCTCGATGGCCGGCAAGGGCTGATACTCAAAGGCATAATAGCACGGGACGAGCTGGGACCACAGCGCCGAGGTAGAGATGGCTACAGCCCGCCAACGACTGCAGACGTGCGTCAAAACCCATGGGCTCTTCTGCAAACTAAAAGTACAGGCCCACGACCCGTCCGACTCGACGGAAGGAACGGTGAGCACGAAAATCTCGATGAGGATCTCGTTTGGCATCCGACGCATCGGGGAGAGCGCTGCTTTGCTCTGGGAACCATATGAAACGAGTACAGCGCGCTCCGCAGCGAACTGCTCCAGACGCGCGATCTCTTTGTCGAGGATGGCCAGACGCGCGTCGATGCGAGATGAAGTCGACTGGATGAAGGGGATCTCAGAGAAATGGGGGAGCTCGTTGGAATGCAGGAGGGTGTAATGTCGTGTTCCAGCCTGAGGAGGTGCAGGGGAGTCACTTTGTTCGTCCATGTCGGCAGAGGGCAAGAAAGAAGCGTGAGTGCCACACAAGAACAAAGCGACGCGCTTCGAGTCCAAGATCACACTTTGCTTTCTTGCAGACTTTTCTCTTCACTCCGTCTAGATTGCGCGATGCGAGTCCCAAGAAGAACAAGAAATACAAGCGACAAGAGTAAGTACATACAACTTTGGTACAACTTTCATGATCAATCAGTACATATCCTCAAATTCCCTAAACGGAACTTTATGCTCTTCCCACTCGGTGGTGCACATCCAAGAAGCCATCGTCCTCATCACTTGCGTGCCCTCATTCGATACAGCGAGCTGCAACCCCTCCGCTCGAAGAGCGTCTATCCGATTCTGCATCTCGCCATTTGGGCTGGCTACACCTGACTGCACAATTGTCGCAGCTTCAAGCGCACCGTGATCCGGCAGATTCCATCGAGATTCCAACATTTTGAGGCAAGCCGAGAGGATAGCCTGTGAGCCATCATCGGCGATGCCCAGATGAATACGAGCGAGGCGCGGGCACAGGGGAGTGTCGCGCGGGTTGTTGAAGAAAGGTCTGAAGAGGGATGATATAAAGATACGCGTAGCTTGATCGGGGTCCCAATCTCCGTCTCCGTGTCCGTGTCCGCCAGATTCCCCGTCCGAGTCCCCGCCAGATTCGTCGCCATCGCTATCGACGCGCGTATCTTCCCAAGTCCACTTGACGATAACAGCCAGCTCCTCGATATGCGGAAATTTCTTCAAGATGGTGAGCACGAAATGCTGGTCAGTACCACCCATGAACCCAAGCTTTCGAATGGTAGGAGTGTTGGCGATGAACCCATCGAGTCCGCGCGTCACAGGCTGACGGTGCCTTTGACTCGTACCGTGGCGCTGCGCACCCATTCCGAGGGTCAACTGCTCAAGCACGGGAACTTGGAAGTTCGGGAGGGGTTTGGAATCAGAGATGTAGAGGCGCTGGAGCTGGGGTAGATGGAAGGTCTCGCCAGACACTGGCCACGGGTCAGGCATATCCGAGACGATGATGTTGATATGGGCTTCGATTAGAGTTGGGCTCGCGCTGAGAATACCGCGATGCGTGGCCCAGGATGCATCAGCGCAATAACGGGTGAGTTGGTTCGGCGGGGCGACGATTGTGATGGGATACGGTTCGCCGACCCGAATGCCAACATCGCGGTTGACACCCAAATGAACCAACGAATCTGCGGTCTGGAAGTAGTCGAATGGCTCCTCCTCCTCCTCCTCCTCCTCCTCCTCCTGCGAGTCATCCTCCTCTGAGAGTCATCCTCTTCCCATTTCAGCCATAACCTCCGCAACGAAGGAAGTCGGCGACGAAGGAGAGGAAGAAGGGGAACGAGCTTGGGGGTGACGAGGAGGTTCAGCTCTTCCCAGCGCGCAGAAGACTGGGTGATGTACTGGAATACGTCCGCCTGAGAGTGAACGACGAATCTGTCATAATCGTCCTCTTCGTCAGAATCCTCCCCGTCGTCGCCCTCCTCGCACGTCAACCCAAAATGAATGTGCAACCCACCCGTCCGCTCAACCTGCGCTCGGATGGCCTCCAAAGGCTGACAAAACCCCCGACAGTACAGCACGAGCTGAGCCCACAACCCCGGCGTCTCCAAAGCCACAGTCCTCCAAAGCCTGCACACACGAGTGAACACCCACGGAGCTCTCCTCATGCTAAACCTACACGCCCACAGCCCATCGAATTTGACAGATGGGACGCAGAGCCCAAAAATCTCGACGAGCACCTCGTTGGGCATCCGACGCATCGGGGAGAGTATCCCTTTGTTCTGTATACCATATGAAACGAGTAGAGCACGCTCCTCAGTGAGCTGCTTCAGACGCGTGATCTCTTGGTCGAGGACGTCCAGACGCGCGTCGATGCGAGATGAAGTGGATTGCAAAACGGCAATCTCCGAGGAATCGGGGGGCTCATTCGAATGCAGGAGGGTGTAAAGTCGTGTTCCAGCCTGAGGAGGTGCAGGAGATTCGGCGTCGTCCATGCAGCCTTGCAATGCGTTGTCCGAGTGGGATCAAAAAAGAACTTGAATTGAAGATCAGATCACGGAGCCAAATTTTCTTCATCTCATCTCCGCACCCTCATCGCATGGGCACCACTTCATTTCATTTAGAAATCCATTTTGATAGCGGACAGAAGACGAGTATAAAGAATTACAAGGACAATGCGCGGTACGTATTAGATATGTATATAAAATGGGGGGGTTTTTGGAGGAACGCCGCGCAAGCCTATATCCTACGATATGTACGAGACGAAGATAGGTACAAGAAAAGGCGGGGAGAGAAGATAATAGAACGAAGCCGTAAAGTAATGTATGTAGAGGAATGCAGAGCGAGTCAGACAATCAATCAAAGAGAGAAAAGAGGAAAGCGAGATACGGAAAGCGAGGTAGCGTCGAGCTATAGGTTTGTTCGTCCATTTGTCCAGGTCGAAGAGAGAGAGCGTTCAAGCGTCGTTGCTGACAGGCCAAACGTTCGCAGCCGGCACACCCTCCCGACTCCGCCCCCGCTCCCGTTCCCTCAACGGCACGATTTCCACGCCATTCGCACCACTCGTGTCCATGGCAGTCCCACGCATCTCATCCAACGTACGCCGCACAGCACCCATCATGCGCTCCGTCTCCCGCATGAGCTCCTCCGTCTTGCGGCGCTGCTCGTGCAACTGGAAGTAATGCCGCTCGAGCTCCTCCACCGTCGGCACACCCGTCCCACTGCCTTCATGCTGCCCAGCACCACCGGCAGTGTAGTACCCCGCAGCAGCAGAACGCACAGGAGGAAGATTATATCCCGCACTCGCACTAGCACCTCCAGCAGGAGAACCAGCACCGCCACGACTAGGCGGGACACTCCCCGACCCCGCACTCGCACTTCGGCCAGCATAGCCAGGCGTCCCCGCTCCTTGGAACGGCGGGAACCCACGCTCGAGCGGCGGAAGGTCAAACGGCCCAGTATGGTGCGCACCGGGGTACCACGTGTGCTTGCGGTCACGCTCCCGACTCTCCCGATCCCTCTCCTCACGCTCCCTCTCCCGCTGCTCCTCCTCTGCATTAGCAGCCGCAGCCGATGGGGCCTTTCTGCGAGCACGCTTGCGACGCGGTGCATCCTCTGCGTCCTCGTCCGGGTGAGGATGAGGGCTCCCTGCATGGGGAGAAGACGCAGCAGAGGCTCGCGAGCGTTGGCCAACCGCAACGAGGGCTTCGGCCGCTGCCTGGTCCGACATGGCTGGATAACGTGTCAGTCATTCGGAAAAACAAACGAGAATAGGAACAGACCATTCTCACTGGCACCCGCAGCAGGAACCCGCTTTCGCCGCTTGATAACCGTTTTCTTCATGGACGTAGGTCGATGCGTCCCGTGGAGCTTGAAGTACAATCCTACAAAGGATGAGCATCTTGGTCCCACATCGACGAGACAAGAGAAAAAGAAGACGGTGAAACAACCCCGCTCACTCTTCACTCGCCGCGCTGGAAGAGAGGGAGGAGGAGAGAAAAGCCAGGAATCTGATAAGATTCCCAGTCACAGGCTAATCAGATACCACCCTCCGCCGCATTCCCTGGCTCCTGGGAAAAACCCAGCCGGGTATGTGGTACGTATCACCGCCGGTGGCAACCAGCGAGTGATTAGATGTCCACGCGGGCGCCGCTAACACGGGGTGATCGGGCGTGTGGGTGGGTAGGGAGGGTGAAGGGATGTGAAGGGTAAAAAAGAAATGGGAACAAAAGAGAAGGAAGGAGATAGCGGCCACCGCTGCCCACCAGCGCCAAGAAGAGAAGGAGGGTCATGTAGCGTGCTCGAGGAGGCGAGAAGCAGAAGACGTGGGGTAGAAGCAAGGAGGGAGGGAGCGGGGTAAATCAGATGAGATGGAAGCGTCGAGAATGGGATAGGGGTAGGTAGCGGTAGCCAAAAGAAAGCAGAAAGAAGAGAAGACTCACCACACGCATTGCAGATATTGTTCCCCACATCGTCCCTCCTCCACAACGGCGTCGTGCTCGTGCCACAGTTGCCGCACGACAGAGCGTTGATCTTGCCCGCTGGTGCACTGGCGGCAGCCGGGGCAGCAGGCTCAGCCGGTGGAGGTGGAGGCGCAGTAGCATTGCCGTTGGGCGCACCAGAGCCAGAGTTTGATGACGAGGGTCCCTTACTTGCGACGGGAGGCTGAGGAGGAGGAGAGCCCGCTGCGTTGCTACAAAGAGGCGTCAGCACAAACTCGAGATGAAGAAAAGAAATATCTCACCCAGTAGACCCAGGCGATCCCGCAGACGCCATCCTCTGCTCCCCAGCCTCCGCAAGCACCTGCATCCCGTTTACACTGGCTGCTGGAGGCGGCGTGGGGTTCAGAATCTGGCGCATAGACGCAGGCTCGTCTGACGTGTTGCCGTTGGAAGCAGCGGCAGCAGCAGCAGCAAACTTGACCATGTTATTCAGCGTCGGGCATCCGCGGCAAGCGCTGGTCCCTCCTGTGCCATCGCAGTTGCCGTCACCTGGACACGTACCCGGCAGGCCGGTAGTGCCGGGGGTGACGGGATTGGGCGCATTGGCAGGGACGGGGGAAGTGGACTGGGGAGACTGCGCAGTGGCCGGTGAGCGAGCGGCGGGTGCAGGGCGGGGCATATTCCGTGACTTTTGATAGAGACCTGGGGGAAAGGGGAGAGGGCGCGTTAGCGAGGGTGTCGTTGTCAACGGCATAACAAGAAAGGAGGGCAAGGAGGAATGTGAAGACGGATGTAAGAGATGGAGATGTATGTATGCAAGGGAGGGCCTGCCATGGATGCAGTAGGAACCCTCCAGCATGCGAGGGTCGTGGTGCCAATCGACAGCGAAGCTGAATCGACAAGGGCAGGCCCCGGACACGAGTACAGATCGTCGATAGATATGACCCTCCATATCTAGGCGAACGCGGAGCATAGGAGCAAGTCAGAGACCAGTCCGTCTCGATTCCGCGTGCCACGCTGGAGGGGAGCTGCTGCACCAGCACCAGCATCCCGTCCAAGGCACTGCCCGCAAAAACGCAACTCCCACGCATCTTTGGACCCCCGAGGAAGTTGATACTGGACAAGAGACTCACCACACGCATTGCAGATCGGGTTGCCCTCGGGGGTGCGGCGCCACAAGGGAGTTTCGAGTGTCTGGCAGTTGATACAGGGCACTCGAGCAGGTGGCATGGCTGTAGACGTCGTCGTGCTGGGGGCTGCTGCAAAGGTGAATTCGCCGGGGCCAGTAGGGGAAGTGGGTTTGCGTGCGCCGTTTGCGGAGGGCGTTTTTTGAGGGGTCGGGTAGTATTCTGGGGTGGGGAGACGGGGACGGTGGGCTTCGAGCATGGACATGTGTGAGGATGGGAGGAGAGGACGAGGAGAGGATGGATGATGGTGTAGAGAGAGTGACGATGGATGAAAAAGTGGGTGCTTGTCTGGGGTGGCACTTATCTCAGATAATATCAGCCAATCAGAGCTCTGGCATTGCTGATACAACACGATCCTATTTAGCGTCCTCGGCTGGGAAACTACCCAGCTCTCGAGGGAAACGCAAGCTTTTACCGTCCTTTCTATCTACACGACTATCCAGCGGACTCATCATGCGCCCGTATACCATGAAACCAGATAATCTAACAAGATAATAGTCTGGGTCTCCATCCGCCGGTCTCCGTCCTACTCCGACTGCCGCGAGTTTCAATGCCCGATGTCCTCGCCGCAGCGGACCCAGCCCAGCCTAGCTATCTCGACCCACTTTCTTCGAGTCTGCGTTTATCTGGACCAAGTTTACCTAAAACGAATCACTCGTCCCTAGTAACAGGGCCTTCAACGGAGGCTTTTCTGAAAATTTTCCCGATCCGTATCACTATCACAGATTCTCAAAAATACTCGACAATCCGACCGCCGCACAAACAAACGCTTATCACGTCGATCCAGACCACCATGGACGGTGATACCCTCGACCTCGCCGTTTTTCATGCAAACCGGGGCGACCCTTCTCTTCTCTTTCCCACTCAACGCCCTGGGGGCCGCTGCGGCGTTCTGTTGTTTCACCATTCCGACATCTCTTCACCGCGTCAAAGTATATGTCATGACAGCCTTCTCCTTGATCACCCCGCGGAAGGGAAAAAAAAACTAAAATTAATTCTTCATTCATTCATTCATTCATCAGCAACAAAGCCGTCGAGCCCATGTGTCCGCCGCCGTCAGCACCGTGAAATTGAAGGAAGTAAACGACGGTCACCGCAACGACGCCCAGATCTTCCGCTCATGTGCTATCGTTCGATCTAATCTGGTCGGCTGAGAAGATAATCTCCTTCTGTCGGTCTTCCATGTCGGGCCGAGATATACTGCGAGCGGCCACCCTGAGCCGTACCCTTGGAGACGCGCGCGGCCGCTGGCGACTTGACTTCGGACCTCTTCGGACTCTCCCCCAACCCGGGCTCCCGAGTCCCTCTCGTCGTTGTATACGCCTTCCACGTACACAGATCTCTGATATACAGTATTTCCAGCTATCTTTGATTCGCTCGTCCTATCAATCTATGCCCTGGACAACCAATATATCAACTCCACGCGGCGCGGCGCGGGGACCCCCACCCATCCTTTCACCGTGAAAGCAAGCTCGCACTTTCAAGCCCGTTAACTCCACCCTCCTTTTGATAGCCTAAAGCCCTGAGCTTCGTTCTTAAGTCCAGAATCTACAGAACCCATCCACGGACGCCGAAATTACTCGCCGACCCCGCAGAACATCAAGAATCAAGATTCTCGTTGTCAAACCCAGGCCCCGGGGTTCAAGCTGGATTTCCGAGTGGCAGGGTGAATCAATCTACATACATACATGGAAGAAGAAGAAAGAAGATTATCTTACGCCTTCAACGCCACGCGAAACGTTAACGCTTGATTGGAGCTATTGTAATGGAGGCGCAGGGCCCGTCGGGGAAGATAATCTTCATTTCGCCCCTTTCAACGGCGACGTTCACCTCGGTAATCTTGTCTTATCCAAAGTGGTATCTGGGACCCACAGAATCAGACGCATGCACAAGACCTGGGCCCTCCGTCGGCGGATCTATCCGGCTTCCTCCGCTCAGTGTGTGTGAATTTCGGCGGTCCTCGCACTGATCTCTCCTTCGATTCAAGCCCTCTCTCAAGGGTCAATATAGTGAACGCGTAAGCATCCTCGATCATGTCCCCATCTTGCTCGTTTTGTACATCTTCCTCTTCCAGTTCGACCGTGTCTCTCTCTCACAATTTCGATCATCTCCCAACCTTGACCTCGCGGCTTCATGCCGTGCAACGCAACGCACGGACTCCAACCCTACTACTGCCTCGGCTATCTTCATGTGACCCTGTTCTACGTCGTATAATTTTTTCACACTGGACTCCATCGCGGGCACTGTGGCACAAAAACCGCCCAGCATCCATGCATCCATGCAGTTGCCGCAAGGCTCTGAAATCTGTTTGCTTATCTCCTTGCCTGGACACTAATCGGCTCCAGCCTCTCAACGCACGTAAGTTATCAATCTCCGACTCACCGTCCGCACAATCCACAAGGTACTCTATCAACAAGTACGGACCGTATGTCGGGCCTCGGTGACTTGATTCAAATTTTCAGCAGCCCTTCGTTCCGACCTTCCGAACGGCGGCGACCTTCCCCAAGCCTCTTCGACACCGTACTCAAAAACGTCTTGGGAGAAGAAGATGGTATTGATCTGTTACTTGTTTGGGGGTTCTTCCTCTTCCAGGATGTCGACTAAACCTGCGCTTGAGGAAGACGTTTCTCATGACGATTGTTAACCGAGGCATGGCGTCCCTGACCTCGCGGATGCTTGCATGCAAGTAGGATGGTGTGATGTGCGTCCCTTGTCTGATTTTTTTTTCTGTTTTCGGATTCTCTGTGCCAGGGACATCAAGTGGGCGCCAACCACCCTCAGTCGCCACAAACACAACTACATGGGCTCTCTCTGACTCTGCAGTACAGGCAGCCTGCACTTAGCAACTCCAAGGCTCCAAGGCTCCACCCCGTCAATCGGCAACCTTACCTCCTCCCTCTGTCTTCTTTCCGGTGATTTTCAAGAACCTCCGCATAGGAACTTGCCGTGGAAAATCCTTCGTATTCCGGCCACAAAGACGCCGAATTCACTCATCCGCTCCACTTGACTCACGAGACCTCGGTCGGCAACCTTGTTTGCTGTCTCCGTCTTCTTTTTGGTGATCTTCAAGCCTGTTCGACGCGAGAATCTTTCGTTTTCCTTTTTTATACTTTTCCCTCTTGCAGCATTTTCGCCGAAGAAGAGCCTCAGATCGATTCAGCACGTTCGTCCATATTCCTCTCCACCGTCCCTTCTCCATCTAATTGATTTGATTCATTAATGAAACGATGCCAGTGGCAGATTAGAACTGCATACGTTTCAGACAGCCAACTATTTAAAGTTGGGCTTCCACAGCATCCGGCTTGACCCACCCTCAATCTTTGACACCCAATCAGGCTGCACGTCTTGTCTTGTGTCTCATGCTAAAGAAGGAAGCGACTCCCAATCCGTGGCCCAATCCTATCTAATCAGCGGAGGATGTTCCCTTCCCGTGGTCTGATGGTGGCGCCCTAATCTCTTGTTGAGTGGCTATCAAGCTGCCTTTGTTCCTCATTCGTCCAGCGGGTTCCAGGTTCCAAACGCACAAAGGTTCCAAACGCACAACCAAGAACGAGAACAAGGAGAGCTTTCACCCGTACCCGTACATCGACGCCGCCCGGATTGCGTTGCAACTCCATCATCGTACCCACTACTAAGTAATCAATCCACTTGCACCGCCCATTGACACTCAAGACGGAGTTTGGGCCTGGCGTCAGCGATCCACGCGAGGCGGATCATTCGTGGTTCGATTAATTGCATACTGCCTCTCCCTCCGAGCCGCTCGGACGGTTCAAAGTAAATGAGTGTCGACGCTCCAGTCTTTGGGCGCAGTACCGACTTCATTCTGCCGCCCCCGTCTTTCCCAGAAAATTCCAACTTCCATCGGATGTTCTCCCGGTCAACTTGAGTATCCGGTTTCATATGTCGCTCGACAGAGTCCACGGACCTGTGTTCTGAGTCTCAGGCCCCACTCTCTCGGTCTTCCAATTGCTTACGACTTCGAATTCGGCCTCCCAACCAGCGCCGGAGGACGGAGTTTCCCATTGTCTCATGGTAATCCTCGCTCGCCTCGCCGGCGATTTGAACTGAACCCGACGAGCCAGTCGAGACTTGATGGATGCAGGTTGAATTTTGCATTGCGCAACCAACTCGTTCTTCTCCATGGAATGAAATGCCGTAGGAATGCACCTTCGAAAATATTGAATCAATGGGCCTGGAATCATAGTAAGATACAATATTTGGTCAGAATCCAATCAGGAGATTGAAGGTTCGACCTGAAGCAAACCTGAAGAGAAAGCCGTGCGAGGTTGGCCGCTGCAAGGCTGCAAGGTGTCATTTTACAACGTACTTAGTCAAGACGAACGGATGTAGAAACAGGGGGGTGATAGTACTTGTAGGAATTATAGAATGTAGAGCCCGAAGGTGGAGCGAGTCAGACAACCAAACCGGGATCACGGAAAGCTGAGTCGGAGCCTTCGGTTTGTTTGCTCCTATGTGGCATTCACGCGCATTCACGCGCATTCACGCTTCTTTCTTGCCCACTCCTCGCATGGACCAAAGTGATCCTCCTGCACCTCCTCAGACTGGAACACGACACCACACCCTCCTGCACTCCAATGAGCCCCCCGATTCCTCCGAGATTCCCTTCATCCAGTCGACTTCATCTCGCATTGACGCGCGTCTCAGTGTCCTCGACGGAGAGATCGCTCGCCTGAAGCAGTTCGCTGCAGAGCGTGCTGTACTCGTTTCATATGGTGCGCAGACCAAAGCAGCACTCTCCCCGATGCGCCGGATGCCAAACGAGCTCCTCATCGAGATTTTCGTGCTCACCGTTCCTTCCGTCAAGTCGGATGGGCCCTGGGCGTGTACTTTTAGCATGAGGGGGAGTCCATGGGTTTTGACGCACGTCTGCAGTCGTTGGAGAGCTGTAGCCATCTCCACGCCGGCGTTGTGGTCCCAGCTCGTGCTGTGCTTTTGTCCCTTCCATTCTCAGCCTTTGGCGGCCGTCGAGGCGCAGATTGAGCGCGCGAATGGGCTACGGATCCACTTTGGGTCGAAGAGCAACGACGACTTCCACAAGGCGCTTTCAGAGTACTTCGGAGTGGACGAATTTGATCGAGAGGAGTACAACCCTCCCTTTCAGACAGAGATATTCCAGTACCTCACCGAGTCTTCCACGCGCTGGGAAGAACTAAGCCTGACCGTCACCCCAAGGCTACTTCCCCTCCTTCCGCTCATTCGTGACCGACTTCCTTCGTTGCGGAGGTTATGGCTGGAATGGGATAGTGAAGACATGGATTGGGATTTGGAGAAGAAGCCATTCGACTACTTTCAGACCGCAGATTCGTTGGTTCACTTGGGAGTGAACCGCGATGTTGGCCGTAACGTCGGCGAACCGTATCCCATTACAATCCTCACCCCGCCCAAGCAACTCACCCGCTACTGCGCCGATGCATCCTGGGCCACGCATCGAGGCATTCTGCGCGCAAGCCCTACTCTTATCGAGGCCTATGTCAACATCATTCTCTCGGATAGGCCCAACCCGTGGCCAGCAGCCGGCGAGACCTTTGATCTACCTCAGCTTCGGTGCCTCTATATTTCGGATTCGAAACCCCTCTCCAACTTTCACGTTCCCGTACTCGAGCAGTTAACCCTCGGAATGGGTGCGCAGCGCCTCGGTACGCGTGAAAGGCACCGCAAGGTTCCCCGAGGGCTCGATCGTTTCATCGCGAACACTCCTACCATTCGAAAGCTCGGGTTCATGGGTGGAGCTGACCAGTTTTTCGTTCGCACCATTTTGAAGAAATTTCCGCATATCGAGGAGCTAGCTATCATCGTCGTTCCGACCTGGGAAGATTCACGAATCGATAGCGAGGGCTCGGGCGACGAAGGGGGTTGTCCACCAAAGGAGGTTGCGCGTTTGTTTATATTATCCCTCTTCAGCTCCCTCTTCATTGACCCGCGCCCCACTCTCCTGTGCCCGCGGCTCTCTCGCATCCGTCTCGGATTTAAGTCCTCGTTTGGCATGGCTTCACAAGATATTCTCTCGGCCTGTCTCCGAACACTGGAATCTCGATGGAATGCCAGTGCCATACCGGATCGTGCGCTTGAAGCTGCGACGGTTTTCATCGAGGATGGGCCCAGCCCAGATGACGAGACGCAGCATCGTATAGACTCTCTTCGCGAGGATGGGCTGGAGCTGTCTTTATTGACTGAGGACAAGCAAGTGATGAAGACGATGACATCTTGGCTGTGCACTAGCGAGTGGGTCGAGCACAAAGTACCGTTTAGAGATCTTGATGAGTTATACTGATTTTGTACTTGCTGCTGTCGGCAGACTTGAACTTCTTGTTTCTTGGTACTTGCGCCGCGGGAATGAGACGGAGCTGGGATGCACGCGATAGAAGACTTCAAGAAAGCGGCGCAAGGTACAATATTCATGTAAGTACTCGAGCTGAGGGGAAAACGGGATGATGTGTACAGTGTCGTCGGGATCACGGAAGCAACTTCAAGTTGAGGTCTGTTGGTTTGTTCATGTGTTGCACAGCACCCAGCTTCTTGACCACGGACCCAATCTCCTCGCACTCTCAAACCCATTAACCTGCACCCACCTTTTGATAGCTTAGTCTAGGCCTTCTTTGTTCCCCAGAACGCATCCACGGACCATCAAGATTCAAGATTCTCGTCGCCAAACCCAGGCCCCGGGCTTCAAGCTGGATTTCCGAGCAGGGTGATCAATCTGTAGAAGACTTACACCTTCAACGCCACGCGAAACGTCAACACTTGAGGAGAGACGCCAGGCCCCGCCGGCGAATATACTCTTCATTTCAGTCGACCTGTCTCGTCTTTCGACGTCTTCACCTCGGTCTTGTCCTATCCAAAGTGGTATCCGGGACCCACCCGGTCACCCACCGAATCAGAGGCTCAAGACATGGACCTGGACCGTCCGTCGGCGGATCTGTCCGGCTTCCTGTGCGAGTTTCTGTGGTCCTCGGCTCCTCGCACTGATCTCACCCCTCCCTCAAGCTCGCTGCTCAAGCCCCAAAATAATCATAATGAGATGAGTAATTACGCATGCTCAATCATGTCTCCATCTTGCTCGTTTTGTACATCTTCCTCTTCCAGTTCGACCGCGTCTCTCACAATTTCGATCATCTCCCAACCTTGACCTCGCGGCTTCATGCGTGCAACGCACGGACTCTGACCCTAAACCAGTTCACACTGGACAGCATACAGCATGCACTTTGCACAAGTCTCTAAATGGTAAAATCTGTTTGCTTATCTCCTTGCCTCGACACTAATCGGCTCCAGCCTCTCAACGCACGTAAGTTATCAATCTCCGTCGTCCGAGCCGTCCTTCCGCACAATCCACAACGGACCGACCGTCTCTTCGGCAACTTTTTCGTTTTCGGCCTCGTTCCGACCTTCCGAACGGCGACCTTTCGACGCCGTACTCAAAAACCCCTTGGGAGAAAAGGAAGACGATATTCATCTGTTGCTTGTTTAGGGGTTCTTCCTCTTCCAGGATGTTGACCAAAACTGAAGGTTCTCACGACGATTGTTAACCGAGGTCTGGCGTCCCTGACCTCGCGGTTGCGTGCATGTAGGGCCCGGGATTGTCGGTTGGGCAGTGATATGTATGACCCTTGCTTTTTTCGTGTTCTCGAATTCTGTGCCAGGGACATCGAATCGGCGCCACAAACACACCTACGCCCTCTGATTATATTATCAAGCTGGACTCTGCACTACAGACAGCCTGCACTTGTCGGCTCCAAGACTCCACCCACGAAACTGAGTACGGAGCGCTCGGTCACTCGGTCACTCGGCAACCTGACCTTCTCCCTCTGTCTTCTTTCCGCTGATTTTCAAGAACCTGCGCATAGGACTCACTTGCCGTGGAAAATCTTTCGTTTCGCGGCCACAAAGACGCCGAATTCACTCATCCGCTCCACTCGACTCACGAGACTTCGGTCGGCAACCTTGTTTTTCTGCCTCCGTCATCTTTTCGAAGATCTTCAAGAGCCTGTTCGACGCGAGAATCTCTCGTCTTGCTTCTCTAAACTTTTTCCTCTTGAGCATTTCCGCCGAAGAAGACCCTCCGATCGATTCAGCACGTTCGTCCCTTCGTTCGTTGTCCGTCTAATTGATTTCATTCATTAATGAAACGATGCCAGTGGCACCACTACGTTTCAAACACCCACGTATTTAAAGTTGGGCTTCCACAGCATCCGGCTTGACCCACCCTCAATCTTTGGCACCCAATCAAGCTGCACGTCTTGTCTTGTGCCTCATGCTAAAGTAAGAGCCCAACCAATCCCAATCCTATCTAATCAGCGGAGGATGTTCCCTTTCCGCGGTCTGATGGTGGCACCCTAATCTCTGGTTAAGTGGTTATCAAGCTGCTCTTGTTCCTCTTTCGTACCGCAGGTTCCGGGTTCCAAACGCACAACGAAGAACGAGAACAAGGAGATACCCGCACATCAACGCCACCCGGTTTGCGTTACAACTCCATCCATGTAAGTATATACACCTACTAATCAATCTACTTGCACCGCCCATTGACAGTCAAGACGGAGTTTGGCCCTGGCGTCAGCGATCCACGCGAGGAGGATCAGTCGTGGTTCGATTAATTGCTTACTCCCTCTCCCTCCGAGCCGTTCGGGTGGTTCAAAGTAAATATCGGCTCCCCAGCCTGTTTGGGCTCAGTCGTACGGACTTCATTCTGCAGCCCTCCGTCTTTCGCAGAGAATACTCAGTTCCAACTTCCAGACGTTCTCCCGGTGAATTTGAGTATCCGGTTTGATATTTGTGTACCCCGCTCGACGGGGTCCACGGGGTTCTCGGACCTGTGTTCTCAGTCTCATGCCCTCAGGTCCCAGTCTCTCGGTCTTGGAATTCCTTACGACTTCGGCCTCCCAACCAGCGCCGGAGGACGGAGTTTCCCATTGTCCCACGGTAATCCCCGCTCGCTTCGCCGGGGATTTGAACTGAACCCGACGAGACAGTCGAGACTTGACGGATGCAGGGTGAATTATAAATGTATAGGCGCATTGCGCGCAAGCAAATGTTCTTCTTCCTTGGCAATGGAAGGGCAGGAGGGCACCATTTAAAACATCGAATCGAGCAGCCCCGTGGAATTTGGTTACAGTCCCGGTTTAATGGCCGCCTGGCGAAATGGCATCGCGTCTGACTACGATGCATTACCATTGGATTGTTATCAGGAGATTGCAGGTTCGACCCCTGCGGTGGTCATTATGATTTTCTTCCTGGTGGCAAAGGACTCATTTTTTCCGCCGCCAGCTTTCCATTCTCTCTTACAAGGTGATGGGTATCCCCTTGATTGTGGGTGGGACATCTCCGATCGGTGGAAACTTTAAATTCTAACGAGCTACGAATCCACATGCATTGTGGAAATTTGGTATTCAGCTTGGCGACTTGGCAAGCGTTAACAAATGGGACATGGGGAACGTCGGCCTCTCGCGATCAAAAGTTGCCAGCGACCAAAAGTAAGAGTTGGCGGAGTATCGATGATGGAAGTGCCGACTGAGTATGCCGCAACTGGCAAATTCACGGATTGTGGACAAAAAACTCGAGCGAGTCGGAGGACAAAATGACCACCGCAGGGGTCGAACCTGCAATTTCCTGATAACGCACGAAATTGCCTGAACCAACCCATCGTAGTCAGACGCGATGCCATTTCGCCAGGCGGCCGTTGGAAAGGGATTACATGGTGTAGTCATCCCCCGTCCGCCAAGCTTTGTCTGGTGTAAGTCTGTCTCCCCAATATCGTACGAGCTCGATCGTGGACGGTGGCCACTCGTTCTCAATTCATCTGCTCACCGGGGAGACGGATCGAGGCAGGGAGCGACACGGTCACATGCCTGATGCGTCCAAACGTGCCACGTGTCTGATGTCTTTCTCTCTCCGAGTCACTGATCCACATGTGTGCCATTGTTCGCCAATGTCACGAGTACGGTCGACCGCGGCTGGTATTCATGGCCTAAAACGGTAACCTCGATCCCTTTATATTGACATCTGTTCCTTTCTTTGCCACCACTCTCATCTTCTTACCCACACTCATGGTGAGCTCTTACCAGCGCGATGGATCTGTGCTTACCGTCCCTAGACGCGACCACTCGAACTGCGCCCATTCGATCACGACTCCCTCTTTGCGGCACGTGTCGACGCGCTCCTTCGGTCGAACGAGCCGCCGGAGGAATCCGATATCCAAAAAACCCAGAAACTCATTTCGGATTACAGACACCACCTCGACGAGCTCGATGACGAACTTAGGGGGTTGAATGACCGGCTGCCTGTCCTGGAAGACCTGCACGCCGAATTTCCGGACGGTCAGCTGGGGCACCAAATCTCGGGGTTGAAAGAGCGGTGCGCCTTGCTCGAAGCTGACCGTGCCACGAGCATCGCCAGATCCTCCGAGCTCAATTACCCCGCCATTCTCTCTCCCCTTCGACGCATGCCACCCGAAATCCTGCGCGAAATCATGAGGTGGACGGTCCCCACGGCCGTCACAGAGGTCTTCCCCGGAGGTGTCGGCTTGCGCCAGAGTCCCTGGAATATCGCCTGCGTTAGCCAACGATGGAGGGCAGTCGCTCTCTCAATGCCTTCGTTGTGGTCGTTGATTCTGTGGAATTATAACCGATACAACCTTCCCATCCAGGCGATCAAGATTCAGGTCCAGCGGGCCAACATGCTCCGCGTGAACTGGCATGGCAATGTTCATCCCTCCGAGTTTGACGAGACCAAGACGTCGACGGCGGTGCAGACACTCGAGTACCTCATCGAGCATTCCCCACGATGGGAGGAATCGATGCTGCAATTATTAACAGCCGAGATGGTGCATCTGCTCCCTGCTCTGCGGGACCGAATTCCTTCCTTGCGTATGCTGGTGATCACCTGGGCCGACGGGGAGAGCGAAGAAAAGACGCGGTCACTCGACTGCTTTGAGACGGCGTCTTCTCTCGTGAGGCTCGTCCTGCACCGCCGGTATCACCCGCTATCCACACCCTTCGTATTTCCGGGAAATCAGCTCACACAATACCAGGGCGTCAGTGCAGATTGGGCTACCCAACGTGCCATTTTGAGCGCCAGCCCGTCTTTGATTCAAGCCTCCATCCATATCAGCGTGGCGACCCCTCAGCATTGGGGAGAACCCATCCGATTGGGAAGACTTCTCCGCCTCAGTGTCTCTGACATCAGAGTCCTGTCGTACCTCTCGGCACCCGTGCTGGAACACATCGTCATCAGGTTTCGCCATTCTTCCAACTGGTTCGAAATGGGCGGCACGCTCGACCGTTTCTTGACATCCCACTCGTCCACTATCCGCACGGTAGTCCTCGAGAGCATTTGTGATGCGAAATTGGCGGGGGAGATCCTGCAACGCGTCCCCAATGTTAAAAACCTCGTGCTCATTGGTTCTTGTAACAATCACAGCCATCTCCGTCCTACCATATCTGACGAGCTGGTGGCACTCCTTTCCCACTTCACCGGCGTGGACTCGGAACGTAGGCCGACCCTCATCTGCCCCCGCCTATCTCGCTTCGTCCTCGTTTTCAAGTCGGGCTACCCATTCAGCGTGGACTACCAGATCATTTGTCAAGCGCTCGAGACTCGATTGAGGCTCGTTGCCCAGACCAACGCCTCGCCGCTGCAAGCTGTCATGGTCGCTTTCGAGTCGAGCTCTCCGCGGACGGTGCAGCAGCCGAATTCCAAGGCGCTTTGCAGATTGAAAAAGCTCGGAAGCCAGGGGCTGAAATTTTTGTACGTGGAAGGGGCGAGTGCTAGGTGTCGCGTTGAGGCTTGGACTTGCCGCCCGAGGTGGCATGTTGGAAATTAAAGGTACACTTTGTACCAGTATGTAGACTATAATTTTCATTCAATTTCAAACGTCGCCTTTCGTGCCTCGACATGTGACCGAGTGTGTGAGTAATTGTTCCGGCCGAAACGGCCAAGGCCGGCTTGCTCCACACCGCCATCTTCTTTGATTCGCCAGAGGATCGTTCATGTTCGTCTTCGTTGCGTTCGATTCACGCACGGCACTCCGCGGTTGGTGCCTCAAGAATTCTCTCCTCGGAGTTCTCGACCGACGGCGATATTGATCGAGCCCGCCCGCGCCAATCCAAGTCCCCCAATGCCAGATGGACACCGTGGCACTTCCGGATCTCGTATTTATGCTTTCCAGGAATCTGGGAAAGCAATGAGTGTGCTATCCGCTCGGCTGGACACTCTGCCGGAGCCAACCTGCAGAATTGCACCGCTGGGGCCTCTGAATCATCCAAGATCTTCTGCTCGTCAACTCCGAATCTTGGCCGAGACTCTACTTGCTCTCTATAACCGCGGGTAACCGTTAAGCGTGGAGCACAACATAAACATGTCCAGAAGCGCCCACGGCTCCTCCTGATATGATGCTCTTCTCACTCATGTTCCCATGACCGCTCCAGCCTCTCGTCAGATCGTGGATATCGGACTTCCTACTATGTAGAGTACCCGCCGCTATGTGTTCCCTCTTCGAATTCTCGCCCCCATCGCAGCCATGACCATATCCTCCGATTTCCCTACCTTGCTCACTATCTGTGCTGTACTGGCACTGCTCCCACTTACCTCCATGTACTTGCTGCGCAGGCGCCAGTCCAAATTGCCCCTCCCTCCTGGACCACCCAAACTTCCTCTCGTGGGCAATCTTTTCAATTATCCCTCAACCTTTGAATGGGAGACGTACATGGAATGGAGCAGGATGTATGGTATGTCTCCAGGGCACCAATCGGATCAATGCCGACGCACTGACGGTCGACTTACAGACTCGGACATCCTGCATTTGGGCGTCGCGGGCCGATCCATCGTGGTTCTCTCCTCAAAGGATGCGGCCATGGACTTGCTTGAAAAAAGATCAGCTATCTATTCCGACAGGTCGGTTCTTATGAACATCGGCCTTGTCCTCGACTTGACTTGGAATAGACCACGGCTTCCTATGGTCAACGAATTGATGGGGTGGGACTTTAATTTCAGTATGGAAGCCGTATTTCATTCGAAATCGAGTCTAACAGCATCTGGATGGCAGCGATGCAGAAGTATGGTACGCTTCGCTTAATTCTCTCCTCACGCGACTTCTTATCTGTTACAGGTGATCACTGGTGTGTATTTGGTCCCTTATTAGGTGGATTATCATCCTGATACCCTCCCAGGCGAGCCCATCGTCGTCTATTCCACGGCGTTTTCCACGAACAAGCCGCAAAAAAGTTTCTTCCCGCCCAACTGTCAGCAACGCACCAACTTCTTCGGCGCATGCTCCACACGCCGGAAGATTTTGTGGCTCACCTACGCCAGTATGTCGTCGTTCACTGTTTGTCTCCGACGCAGTCACAGCTCGAGTCTCAGCATGGCCGGGAGGTTGATAATGGAGACCGCATATGGCATAGATGTCCTTCCACAAAACGATCCATACGTAAACCTGGCTGAAAAGGCACTCCATAGCCTCGCTTACGCTCTCGTACCCGGAAGATTCATTGTCGTGAGTGTCCCATTTCAATTTATTTCCGCCCTGCTAACGATTGTAGGACTCGCTGCCTGTGCTCAAATACATCCCGATGTGGTTCCCTGGTGCGGGATTCCAACGCCTGGCGAAAGAGTGGAAAAATTTCGCAAACGAGATGATAGAAAAGCCCTACGCTGAGGCCAAGCTCAAAATCGTGAGTGACCAGGTTCGTACACAAATTGAACCTTAGTGATGATTGCCCCAGGCATCGGGAAACGCGCCCCACTCGTTTACCGCTAGCGCCCTCCAATCGTTGGAAGATTCCAACGACAAGGAATATCGGGAACGCGTGATCAAAGGCACAGCTGGGACGATGTACACGGCGGCGAGCGATACAACCGTGGCTGCTTTGAATACCTTCATTCTCGCTATGCTAGCCAACCCGGAGGCGCAGAAGAAAGCCCAAGCTGAGATCGACTCGGTGGTCAAACGAGGGCATCTGCCTGATTTCGACGACGAGGCGTCTTTGCCGTATGTCACGGCTGTGTTCATGGAGGTTCTACGCTGGCAGCCTGTGACTCCAATCGGTGAGAGTCTGTCAGACCGCTTCTATTTGGACTTTTATTAAGCGTCGAGTGATGACCACCCAGGAATGCCGCATTGTGTCTCGGTCGAAGATGAGTATCGAGGATACAGGATCCCGGCAAACTCGACCGTGATAGCCAATATCTGGCAAGTCGGGGACTCCGACCATGAGATAGGACCTAACCCACCCCCTTTTCGAATCTCTCAGGGCTATTTTGCACGACGAGATCGTTTATCCCGACCCGTATATTTTCAACCCCGAACGGTTCTTGCTCGACGGCAAGTTGAATTCTTCTGTACAATGGCCGGATGCGGCATTTGGTTTTGGGCGGAGGCAAGTCTGGCTAGCATCATTCCGTGCGTTCAACGTACAACCACTAACTTAAAAGGTTATTTCAGAATCTGCCCTGGACGGCACATGGCGAAATCCTCGATCTGGATTGGCATCGCGTCCATTCTTGCGGCATTCGACATCACCAAGGAAGTAGGACAAGACGGTCAAGTTGTCGAACCGAGTTACGAGTATTTTGCTGCCATGGTTCTGATGCCGCTTCCTTTCCAATGCTCCATTAGGCCTCGGTCCAAGGAGGCTGAGGCTCTTATTCGAGCTACAGCAGATCAAGAGTAGTTGTTTGGTTCCTTTCAAGTTGTACATGCATTCTCAATCGAAGAAAGTCCCGCCGTTGATGGAAATCTGAATACCAAGAGTCAACATCCAAAATTCTCGGCTATAGCGAACCGACTAACCGTTTGCCCCGTGATAAACTGAGAATCCTTCGATACCAAAAATGACACCAGGCTCGCGATATCGTCTGGCATCCTGCATTTCTCTCAGTGAGAAGGAAAATCAATCAACCAGAGAGTGGACGAGGTAAATACCCGACGAGTCCCAACGGAGACATTTTCTTGAACTGCGGGTACAAATTACAATCAGGAGGGAGTCGATCGCAAGGGACCTCGCTTTAGCGGATGTAAGTACGCACCCGGTTGATAATTTCCTCGCGAGGAACTTCAGGGTACTCTGCTCCCACTACAGCGCGTGAAGCAACATCCAGGAGGAGGAAACGAGATAGACGACCCACTCATCTCCGTGTCGACGGCCCCAGGTCCGTACGCGTTTACCGTTATTCCGTTGTGAGGGCCAAATTCAAGGGCTGAGTCGCTGAATGATTGTTTGGTTCGGGCAAGGTGGATCTAGACTGACCAGCCGATTGAGTGAGGCCTCGAATGGCGAACTTTGACGCCGTGTACGCAGATAAACAGGCTTTGCCTTCAAGCACCTGAGGTTAGATAGATCCCAATAAATTTTAGCTTTATAGCCCTGCCTTGTTTCCCAATGACAGAAGACGCGCCTACGATCCTTCCGCCCGTTCCTTGCTTCATCATTTGCAGGCCAGCGTATTTGTAACACAAAAACGTCCCGCGTGCGTTGATGTTCATAATCCTATCCCATTCTTGGACGTCCACTGCAGTAAGGGTTGGTGAGTCGACTAGCCAGCCAACCTGGATCCGGAATCCAAACGACGACGCACACTCAACGATTGGATCATAACTGGCGACTCCCGCATTGGCCACCATCTTCATAAGAGTCAGACTGGGGATAAATGTAGGGAGTAAATGTAGCTGGATAAACGTACCGCATCGACTTTCCCATATGTCCTCACCACTTCATCAACCATGCCTTTTACCTCTCCATCCACAGAAACATCGGCGACATGCGCAGAACTCGACCGTCCCTTGGCCTTGATCTCTCCGACGAGTTCCGCCAATGCAAAGGCGTTACTCTGCACGTCATTGACAGCGACGTCCAACCCGTCGTCAGCGAGTCGGAGGGCGATGATTTTGCCGCTTCCTTTGCCTGGAGATTGGCTTGCCGTGAGCGAGGCATAGGGACAGAGCAGTTGATGAACCGACCGGCTCCAGTGACGATTGCGACACGATTGGAATTGGAAGACATGGGTAAGATAAGGGTGAGATCGCGGAGGTGCGGTTGGTATTTATATGGCTTTCAAAGAAGCCTGATCGGAAATTTAAAGGTCAGCAGTTCGCGGAAATAAGCGGCCCGACGGGTCCGGACTCGAATCACCGATCACGGAACAGAATTTCATCGACGGCGGGCCTCGACGGGCGATTGAGCTTCGTGTTGAATATGTGTACAACTTACAAGATACATACGGGAATCGGAATTCAGACTCTATCGAAGTCTACTCTTGATCTGCTGTAGCTCGAATAAGAGCCTCGGCCTCCATCGACCGAGGTTTGATACAACATTTGAAAGGGAGCGGCATCCTGTCGGTGCCTCGTAAGTAATTTATGAGAATGAACGGAGACTCGGACTCACCGAACTATTGCAGCGAAATACTCATAACTCGGTTCAACAATTGTGCCGTCTTCTCCTACTTGCTTGGTGATGTCGAATGCCGCAAGAATGGATGCGACGGTAATCCACACCGAGGATATTCCAACGTGCCGTCCGGGGCAATGCCTGAATTGAGTAAATCTCAGTGGGTGTAGGAACTGACAAAGATGGACTTGCCTCCTCCCAAAGCCAAAAGCCGCATCTGGCCATTGAACAGAAGGATCCAACTTGCCGTCGAGCAGGAACCGTTCAGGTTTGAACGCATATGGGTCGGGATACACCGCCTGCAGTGCTTGATTGTAAGCAACGCCGAAATTACACAAGTTGAAACTGACTTCGTCATGCAAGATAGCCCTGAAAGCCAAGGGGCCTACAGAAACTACCGCACTGCTACCGCAGCGGCAGTTGCGGTAGTGGTGCGGCACGCAGCTGCGGTAGGTAAATTCACAGCAAGCTGTTTTATACCGTCGAACTCTTCCCTGTGCATGAATTACTGGTGTATGTCACACTATTGTATCTCAAGTCCTGAGTCACCCACAATTGAGCCCGTTTCATCAGTTTTTTGAACTATCTTCATAGAGTTGGAGCCCCCCTCTACATGAGTCAGCCATTTAGGTAAAGGTATTGTATCTGGAGTCCCAAAGAACCCCGAATCGAACATAGATACATCAGGAAAACAAAATCCATCTGGCTGATCTGGCAGCAGATCAATCAGACGCGCCAGGCTGCCAGAACTGCATATGGCAGCATAATGACACGCATGGCGCCAGAATCGATTCTGGCACCACAAATACACTACTGGTGGAGTATCAAAACCTATTGAATTTCGCATTGTACACAGATTACACGGGAACGGCGCCAACGGCGCGACTCTGGCGTCTGCCGACCAAGGCCGCACAAGCGGAAAAGATCGCGCGAGGCGATGCGGGGGAGGGAGGGAGGAAGGCAGCGCGAGGGCTCGAAACGATCCCGACCCGGGGGCGTGAGATGATACGACGTGCTACATGAACAAGGGTGTGAGAAGCCGGAACGGTAACGAATATTAATGAATAGTGGACTCACCCTTCACCTGCATCACTTCTCCTTCGACACTGCCTACCCTTCGGACGGTCTTCTGAGCCAAGTGGTCCGACATTAGTGCCCGTGGCTTGAGCAGCTGCCTAGAAGGCCAGAGACCAGGAAGGAGCTCTTGTGTGTATCTTGAAAACCAATGAGGAGGACTTCAGGACGCGACGCAGAGTTTCTAGAGCCAAGTCATCGAGAAGTATCAAGAAGTGTGGCAGAATGGATCCAAGAGGTCTTCAAGTTGTCTTGAGCATCGAAGGCGTCGAGACACAGGCATTGAGGAGCAATTGAAGGGTTGGCATCGTCGCGCGAGGGGAGAGAGGGAAGGAAGATGAGGGAAGAAGACAAGTGGTGCTGCGGGCGTTTGATCAACAATGGCGCAATTGTTGATCGGACTCGGATCTTCCGGACCACGTGCGTTCGGACTTGTCGTTTTGAAGAATTCCATGGCTTCAAGGCACCTCAAGGCAGCGAGCCAGAGGATCTACTCGATGGCTCTCAAAGCGCAGAACGATCGCGCAGCTTGATACAGACGAATCTCTGTCAAGATTGTCAAAATCATTTTCGGCAGCTCGGGCGCCATGTCAACCAGACGAATCAGATGCTGCCAGAGCTCGCCAGATGCGCCAGATGGATTCAGTTTTGCTGATGTAATTGAATTTTTTGACTATACTTGCATACTTAAATCGGTCCAGTGCGGCACCTTGCGCTCAGCTGCGGCAAAGTACCACTTGCAGTGCGGCAGCTGAACGAAAAAGTTGCGGCAACTTTTTGGAAGCTGCGGCAAAGCGGTAACTGCCGCACCGCAGTGCGGTACCTAAGCGGCGTGACACTGCGGTAGTGTGACAGCAGAAGCGGCAGTTGTAAACTGCCGCACTTCTCTTCCAATTTTTTTTGGGGGCAAACACACATTTGGATAGGTCGTTCATTCTCACTCAACCCACCGGTGTCCGCTTCTCCATTCAACAGTTCAAACCCAAGATACAGCAATTTTAGGTAAACAAGTCAGAATCGGTCTCAACAGTCCGGCAGCTCCTCTGAGTCTGTTGCCGCCGTCCAAACGCCGTCCGGACACTCCCGGAGTTCACTCAAGCTCATCGGCAACATTTTTTTTCCAAAAAGCGGTAGCTGCGGTAGTTGCGCGCCACTTTGTGGAACTCATATTTTCCTGAGACCGATGTTCGAGGCAAACACGGTTTGTTTTACTCCCGGAATTGAGGTTGAGTCGTTTCATGCAGAACATTAATTCTCCGTAGACATAATCGAGGCCACGTTGTCTGCTATATTGTGACTGCAGCAGTCAAGCGGCAGTTTCAAAGGTTTCAAGTGACCCAACCCAAAATCGAACACGGTTCATCCATTTTTTGAAACTCTAAGTACATACGAGGGAAGGGATGTAAGAGTAGGTATTTGGGAGCGTGGTCCACCGGGCGCAGAATCATGTCGGCGATGGTGATGGTTCAAGACAAGAAGTGCGTACCAAACAAGGTGACACAACATTCAAATCACTTCCGAGTCGCTGCCAACTACATCCCGAGGCTTTCACAGAGAAGATCAGATCTAGCTTTGAGCCGACTGGAATGTATCAACTATTGTCGCTGCGACATGCCATTCGAAGGCTGAACTACTAGCAAGGCTTGCAACTACTAGCAAGACTTGCATAAACACAATTCCTTATGTACTGCGGGCAAGCTGCCGGACGGTGCGTTTGTCTCGGACGCATTCATGGCCAGCGGACATACGGGGGCCTCCCTACTACCCATTTGAACGCCTTTGGCTGCCCTCCGTCGTTCAAAACAGGCTCGCCTTCGAAGTACCCACTTTAGCCGATGTTGATTAAAAATTGAATTATCTCACGAGACACTCACTCTTTTGAAAAACGGCCACCGCGGGGTGATTCTCCCAATGAGAGGCTGACATTCCAGCTATTTGTTTCATTTTCAGTTTTACACTACCTTTAGGCAAACTGCCGCAGCTGCGACCAAAGCGTGACACTGCGGTAGTGTGACATCAGTGCGGCAGCACGCGGTCCAGTGCGGTAGCTGCTGCGGCAGAAGTGCGGCAGTGCGGCAGTTTCTGTAAGCCCAAAGCCAAGGTGAGTCAGATTTCACCAACAATGACCACAGACTGAGACTTGCCAGGCATTCCCTATCACGATTGAGTTTGCTGGGATCCTGTACCCTCGATATTCATCTTCCACCGAGACAAAATGCGGGACCGCTGGGCATTAGTTAGGATGTGACAGCGTGATATAGACTGTCCAGACTCTCACCGATTGGAGTCGCGGGCTGCCAGCGTAGAACCTCCATGAACAGGGCTGTGACATACGGCAAAGATGACTCGTCGTCGAAATCAGGTAGATGCCCCCGCTGGATCACCGAGTCGATCTCAGCTTGGGCTTTCTTCTGCGCCTCCGGGTTGGCCAGCATAGCTAGGAAGAATGTGATCAAAGCCGACACCGTCGTATCGCTGGCTGCGGTATACATCGTCCCAGCTGTGCCTTTGATCACGCTTTCGTGGTATTCCTTGTCGTCGTGATCATCCAACGATTTAAGGGCGATGGCAGTAAACGAATGGGGCGCATTTCCCGATGCCTGGCGTAATCATCACCAAGGTTCAATTTCTGGACGAACCTGGTCACTCACGATTTTGAGCTTGGCCTCGGCGTAGGGCTTCTCCATCATATCGCGCGCCAAGACCTTCCATTCTTTCGCAAGTCGCTGGAATCCCGCACCAGGGAACCACCCCGGGATGTATTTGAGCATAGGCAGCGAGTCCTGCAATACTTGGTACGATGGATTTTGTTGAATTGGAATACGCACGACAAGGAATCTTCCGGGTACGAGGGCGTAGGCGATGCTATGGATGGCCCTTTCAGCCAGGTTGACGTATGGATCGTTTTGTGGAAGGACATCTATGCCGTATGCTGACTCCATTATCAACTTCCCGGACAAGCTGAGAACTCACCAGGGTGGCGCGTATAGCCCGCGTACCCCACCCGCGAATCCGCGGCTCATTGACCACCGATAATCTCCCAGCCGGGGAGAATAAAAAAGAAATCCAACTCAAATAGCGGATCGATTCAGGCGAATCGCATATGTAATCATTTGTTCACCGAAGTTGACCTACTAATAGTAATTTGAATCCAGGCATAAACAAGGTGTGATTACTCACCTTTCCCTCCACTTGACCGTTTTGTTGCAGAAAAAAACCGTCGGTACGGGAACACGCGAACGATCTACGGTTTGATGCTAGGTACTCGGGTTCTGTGAGTTTTACCAACGTCCCACCCATTCCCGTACCTGCCGTACCCGCGGGCGAGCCCGCACACCCGTGACGAACCTTGAGCGCTTGAGCACCCATGGGAGTGATATGGAGAGAATGAATTAGTAGAACCACAATTAGAAGAACATCTGGAGCTGTCGGCGCTTCTGAACACGTTTCTGAGGCAGACTTATCAGTGGTTGTATGAGAATAGATATTCTCGGAACCAGACGCTCGCAGTTGACGATCAGAAGGTCATTCACAAGCCTCCGCAGTGCAAATCAGCAAGTTGGCTCTGCCAAGGTTTTTGGCCGAGCGGAGACCATAACTATCGCTTACGCCGTCACGTCCCAGTCTGTATATAGTATCTCAGTATCTCATGGATTCCGAATTGAATGCGAAAGACGAGATTTACACACGTCACAACGTCCCTGGCATACAACATCTCGGCGACGGGGCACGGATTGGTCGAGAACTCCGAGGAAAGAATCTTGAGCCAGCAGCGAGATATCTGTCTGGTGGGTGCCGTGCTATGTGACTCAATCCGAGCGTGCTTCTGCAGTTGAGCGACCACGAGGAAGTCGACAGAAATCCAGAACTCAAAGCATCGGTTGAACGGGAAAGAAAATGAATCTAGAAAAGACAGCAATAGATCACAGCACAGCAAACATGTAGAAAAGCCGAGAACCCTTCAAATAACAGAGACTTTCGGCCACTGATATTGCGGTCCCACCTACCCAGCCGCTTTCAGCCAACTCAACAAAAAAGTAGAAAACACACACCTGCTGAATCGACATACTCGCAAGCCTATGACCCGCTTCAACAGCCTCGTCCAAATCCCTCCCCGCAACATAAGCGCCGAGGAACCCGCCGGCAAATGCATCACCCGCGCCATTCGTATCTACGATAAGCCCTGCGGGGACGGCGTGCGCCGGGTACGTTCGGGGACTGTCGGGCGCGGCGGAGGAGACAAGGACGGCAGGTGAGGAGCCTTGCGTCACCAGCACGAGACGTGGGTGAGTGGGGTTGGATTTCGGGAGAAGGGAGAGTGTTTTGGCGATAATGGGAATGGGGGTGGTGTCTGGGAGACCGTTGGCCCGCGCCCAGGAGATGGCTTCGGCAGTGTTGCAGATGATGATGTCCATGTAGGGGATGACCTGGGCTAGTTGGGCGCCGTAGAGTTGGGGGAGGTAGGGCGCCGAGATGTTGAGCGCGAGTATCTGAAAGTACATTAGCTCGATGAGTCGAAAAAATAGACACGGACTGGCCTTGGAAGCGGCCGAGACTTTCTTGCCAAGATAGAGGATACTCTCGACACCGTGTGTCAGGAAATAGCCTTCGACGTAAAAGACCTTGGCCTTTTCCACAAAGGGCGCGACGAGTTCGGATTCGAGGTGGGATTTTTCGAATTGACCCGCCGCCCTTAATGTAGTCACCAGTGAACTATTCTGCATGTCAGCAAGAATGCCGTCCGAAGTAGATCATGACTCGGGCTCACCGATGCTCGCCCGTGATGATGACCGCACAAGCGCCGGTCCTCTCTCCCTTCTTGACGAGATAAACGTCACGCACGCCTTCCACCTTGTTGGCCACCCTGAGTTGCTCCGCCCGGTCGTCGTCGCCCACAGCACCGGTGTAAACCACAGAATCCTGAGGGAGGATGTACTACTGCAGAAATAAGCGGGAGGATCCATGGGAGGAGGGAGGGACACACAGCGGCTCCACGCGCAGAATTCTGCGCAGCACCTCCAGCGACGTAGGTGACGTTGTAGTGCTCCACCAGCTCGGCATAGCTGTGTGCATTCGTTCGCTATGCGAATTCAAGGAACCGAGCAAGACCTACATTGGATCGTGCTTTTCTCCAGCGCGGATTCCGTCGTCGGGCTTGAGATCGTACTTTTCTAGGAGTGCGGCGCCGTTGGTGACTTGCATGTCCAGCAGAGGGTCGCCGATGCAGAATAGCTCGTGTGGCATGGTGGTTGTGAGATAAGGAAGGCTGTTGCACTGCCATGCCGCCGTCGGATCAATGTCGCTTTCTCTCTCTTCTCCCACCGACCCACCCCACTCAACTCTCAGAGGCGTCCCAGGCCCCGACGACAGCGAACGACGGATGTCGAAAGGCGAGCCGAGATTATGCGCGACCGAAATACTTGTAGAAACTACCCTGAACTCGGTCTTGCTGGGCGTGCCGCTCTGAGCCCGAGTCGTCGCACCGCGCAGGGTAGAAAGCCTACTGCTTCAAGCGGATATGAGGTAGGCCTTCTCGCTCGCCAGTAATGCGGAGCCGCATAATCCCAGGTACAAATACGTAGTCGATGTCCGAGGACCATCGCACCGTGCCACCATGGTGCTATCGGACTCCAATCCCACCTTCCTCGCCGTACTGCTCGTCGCCCTCATCTGCCTCTACCCTCTCCGAAGTCGGGCTACCTCCAAGCTACCACTCCCTCCTGGCCCACGCAAGCTCCCCGTCCTCGGCAATCTGCTCGACCACCCCTCGACCTTCGAATGGGAGACGTACATGAAATGGAGTAAAATTCACAGCAAGTTTAACTTCTGCTCTTCCTCGGATTATAGCTTACACTCTCCCGTAGACTCTGATATCCTGCATCTAAACATGGCCGGCAAATCAATCGTGATTCTCTCCTCCATGGATGCGGCGGTCGATCTTCTGCAAAGGAAATCTGCGATTTATTCTGACCGGTACGCTCATCTGTGCTCCTCACATAAGCTCAACTCGAGTGCAGACCGCGGCTGCCGATGGTCAACGAGTTGATGGGTTGGGACTTTAACTTCTGTCTCTCACTGTCTCTTCTGCACCACGAAATCGTCTAATATGTTATCAGCATTCCGGAAATACGGCGAGAGTTGGCAAGTGCAACTCTTCGACATTCGAATCAAATACTCATCGTCTGCTCCCAGGCGAGCCCATCGACGACTATTCCACAGCGTCTTCGACGCAAACGCCGTCAAGATGTTCCGTCCCAGGGAACTCGCGGCAACGCACGAACTCCTCCGACGTCTCCTCCACAGACCGGATAATTTCATGTACCATTTTCGCCAGTACGTTTCTTCACTTGCCTGTGTTTGAACGTTCACTGACACACCTGGCAGCATGACGGGTGAAATCATCATGGGTGTAACCTACGGCATCGACGTCCTCCCAACTGACGATCCCTACGTCAAGCTCGCTCAACAGGCCGTGGAGGGGTTAGTCCATGCTTCGATACCAGGTAGATTTCTTGTCGTGCGTGGTCTCTCTTCCTCCGATTCCCAAGTCCCCACGATGACGTCGGCGGTGTGGTGGTAGGACTCCGTCCCCGCGTTGAAATACGTGCCAGAGTGGTTCCCCGGCGCTGGATTCCGCCAGAAAGCGAAGGAATGGAACGCGTTGACGTGCGAGATGCGGGATAGGCCGTTCGTAGAGGCGAAGCGTAAGATCGTAAGCGGGATAATCTCATTCTCATTCAAATGTTCTTTCTTTGACATGAAGCGCAGGCGTCGGGCAACGCACCAGAATCATTCACGTCCCTTGCTCTGCGTTACTCGTCCGCGGACTTGGGCAGTGAAACCAAAGCCGACACTGAAACCCTGGTAAAAGAGACAGCCGGGGCCACTTTTGCCGCAGGGAGCGATACCGTGCTCTCGTCTTTGGGCACATTCATCCTCGCCATGGTTTGCAACGCCGAGGTGCAGAGAAGAGCTCAGGCAGAGATCGACGAGGTTGTCATCCCTGGAAATCTACCTGATTTTGCCGACGAGCCGTTGATGCCGTACGTCTCGGCCTTGGTGAGGGAGGTGTTGAGGTGGCAGCCTGTAGCGCCGATTGGTGTGTTTTTTTCGTTGAATTCGAGGGATTAAAGTGGTTATGGGTTGACATAGGTATCCCGCATTATGTGGGGGTCGAAGACGAGTTTCGTGGGTATAGGATTCCAGCGGGGTCGGTCGTCATTGCCAATACTTGGTGAGCACGTACTTTGTGGATTTGTGGACCATCCTCTAAACTAATACTTCTCAGGGCAATCTTGCACGATGAGGTGAGCGTCCAACCCGACTCGCTTCGAACGAAGAAAGATTCAACAATACCGCAGACAGTGTATCCGGACCCGTATACATTCAAACCTGAACGATTCTTACTCAACGGGAAGCTCAATCCAGCTATTCCGGGACCCGATGCGTTGTTTGGATTTGGTAGAAGGTACGTTTGCAGCGTGCGATTGTAAATCCACCCACTGAGCTATACACTTGCCACATGGCGTAGAATTTGCCCCGGCCGACATTTAGCTCTGTCTTCACTCTGGCTCGCCGTAACGTCCATCCTCGCCACGTTCAATATCACGAAAGCAGTTGGAGAGGACGGAGAGGTTATCGCACCGCGAGGCGAATATGCGGCTGAGCTCGTTTTGTGGGTCCTGATTGCTTTTAACTTCAAAGTAATTCGTGTTGACGACACGACATTGTAGGATGCCGCTCCCATTCAAATGCTCCATCACTCCACGGTCGAAGGAAGCTGAGACTTTGATTCGAGGTACAGTTGATCGAGAGTATGTTGTGTAGCCTTATAGCCTTAGGTTCAACATGATCGTTCTCTGCGTTTGACGACGATTTTGGGTTCCTTCTCTCTTCATTCCATGGACGTTTCCATCATCATCGCGGCCAAAAAATATGTGTCGTAAGACCGGCAAATATGCGTGGACCGAAGCGGCCCAAGGCTCAGTCATACCGACTTCGTCAGGAATGATTCAAAACCTCTCGTCGTGCCAGGTCGTGCCCACCTGGTGCTGAGTAAGCCAGTATGACGAGTCTTGGGCCGCTTCGACGTTTGACACGATGATGGGACGAGAGCGCAGCACACAGCTCATATGTATACGGGGGATATTCTGTGCATGCACGGTCCATTCACTTAACATGTCTGGCATCCTCAATATCACAGGCTTGCCCCCATCCGAGGCGGACGTGTACTACTACGGATACATACCACAAGAACGCGTTGCTATCATATTCGTCGTGCTTTTCGGAGTCGCTGCGGGTGCGTGTGTTTGCCTTGAAGATTCTTCTCCTTGCTGACCTATGGATATTGCCAACAGTCACCCACATTGTACAAGCGGCGTATTACAAACTATGGTGGCTCTACCCAACGGTCATAGCGGCATGCATCGGCGAGATCCTCGGTTGGGCAGGGAGGCTTTGGTCCTCGCGCGAGCCACAGAGGAGTGAGCCGTACCTCATGCAGTCAGTCATTTCTCCTTCCTTCAATTTGCTTCCCCCGTCTGATTGAAGCCACATATTGACTGCAACGGTTCTCGCACCGACGCCCTTACTCGCAGCCGACTTTATCATCCTCTCCAGTATTGTGGAGGAGCTGCCTTTGGGTGAGAGGTATTCATGGCTCACTCCACGCAGGTGTAAGTTGTCTCTGCTTCGTTCATTCGATGCTGCTATCTAAACTGCCGCATATGTAGACACGGCGATATTTCTTTCGAGTGTGAGCCCCTCGCATCCAGATGCAATTATTCAAACTCACAGCAAGTATACTCGAACAGGATGTCATCGCCCTTGCGATCCAAGCCGTAGGGGGTGGATTGGTATCTGGCGCGCAGACCCTCGCTCTTGCCAATCGGGTGAGAATGACTGCTGAGCCCTCACTGAGCGCATCTCATATACATACATTCGACGCAGTACGCACACATCGTCCTGGCGGGAATCCTCTTCCAGCTCGGTATGCATCTTTCTACTTAGTACTTACCCTACCCCTCACTTTGGCTCGCCATGATTCATGACTCAACAGTGGTCATCATCCTCTTCTCCGTCCTTGGCATCGACTTGGTGCGGCGCTACATTCAGGACAAACCCGTCCGCGGAAAGGCCGAACGTCAACTACGCTCGCCCACAAAAATGCCGATACCTAAGCGCTTGAAATGGATGCTGGCTGTACTCGCAGTCTCCATCATTGCGTTATTCATCCGGTATGTAAAATCTAATCTTTGTTTCTCGCTACCACTCAAATTTCCATGCCCAAACCAGCTCTATCTATCGCACGGTCGAGCTCTCAGACGGTTGGAGCGGCCGCATCATCGAGACGGAGGTCTACTTTAACGTATTCGACGGCTCGATGGTCATCATAGCCGTTTATGCTGTTATGGTAGGACACCCTGGGTTGCTGCTTGGACTCCCAGGCAGAGAGGCAATGAATTATTAGACTGCGTGTCGTTTAACCATCACGTGCTGATGGTTGAAAAATCCGCTTCCTATGGAAGGCCGGACAGTCAAGGTTGTCAATCAGACGTCGGCTCACGTTTTCGGTCATCGGACCCGGGAACCTCCCGCTTAGATTTGCGTTCGGATCAAGAGTACATCATGATGCAAACTTGAGTTGCATGGATTCGGCATTGGGTTATGGACTGGGTGAACGATCACGTGACCGAACGCAAGTAACGCGAGATACCACGCGCCCGTGGGCGCTTTAAAGTTGCTGACCGTGTGTTCCTCATGAGTGAAACCCGCCGCGAGTGGATTACCGCACGTACTCCGTCCGCGCGGCCGCCTCGGGAGGCTTTGTTGTGCCCAGATATCACTCTTGGCGCGCAGCTGCCAACATTTCTGTGGCGTTTGTGAGTGGTGCGGCGGCAGGTGAAATCGAGCGAATGGAGGACTTGCCTCGACACCTCCGAACGGCGTATGCGAGCCTCCGAGGTCGTCTTCCCAAAAGTCAGCAAAGGTCGGATACGAGGTGAATGAGGACGCACTAACTAAGTGACAATTCAAAGGAAATCACGCATGCGGATAGGAGAGAATCCAGAAAGATCAGCTCAGCCGACCTGATGCTATCCATTCACATAAGAACAACAGGACGGCGGCAGCGAAGAATGGACTTACGAGACGAAGAAGGGTGGGAGGGAAGGAGTGAACTCTGCATGCACGATGCTCAGCAGGGTTGCTGGTCGTCCTCTTCACCGCTCGAGTCGTTGTCGTCTTGGTCATTCGCGCCCTCGGGAAACACGCGGATACAGGGTTTGGGAGAAGAGGAAGATCGGGGAGAATGAACACGCACGCAATGAGCCACTTGGGTGTCTCCGTAACCAAGCCTCCTCGTCATCGTTCGTTGCGAGGGGTGACTCACAGTTTACGAGCACGCACTCTGACAATAAACAAGGATCGGCGCATCAAATGACTGGCATGGGCATTGGGCAGTAGTGGGGTTCTTTTGTCCGACCGAGGTGACTGCGGATGATCGAAGGAGTCGACTCTGAGGTGAATTTTGGGTTGCACGCCGGGAGGGTGAAGGCCGGGAGCAAGGAGCTGAAGCCATCGGCATCGAGGATGATGGTGGTGAGACAAGGAGCAACCAAACAACGCGACATACTATACTCCGCTTTCATCACGCGGATTAGAGTCGCGTATATGAACCACATTTATTCATTGGAAAATGAGCTCTAATTTACACTGTTATAGCGGCTGACGTCTCTCAATTTGTTGCTGTGGTCTCAAATTCTAGATGCTGCGTCCGCCGACACCAGGTCCGCAGGGAGAGTGATGGGTCTGATCGGACTGACATTCAGGAAAGGGCATGAGCCCGACAGGTGAGGTGATAGCAAAGGGAGTTGTCGGGGTCCCGTTACCAAAAACGTGAGCCGACGTCTGATTGACAAGCTTGACTGTCCGACCTTCCATAGCTTCCCATGGTTGATCATCATATATCCACGGTCCTTTGTTTTCCTCAGCCGAGCTCAATGATTTAATAAACACATGGGAAGCCCACGCAAACGATACTAAGATTGTAACCAACAAAAATCAAGGCAAGTGCGCCCGCACCCCCTTTCTCCAGTTTCTCTCAATCCAACCCAAAAACGACAGCCAAACACGGAACGCTTGTTCAATCAAAAACGTCCCGCCGACAGCGAGGCAAACCACCGGCAGGAGAATCGCAAAGATAGCAGCGCGCACCGGTATGCTGTCGGTCTCGTACACGGTAATGAGGAAGGCGAGGATGAAATCGATAATACTGAAGTTCACGTGAAAGTCCGAGTTAGAAACTGGGTTGAGTATCACAAAGCCAGCGGAGAGGACGTACGACCAGATCATCAACGCGTCCGGCAGGGAGAGGTAGATGGACAGGAATCGCAGTCCGAATGGAGGGGAGGCATAGTTGAAGAATTTGAGCTACGCATATTGTTGGGTCGAATGCTGAAGAGTTGAACGGAAGACGTACAGCTTTTTCTACATCTGGGATATCAGGCAACTGATACTTTCGCAGCAGTCTGATACCTGGGGTGGGCATTTTTCAGACACTGTACACCTCAAATTGGATTGCAACATACCCACGACAATCGAGCCAAGTCCAACGCAAATGGACGCATAACTCGCAACTCGACCTGCTGCAGAATTCCCACCTGGTACGGCCAAGAAAGCCACATTAGCGTTCAAAATGATGGTACCCTACCCGCGGCTGGTCAGCTCCGGGTCAAGCCAATAAAAGGGATGCCACACGTAGAGCACCAAATCCCCCCAATCTGACCGACGCGCAGTGATGAACTTTTGCCACGAAGCGTAGTTGATAATGTGATCCATATTGACGACTTGGAGGGTACGTAGATGTCGTTCGGGGATGTTGAACAAGAGGAGGAAGGCGAAACAAGAGAAGAGCGAATTCCGCTGTGGGTCTGGGCCGGTAGACTCATAGACGGATTCGTCTTGGTTCAACCTTGGTGTTTTCTCATTGTGAAAATTGTAGAACCGCTGCCGAGCTGAGTGAAAGCATGAACAAGGTGGGTACAGCATGACAGGAGGTATTACCGAACTCTTTCATGAATCTAGCTATGGAACGTTATTATCTGCGAGCTGCCTAGATGATAGCTCGAAGCACGTACCAAGCACGACGATTGACCCACTCCGCATCCTCAACTCAGACGATGTGCCGACCGTGTCGAACACGAATTCTTTGGAAAGGCTGAGCATTTGAAACAAGTGGTCCATGGGATATAACTGAGTGGTTTTCGACGAAGTCATGGCATCTGAGCGCCTAAATTCAGTTGGCGCTGCTAGTGAAGCCAAGCTCTTACCACCGATTCCATACACAATGGTGTCACGGAACTCTTGTAGCATTGATACTGATGCTTGGAACGTCACCGGGAAGTATTCGCAATGAAGCCTGGATCACGATTATGAACTGGCCACCGCTATAAAATTAATTGTGGACGCACCAATACTCGACCTCCAAACACAGTTCTGTGAAAGTCAGGCCAAGATTCCGCGAGCAAATGCCGTCACGCACTTATGTGAGATCCTTCCTGTATCCCAGGGACCATTTTCCAGTCGTTCAATCTCTTCATGTCGAAAGGATGCAGCCAGAAGATAACTTGAGAGGCGTGATCCGCGAAATAATACCCGCAATGAGCGTTTCCAGGACCCTCGGTCCGTAGATCCAACACGAGGTCCACGCTCCGTGGGTGCGTGTTCATCAAATCCTGAACACCCTTCATGCATACGATTTGCTCAACCGCGCAATTGATTTGATCCAATATGAGAGTGTCGTAGAGATATGCATCCGTGTAGATACGCTGGGACAAGCATTAGATTGTGCGGTATCCTCATGTTGAACTTGGGTTTGGGTACGAACCCATTTGTCATGCGCAAAATACAGCGCCCCTTCCGGATGGCCTCGTGGTGACCACTGTGGAAGCGCAGCCCGGTCGAAGGATCGAGAGAGCTCGGGTATGATGGACTGCGTGCGCCGCTTGATACTGGGCTCATGTGAGTGCAGTCTGGTACACGAGTGAGGTCACCGGGGAGGCACATTTTTCTCTGCCGTTTATATCGTTGAAAGTCTTCCGGCAATATTGGGACCAACTTGAGGGGCATGGATGAGAGAGTCTTTGGTGGGGGACCATCGCTCCCAAGCATTTCAACGAGGCTTCTCTGAGGTCGAAAGCGCGGAAGCCGCGTGTTGTGTCGCCCCCTGGAAGCTTCTTTAATCGTGTTATAATTATCTGCATCAAACGATTTACGGGTGAGGTATCAGCGGAGATTACCTCCTGGCCAGCGGCCGCCAGCCGGAACACAACAGCATGCACGTCTGTATAAGAGAATCCCTTCGACCCGCCACTGCCTAGCTTACGGCAACGAGAGATGTTGTCTGATATGCAGCGCAGGGAAGAACGTACGGTCCCGCGCACATGACTGACGAACTCAGAAATCACAGCGCATGTCGTGCACCAGTCAGCTGTCGAACCCTCCGAGTCAGTGCCAACCTCAGTGACCATGACGAGCCTCTGGTAATGCTTGCTGATCGTGTGACGGTGTAAATGAATACGGTTCGTAATCCGATGAGGTGTGTCGTTTTAATTCACCACGGAAGACGGATGAGTGGGGGACTAATCAAAAGTGCGTCGTCCACCGTGCTTGATCGATTCACGATTCAAGGATTGGAGGATCTGGTTGTCGGTCGGGAAGGATTCGGGTTTCTGAGGAATGTGTACGCTGGGTACAACCTTCCACCGAAGTTCCGCGGTTAACTTGAGAAGTCTACAAACACAAAGAATTAGCGGATGCGTGATTTAGGGGAGATGGCAGAGAAGAGTGATTAGGCTGAAGAGCAGGGAAAATGTGAGATGATCTGAGATGATATTTGTGTCGACTACTGTACAGGTTTTTATACCTACGGAAAAGTCTTGGTACCCCCAAAAGTGGCACCATTTCTCCCCAATAAATAAGCAGATTCGTAATCTGAGGATGGAAAATGCTGTGATATAAATAGAAAGCAAGTCACCCAGAATCGTAACACAGCCGAAATCCAGTGCAAAAGCCCGTAGCAGTGCTCTCGCACCGGCGAAATGCTGTTAGTCTGCATTTTTTCCAGTGCCTGGAGGTTATGTGCACAGAGATGGAAGAATGGAGAGAGGCGTAGCCAATGAGAATGCACTTTGGGCGTGCCTGACTTGCGGAAGAGCGGAATTGCCAAATCAGGTCGAGGGAGGTGAGTCGTCCGTTTATGGGTTCGTGATCAAATCGCGATGGCCCTCGGTGATGCGAGTTTGGTCGGAACGGGGTTGCTCGGGAGATGGGTGTCACATCTGCTGATGTACGGAACTTGTTTGGGGGCCAAAGAGCCGAAAGTGGTGCCATTCATGAGAAACCAATTTATTGATGTCACAATCGCTGCAAGTGACGATGGCCAGATGTAACACATCACGTCGACCCGAGTTTTGTTGAGTGGTATTCACTAGCAGCTTGAATGGACGACTTTTCTTGGTTTTAAACATGGCTTGCCGCGAGGTTCCAACGACGCACCTCCAGAATAGGTTTCTCCACTTCTCGGCCTTTGCCCCGGAGATGAAAGTGGGCGCCAGAGAAAGGGGAAGACGACGGCGTGGGAGCTGAACGTGTGATTATAGGAGCGTGTTTATAATCTTCGCGTAGATACATAGGCTGTACAGCGAATTCGAAGGTGGAGGGTGCACATATACATCGTCGAATGTTTTGATTCGTTCGGAGGGTACCAGAAATTCCTTCGGAGGCTTCATGAACGAGGCGGGTGGGAGGTCAGAAACGCGGAGCTAGCGTGTCGGCGTGGGCTTCGAATTCGATCGTGTTTGTTCACGCGTCGGACAGAATGTAGCAAGTAGCATGCGTGCACGCCTGAATAAAAGGACCCCTTGGACGGCTGTCTGCCTCTATAAACAGAACCAACACCGTTACATCAAACGACAGATGGCGAGTCCGGGTCGCACGCATGGGCGGGGCGAAGAGACCTCTTCAGGAGACTTGTTGAAGTTTATCCAGAGTGGAGGTATAATCCTTGCAGGAGCAACTTGTTCCGTTATCGAAGGAACCAGTCCGCAGGAGGGAGAAGAATTTTGGTCGGCACGCTCTGGTTCCGCTCCTGCGTCACCCGTGGCACCACCTGCCGTGCTGGCGAGGGCGATTCCACACGAGGCGGAGAAGGACGCGCAGTGTAGCTGCTGCGTCATCCAGGTAGGTTCCGTGGCATAATCCCATCGTGCCTCGCTGATGTCTTGTTACCAGTGATGATGAGACGATGACCAGAATCCAGATGGAACCCAGGGGACGATGATGTGCAGGGTGTTGAGTGTCTGAGTAGGGTTCAATGGTTGTGCTGTTCATGTTATGCGTGTGACTGCGGCGATGGTGGTACGGAAGCAAGATGCATTTGATCAACATTTGATTCATTCCAACAAAGATGATCGATCAAATATTGGTTGATCCCGCCTGATGGCAGTGATGGCTCCACCTCAAGTGGTCCAAAAATCGGGGAGTCCACGTATGTATATCGAATTACTCTCAGGCCACCGGGCTTCCTGTTGATCTGCCATTCTTGGGATTCTTTCGATTGACGCAATTTGAAGGGGAGTGGTACTCTAAGACTTAAGTACTTATGCGGGTCTTGGTCAGTAGTCCATATTAGGATGTCAATGCAACAGCGGGAGTTACAAAACCAACGCACAAGACCCTGATTCACAGAGAATGGTTAACCGTGGGAAGTGGTTTTCAACCAGTCCACGTGATGGTTGAAAATCTGAACAATCTCAGTTGGATCGTTGTTGCCTGCTGTGAGTGTGGCCCATGCTCGCAACCAGGCTCCTATAAATCGCCGCACTGCCGCACTTTTGCCGCTGCCGCTGCCGCGCCGCGCCGCCAAGTATGTCACACTACCGCGCTGTCACGCAGGGCCAGTGCCGCCACTACCGCTTGAGTGCCGCGAGAATTTAAATTATCGTCAACTGCACGTACAAAATCGACCACATAACAAGGGGGATGCGCGAGGGAGTTGAGAAAACATCGGTCACTCCTCGGGAAGTGGAAATCTCGTCTCACGTGGGCTCAGGATTGAGGGCAAAATAGAAGTTGAACTCTTGCCACACGGCTGGTGTGAAGTCACTTCGACAATATCAATGTGGACATGAGAAATGGTTGTGACTGGGACCACAGAGGTAGTGGTTGAACCACGGTGAGATAGAGATTCCATGTCCGAGTCCAGTCAGGCACGGAGTTGCGGTCAAGTACCCTGGACCCGTCCATGCGGCTAAATAGATATTTAGCACCCGGAAAGGTTCTTGATAGCATGAATCCAAAATTCGGCGCGGCAAATCAGAAATTGAACAGGTCATAAAGTTCGGTGATCATGAAACTGAGAACTTGAACTTTGAAGTACATACATGTTCAGATGTGAGATTCATATTTTCTGGGATGAGGAAGGTGATTTGGTACCGGCGTGAAACGTGGATGACGCATGTCGAAGAGGAGAGTCTTCTACAGTGATTCAGGCTCTCGACGCGGCCCCATACTCCCAAAGTAGTCAATGCCCGGAATCTCCACTTTGACTTAGAATCAATTTATCTCTGGACTCGTTGAGGATCCAACAAAACGGTCAGCTGCGGGTCAATCCTGCCTAATTAACTCGTCGAATTACAGTGTAATATAGAGTTCCATATTTTTTAGGTGCTGCAATTCCTTAAGCCAACTGCCGCGGTGGCTGTACTCCGGTAGTACAAGTTCGATCGAGGAGCCCTTGTAGTCTGCTCAAAATCGGACCACTCACTCACAACACGAGTGCCGAGGTACCACTGCGCATTCACCGCGCTGACTACCGCCACTACCGCCGCGGCTGTCACACCACCGCACTGTCACTGCCGCGCCATCACCGCGCTCAAGTGCGGCACCGCGACATTACCGCGCCGCAGAATTTTTTTACCGCACTTTTCGAGTGCCGCGCCGCGAGCGGTACCGCACCGTGCCGCGACTACCGCACTTGGCTGATTTAACGAGACCTTCCAAAACTTATTTCAAGGCCGAGTAGTCATAATCAATCATTTTTTGTGCTTCATTTGAACTCTGCCTGTCTACAGTCCCTTGTTCAAAAGGATCCCTGGGTCTATTGAGAAGAATGGTACAAGCAGGGGATTTCTCAGAGGTCATTCAAGGCAGACTACAGGATTATCACACTTGCCGCGGACCCCAATTGAACTTTATCCATCCACAATGCCCAGTGCAACACTAATCCCGAGTCTACTGAGAAACATATTAGATGTAAGAAAATTCAGTACCGCGCTGACTGCCGCGCCACTACCGCGCTTACCGCCGCGGCAGCAGCGCAGCAATTTATGGAGACCCCTCGCAACCGACTCGCAACCGCAACCCCTCTATCACTAAGAGTCGCCCTACTTGCGTTCTTCGCCTCCACGCATCCGCAGCTCGCGTCGCGGTTAGATGGGCCTAGCAACAATACTTAAGTACTCCAGTAGCTCGGGACGTACTCCCCCCACTCACCCTCCACATGGCCTTTGATTTCAGGAATTCGCCTCAGCGCTTATCCCGCTGGTTTGCATCTACCTTCTGCAAAGGCGGCCTATCAAACTGCCACTCCCTCCTGGCCCACCCAAACTCCCGGTCCTGGGCAATCTCCTCGATCATCCATCAACACTCGAGTGGGAGACGTACATGGAATGGAGTAAATCATACAGTATGGTGCTTCGCTTTATCCAAAACTTCATGTGGACGATCGTCGATGTCTTTACCCGCAGACTCGGATATTCTTCATCTTTCTATGGCGGGGAAATCAGTCGTAATTCTTTCATCCATGAACGCCGCAGTCGATTTGCTCCAAAAGAGATCTGCTATATATTCCGACAGGTCGGCCTTCTCCTCCACTAAAGTGTTCTCTGAATTTACTGCACACACCTCAGAGTGCGATTGCCAATGGTGAACGAATTGATGAGGTGGGAATTTAACTTTGGTAGCAGCCCATTTGCCTCTCGTCTCATTCAGCCCTTGAACGCACACACAGGGTTCCAGAGATACGGTAGGCATAAACAGTATCGACAAGGCCGTTCCTCATCCACACCCTCTGCGTCTCAGGCGAGCAGTGGAAAGTATTTTACGCTTCTTCAAGCCCCGTGTTGACTGTATTTGATCAGGCGAGCACATCACCGGCTGTTTCATAGCGTGTTCAATGCGGACGCAGTTCGACAATTTCAGTCCTGTTGGGAATAGGCCCGCTGTGTGCACGGAGAAACCACGGGATGGGGAATATTTGGGACGCCGCGGATTCTGCTTCTACGGCTGCGCCGGAATCTGCGCAGCGCTGCGGCGCAGCATTAAATTTAGTATATACGGGGGCTTGCGAGCTCAAGCCCCCCAGCTTCCTGTATTTGATCAGTTGTCGAATTCAACACGTCCCAAACAACTATCTGCAACACACCGCCTTCTCCGTCGTAGTCTCCAGAGACCTGATCGGCTGTTGGAGGACTTGCGAAAGTACGCTCTCCCTCGTGCCACCCGCTCTCGGTTTACAGTCTCACAAATTCCGCCAGCATGGTGGGAGAAATCATCATTGGATCAGCTTATGGCCTCGATGTGCTGCCCGAGGACGATCCATATGTAAAACTAGCTGAACAAGCCAATGCTGGGCTGATACAGGGCTTCATCCCGGGAAGATTCCTAGTCGTGAGTCCGGTATCAAATCAAACTTGCTCCGCTGACTCGGACAGGATTCTCTCCCGATTTTGAAATACGTGCCTCGGTGGTTTCCCGGGAGCGGTCCGTACACCACGGCTTTGATGAAAGAGGCTATTCGTTGGAAGCCTACGGCGCCGGTTTGTGAGCAGATTTTCGCATTCCCCGCTCGGTTTCGAATGATAGACGCATGCATACAGGGATTCCACACTTCGTCGGGGTCGAAGATGAGTATCGGGGCTATCGCATTCCTGCAGGCTCCGTAGTGATACCCAACATCTGGTGAGTCTGAGCGCATTGGACTTGGCAGGCCGTCAAGCCGTGATTATTACAGGGCCATTTTACATGATGAAGCATTGTATCCAGAGCCCTATGCCTTCAGACCGGAACGATTTCTGATCAACGGGAAACTCGACCCTTCGGCTCCCACTTCGGATGTGGCGTTCGGTTACGGGAGAAGGTATTTACTCGTTCCGACCCGCGCATATGGGTATAACTTGCTCACTCATGTAGATTCTGTCCAGGCCAAGACTTGTCTCTCTCCATTCTCTGGATCACCATGGCATCCATCCTCGCTACATTTGACATCACCAAGGCGGTGGGAGAAGACGGCAAAGTGATAGAGCCGAGTTGTGACTATTCTTCTGCGTTTGTTTTGTACGTCCCACTTCTGCATTGAAAGCCTGGTAAATATTGCTGACCAAGACACGCAGAGTACCGCTCCCTTTCGAATATTCTATCAAGCCGCGATCAAAGGAAAGTGAGGCTCTGATTCGGTCGACGGTAGATCAGGAGTAGGTGTGGTTTGAGAGACAACATCCTCATTCCGTCCGAGTACATTGTATGTAGTATCAATTCTGTTCAATATTTTTCAACCTTCACACGTGCAATGGTTGAAAACCACTTCCCACGGTTGATCATCCATCTGTCAGTCCGTGGCGGCGATCAGGGTCTGGATTAGTCTCGATTGCCAGATCATGGGAACGCCTGTACGTATCTACCCCGCATTCATTCCGCATTCCCCACACTCCCTCTCTTACCACCATGTCCTCCTACCTCGCATCCACCGCTGTCCGCGCTCGCTCCCAGATCGCTCCTCTCGGGAAGAGGTTCTCCTCGGGCCACGGGGAGTACAAGGTCTGTCTGTCTCCCTCCCTCGGCCACGAGCCCCGCCTTCGCCGTCCGACGACGACAAGAGAAGAGCTGACGACGATTCCCACCCAGATCTTCCCCTTCAACCACAAACAAGGCGAAAGCCAACCCGTCAAGTTTGCCGTCAAACAGTTGGCCTTCATGGGCGTGGCCTTCTTCATCCCGTTTGGTGCCATCTGGTTCCGCTGGTGCGTCTCCAGCGATTTTTGTGTGTACAATGGAGTGGCTCATGCGGCGCTGGCGGGTAGGCACAAGCCTGGAGGAATCAAGAACCCTTGAATGTATCAAAGAAGGGAGGGAAAGCGCTACCCTGATCAGACGAGGGAGTTGAGGGCGCTTGACGACAGGCTGTCGGACGTCCGTGCGCCGCCGCCGTTTCGAGAATGTAATTGTGAATGTACTTACCGTCCAATTGAATCTATTGTTACTATTGCTATGGATCGCGCTTAGGCTGGGCCCATGAGACTAGAACCATATGCATCTGTCTTCGCGAATAGAACGAGAAAGTCTTGATCTCAGCGATGGCGGCCACGTACTCGCCCAACGTTCGTATCCATGGGGATGGTAGCGAGTTGAATTTAAGAATTCGAAGAGAAGTTGTTCAAATAATTCTAGTAATCGTAATGCTCAGCCCGACACCTCTTCATAAACTCCTCCGACGTGGCAGCAGACAAATACTCTAGATCCAAACCTTGCAACTCCCCGGCAAAGATAGTTCTACCACTCTGCAACCGGGCGTTGTACGCATGATGTGAGAGCGTAAGCAGACGTACGGTCTTTAAAGTGCGATTGGAGGCTGGCTGCCTTCGTGAGCGCAGCATATCGAAGAACGAATCGATCGACCACTCTTCTGAGGCGTCGCCCCGGCGCCAGCGGCATGCAAGGAAAGCGAGGTCAGGGCAGAGGTCGTGTGCTGCGAGGTTGGGAGAGTTGGGTACGCCGCTGGAGCACGGGAAGGATAGCGTCAGGGCGTCCCAGAATCGTGGAGCGTGAGTACCGGCGTAGCGGTCGATGATGAGCGTTTGGAGAGTGGGGAGGGAGTGGAGGACTCGGAGGAGGATGTTGGACGAGTCGTCTGTCCAGCCACCGTCCAAGATGAGTCGCGTGAGTGGGCAGGAGGAACGCTTGATGAATGGGAGGGCGGGGTCGAGTTGGCCTTCGAGGCGCAGGTCCTCGAGAGTGGGTGCCGTGATGTGGTTGAGGAGGCGCCCGTCGTCGAGGCAGAGCTGTCGGAGGTGGGGGAGGAGAGCGATTTCTCCTTCCGCGACGGGAAAGTGGAGGTGGGATCCGTCGTGCGGCCGAGGTTGCATCGCACGAGGTTGGTTGCGGTGAAGAGGATGCTGAGCTGCAGCTCCGTGTCAAAGATACCCCGGCAACAAGTGATCTGTGCCCATGGGACGGCAAATCGTGTAGAGGCAAAACACGAGGCAGAGTCTGCGAGGATGACTTCGCGTAGGGATGGCGCATCCTCCAAGATACTCTCCTCCTCGATGGTGCTGTACACATTTCTGGTATTTATAAGTTCGAACCGCCTGAGCTTGGGAATGCGACCGCGCATTCCCTGAAGCTGGGTGAGTATGCTCGAGTCCCTGGTCATGAGCTTAGCACGAAATGTGCGCCAGCGATAACTTTGCTTGATCAATAGGTCGAGCAAAGTCATTTGAAAGGGATCGGCGTCAATTTTATCCCACCAGTCCACCGAGACTTGCAGCGATCTATCCGCGGATCGGAGAATCTGCGTTTCGACCATGGGCAGAGGGTGTGTGTAGGCTAGCGGGACTTGGGGCGGCCGCGAGATGTCGATAGAGCACCAGAGGAACGGGTTGGAGAGAGCCGAGTCTCTCCACGACCTGCAGATGTGCCCGAGGACCCAAGGAGGAGAATAAATCGTATGGGTCCCGACTCGACGCGTGCATGAAATCTGTGCAAATATTTCCGCCCAGACTTCAGGCGGGATGCGACGGACGGCTGAAAGAACAGAAGTATGCTTCTGGATGCAGTCGTCGAGCGCGTCACGTTCAGACAGCAGGGTCTGCATTTTCGCTTGCATGTAGTGCTGGCCAAATATGAATACGATACGCAAAATCGCGTATCATATTATATCCATATTGTATTCATATTCACCGAGCGTATTCAAATATATTTTGAGTATATTCAGATATGTTACTGCATCCAAAAATCATTCAGTGTCGGGGTTGAAATCACCTTGAAACATGTTCAATTTGATGTTCCTGCAGTCCTTCAACATCCCAGATGCATTAGGGTGCCAGAAGTAGTTCAATCCTACCATTGCCGAAAGCTTGGGCTCCAGATCACATCATTTTGATTGATATAGATGAGGTAATCCGACTTACCAGTGGCTGATGCAACACTCCCATGGGCACTCAGGGGTATAAGATGCATTCTAATGTCTTTGACTGGGCCCTGAGTGACTTTGATTACCCCCACTGAGGCTGAACTGGCTGATTTGGGGCTCTTTTCATGTATTTGAATATATTTGAATATATCTGAATACAGGCTCGATACAAGGTCTGCGTATCGTATTCATACTCAACTGAATATATTCAAAATATATTATCACATATCATATTTTTGGCCAGCACTACTTGCATGCTTTTGATTAGGATGTTCACCGCAGCGACCCGCGACTGTCGTTCTGAGATGAACTCGCGGATGGAAGGGATTTCTGCTTCTGTGGGAACACTGTTGCTTTGGACGAGATGGGCCCAAGGTGGCATCTGGTAGCTCGAGGAAAAAGAGAAAGCTTTTTATTGCCTTTTTGGGAAGCGCCATCCTTAGACTCTTTCCTCCGACGCCGGACGCAATAGATAGCCTAGGGAGCTCTCCATCTCTTACTGCGAACACCGACGGATTGATTCAAGTCCTCGCCCGTTGGACTCGCTGAGGACGAGCGCGCGCTTGTGGGGCAGAGGGAATGTCAGGGTCGTTTGTCAGAGGCATCTGCTGTGCGTCTTCCAATCCTTCTTCCTCAGCAATACACTGACCTGGTGCCGCAGATACTCGCTTCGTACAGACTACACCGTGTACCCGTCCAAACTACTGGACTTCAATCTAGAAATGAGGCTGGCGAATCTCATGCAGCGCACGGACCACGGACTCGATTTGCGACCAGCAACTTGGTCCTCCGGGTGCTTGAGCGATGCCAGGGCTGCCTTCTTGCACCACCGGTCGTTGGCTGCATTCGGGCAAGCCAGGAAGATGGCTGAGGAGGACCTTCGGTTTCTGTCGTGGATACCAGAGACCGTGCATGCTTCCTTGACCTCCCGGCATTGGGTGCACCATATACATCTCCCTCACCGCGGTCGGCCGGGCCACGTCACCTCCGCTTGCCCCCTTCACCAAGCCCTGTGAGCTGCTCTATCGCTTCCCTCTATACATCCGCTGACCCACGCCAGGCGCGGTACTGGTGCGATTCTGTTCTCAGTGGGACGACTAGCGGCTCGGCTTCGTCTCGCTCCTGTTTCCCTATGGTCCAGACGAGCGAAACTATCGCACGCGATGACCGATGCGCTGTGAGATCAGCCACTGTCTCCCCGGCGCCAGCGGCATACATGGGCAGGGCAGAGGTCGTGCGCTGCGAGGTTGGGTGCATGTACAATATCTCTTACACGTCGTGGAATACAGAGAAACCGGCCTGCTCGTCAAATTCTTCCCTGGAGCACTGCTCCCACGTCTTGCTCACTTTCCTCCATGCCATCTCGCCTGATGAATGACATGAGTGATATGAAAAGGCCAGAAAGAAGATTGCCTACCTATACAGCAACCTTTGAGAGTTGAAGAAGCCGCCGCCCAAACCCGGAAAATGTCTTTGACCTTCTCAGCGCGGACAATTCGGTCATGCCGAGCCGTCAATGTAAGATATGCAAGGCGCCTGAAGGCCTGAAGGCTGAAATGAGAATGTAGAAAGTTGACGCGATTGCTATGACCTACCCGGCCGTCTGCTTTTGATGTTTGCAGTTCAAGACTGTGGATGTGGGGGAGTGCCTCCGAGAGAGGTGACAATGTCGTCTCGCCCACATTACCCAGTTCCTCAATCGAAAGCTCGAGAGAGAGAACAAGTGGAACAGCGTGATTGGTGAGTGTCTTCAGGGTCTGCACATCGCTCGTTGTAATCCGAACCCACGGAGGGAATCGAACAGCCCGGAGACTTCGAGTTTCGAGTCTACGCATGAACAGGTTCGTCCCCTTGTACTGTTCTAGATTCGGGAGAAATCGCTCCTCCGGCTTGAAAGAATCGTCCCCTTGCCATACAAGGGGAGGCGTGCCCATACAAAGATGAGCAACCGCACAGCGTCTGCACGCTCAGGATTTTGAATGAAAGCGCGCGAGAAATTGGCGAGAATTCGTTGGTCAAGTTGTCTTCGTTTTGCAGGATGACGGCTTCTCATACCAAACGAGCGCGTGGAATAGCTTGGGGACGCGACGAGCGTTGCCCGGTCAGCCTGGGTGGCACATCGGATGATTTCGGTGAGGACCTCGTTCGGAAGCCAGAGGGTTATGAGCATCCGGGCTCTCACCCGTGAGCGCGTCGCGTCAGGACCATGGTTATGGTCAAGAGCAAGGGTGGTGATCGAACTGCTGGCATCCTTCGGCTTTGGTTCCGCTCCGAGATCTATAGCCGACTTGCCAGCTCGTGCAAACAACGCATGGTCCGTGCGCCGAGCCCGCCCTACATAACTCCGCCTTCGACACCTGTACAACTCATACTTACCTTGATGGCATGCGCCCCTTCAACTACCTGGGCGCATGGGCCGCGGGAACCCTCCATTGCACGGCGACCCTGTCCATACAGAGTGCGCCCGCGGTTTGTATGGGCTTCGGCTCATGCACCGTCCCAATATTTTCCAGTCCCACCACGGCCACTCGGCTGGGTGGGCCTTTTTTATGCCGGTCTGCGGCGCTAACCCTAACCCTAGTTACAATGTAAAAAATGATATTTCTTCTTTCGTCGAGTCGTCTCGGACGTTTTGCAAGCGTCGCGTAATTTTATTGGAAATTTTACGTGGATGGGTACCAGAAGAAGATTGATTGCAATTCCTGCTACCGTTAGGTACAGGTTTCTATAGGGCGCCCTAATTTCTGGTTTTTGCGGGCGATCACGTTTTTGTCGTTAGTTTTTGCGTCAGCACTGATGTATCCAGCCAAATTGCTGCCCAAGCCGATGAATGCCGAACTCTCAACGCAATATTGATGACCTTGTCTTCCGGGAGCAGTCGTATCCGACAGGCTTTTCAACATCTGTGCAAATGTCATGCACAGATGTTGGGTTCTTTGCCGAAAGAGATTCCCAAGAGTGCCACAGTGAGGTAACCCCCTTCCGAACGCCTTGCTCTCTGCTAGTTTCCGTTCTCAACTGCCACCACATACCACCACCTCCACCTTGGAAGGCTCGGCAATATAACTTGATTCATGTTCCCCAAGATTTTACGCTGCCCTCCTGAGTCCTGACAGGCTGAGCCTCCTCCACAGGCCGGCGCGCAACCGGCACCGTGCGGCGGCACGGCAGCCAACGAAGCTCAGTGTGCTGCCCGTGCTCATTTCAAATTTGGTGAGCTTCTCCTGGGCTGAGGCTCGAGTCGTCAACGACTGGTTAAAAAAGCCAGAAAAGCCAACTTGTACTTTTGCTGATGGAGGTCGATTTCAATTGGGTTGATAAGTTTTCTCTTTGTAGTGACAAGAGTAACGGGCCACACTGAGTGCCTTGCTCCCATCCTCTGTGACTTTCAACTGGCATTTTTTTTGACTCCATTCTCTTTTGGATCCTTCAAGTTGGATGGCAGGAGCGAGGGAGTGCGGCGCGAAGCGGTGCACGGACGAGCGACCACTGCAACATGGTGGATAATAAGATTGTATGTACTTTATGTTACCCCGCCAAATGCTGTTTTACAACTCCTATGCACTGATTCTAGTCCTGCTTGCAATTGCTTCAGGGATGAATAAGTACTAGAGTCTAGCCCGGCGTCCACTATTAAATTTAAGTATCAGGTTCAATAGAACTTGTCATGCTCAAGAATTGATTTGACGTTGGCCCCGCTCAAATGGTAGCAGGCCGTGCCGCTTGCCGGCCTTACAGCTTTATTCGAGCTCCGCGTAGTAAAGAACTAACAACCAGGCCCAACGCCGCACCAACGAAGCAGCGAGGCGCGCAAAACATTGAACAGTCGGGACGCGATGTCTTCAAAGAATATTTCAGCTGGGAGAGGTGCGCAGCGCCGAGCACGATGCAATTATGGAAGGGCAATATAACGAACAACCGAGTGATAGAGGCAGATTCTGGGAAGTACAGGCGATGTAAAGACAGGGTGATTTTGAACCGGGACGCCACTTTGAGTTGGGTGTATCCAAATAGCTCGATTTCATTATGAATCCAGTTCTCTAAACAGCAAAATGAGGCACCAGGCAACGGAATTACAACGGTAATCACAAAAGGTTTACTCCCGCCCTTTCGATTCGTATATCCATCCCTTCGTTGATGAACTCGTGCACCGTTGTCGCCACATCGGTGAGATCACCGGGCAAGTCCTCTTGTCGGTGAAGAACGAGCTCGAGCCGGAGAGATCGCAGCGACCCTCGTCGGGCTAAGAGAAAATCCAGGATTCCCTCGCATGATCGCTGATGAACGATCAGATGTTGCAGAGCCGGGAGACACTCGGGGACTTCGGCTAATAGGGCCAGGAAGGGGATTGGGCCGCCCCAGCCGTAGTCCCATATGCATATCTCGAGATGCGTGAGACCAGGAATGAGATCGAGGCATTCGCCCAGAGTCTCATCTCGTTCAACATACAGCTGTAAGGACCGCAGTGGTGGCCGAGACCGACTGAGAAACTTGCGCAAGTAAACGCAGTCAGCCAGCGCAACACCGAGAGTTTCGAGGCAAGGTAGTTTAAGATATCGCAGAACGGCATCGAAGACATTCCCGTGGTTGAATCGTCCAAGACGCAGGGTTCGCAAAGCGGGATGGGAAACCCTCCTCTCCGTAGTGAATTGGAATGCTCCGTGCGGAACATTGCATTCCACGAGACGCGGAGAATTACGCAAGATGTCGAGAATATATGCGAGCGAGATGCAGCAGTCCTCCTGTGCGTCTATTGTCAGGGATTTCAATCCAACAAACGGATAGTCGACCAGTGCCGCTGGCAATCTGGAACCCACGTGCAAGTCCAGTTTCTCGACACGATATGCGTGGTCTCGGAACGCCGCAAAGATCCCAGGGGTTGTCTCTGTGGCCAGACGGTAGAGTGCCAAGGACAGCGAGCAACTCTGGCCGCGCTCAAGCCACAATCCGAACACCTGCGGGAAGTTTGCAGGCTGGATGCCGTCGTCTCGGATGGTATCCCACATAAAGATCGTGCCCAATGCAATGCTGCGCCACATACGAGAGACGCAGGTGATGGTCGACAGCTCTTTCCAAGTCGGCGAGGGGGAAATTGATCGCAGGATGTCGGAGGATAGCTCGACGGGCAAACGAGCCATCGGATCGAGGAGGGAGTTGAGCTCGCTTTGAGTAACTCGGTGTTGGCTTTCGAGTTCCACGAGGACGTCTTGCTGGCGTTGGAGCTCCACTGGCTCGTTTGGGTCACGGAGGGAGTTGAGCTCGCTTTGAGCAGCTCCGTGCTGGTTTCGGAGTTCCACCAGGACGTCGCTCTGGCGTTGGATGGCGTCGAAGAGCGATTGGAGGCGCTGGCGGACTTCGCGAATGGATGACATGAGGGGCGAAGGTAAGAGGTGATGTATCAGTGATCATCAACGATCAACAACCGTCACCAAACCGAGAAGATAGGCCGGATAGTGTTGAGAACGGAACAATGATCGGGTTTGCAAATCAAGCTACTGAAATACAACGAATGACCCCGTATATAAGTAAAGTCGAAAACAGTAGGAATCTTGGGAAGTAAGTCTATATGATAGTAGTACTTATATCGCGGAGAATAGCGGGAAAGTGGAGGTCGTAAAGGTCTAAGTATAAATCATCAAATATCAATATCAAGATCTACAACACGCAACGGGCCCCGTTTCCAACAGCAAGGCAGTCGCAGAATCCTGGCAGATGATCACATGATACAACTCCCTTGAACTCGTACCACCACCATGAGTGAGCTCGAAGCTGGCCTGACGCCCCCGGACAACCCACAAAGAGGTGAATCATCGTGTCGGAGGGAAGAATATTCATTGAAAACCATTCTTAGCCTCTTTTCTGCACCGCTTTGCGACACGCGTATCCCGATTTCTCCGTCCTACGTGGGCGCCATTGGATACCAAAGCCCATACATCACCCGTGCCGCCAACCCAGCTTGATGCCAGCGAAAGCACTGACGAGAACGAGGACGCTGCAGCGAAAATGTGGTCGATCTACGTCGATGAAGCCGAGAGATATGATGCAGGGTTGGTGGAGAGTTGGAAAGCGGATATGGAAGGAATGCTCATATTCGTGAGTGTTTTTTCTTCTCTGCGAAACGTGATCTAATATTCGACTATACAGTCGGGCCTCTTTTCCGCCAGCTTGACTGCGTTTCTGATCGAAAGCTACAAGAATCTCCAGCCAGACTCTGGAGACCTCGCAGTCGCGGCGATGACCCAAATCTCTCAGCAGCTGGCCGCGATGTCCACGGGACATGCAGCCCCCGTGCAACCGCCGTCACAATTTACACCGACCATAGCCTCCCTCGTCTGCAACGCTTTGTGGTTTGTGAGCCTCTCACTCAGTTTGATGTGCGCATTATTGGCGACGCTCGTCGAGCAATGGGCGAGGGAGTTCTTGCACAAGACCAACAGACGGCCTTCGCCTGTCCGCAGAGCGCGTATCTTCGCGTTCCTGTATTTCGGCCTCAAGCGATTCCGCATGCACACCGTCGTGGATACGATACCCTCCCTCATCCATGGCTCGCTACTACTTTTCTTCATCGGCCTCGTCTTCTTTTTGGTGCCGGTAAACAGTATCATCATGTATCTCATGGCGGGCGCACTCCTCACATTCCTACTTCTCTACTCCATCCTCACCATTCTGCCGGTGGTATACGTCGACTGTCCCTACCGCACTCCGTTATCGACGCCACTATGGTCCTTGTCTCGGAGGGCTGTGGCCTTCCTCTGCCAACCTACCGACATGAGACATAGTATCGTCACGATGGCCGAAGCGACTCTCGATTCTGCCGTCCAGAACACGGCGAAGAGAGACCAACGCGCGCTCAAGTGGACGCTCGACTCTCTGACAGATGACGATGAACTCCTTCCATTCGTTGAGATTCTGCCAGAAGTCCTTTCCGGCCGGGATGGCCGCCTCTGCACGGTCGATGAGCAACATTTATTGCGCTTGGTTCTCGGGGATCTCGAGACACCCAGTCCGTTGATTGCGCGACTCGTCAATCTCTTCATCAGCTCCCCAGGTCCCGACAACCCCCTATGCATTCGGCGTCGCATTGCAAGCGTGAAAGCCCTCTCAGCGCTTTGCACGATGCCGCGCGCCTGGGAGTATCGTTTCGATACAGAACGACTCGTGGGGTCAAATCTAGATCTATACCATGAAACTGCCTTCTGTCCCGGAACCGTCCTTCTCGCCCTCCATTACCATTCGTTCCGGTGGCGCCAGCATCTGCTTTCTGCACTCCGCGAACAGCTCAAGTTTGACCATTACTCCTCGGACCTGCGCAGCCGCGCCACGTCGAGTCTATGTGCAAGATTAGAGTTGCTCGGAGGGTCCGGATATATGGAACTCGGGCATGATGCTCCAGCCATCCAGGACCTGCAAAACATGGCAGCAGAAATTGGGCAACGCACACCGACAGCAGCTCAACTTGGCAGGGTGCAGCAAGCCATTGAGGCCCTATGCGACCTATATGATTGGCCACGTAAATTCATACCTTCCATGAGCTCATTCTTTCACAACGCCTTCCTAACACTCAAGCAAGGTGCATCCGTATCTGAACTGGATTCCGCTTGTGCGATCGTTGCAGAAATCAGACGGAGTCCATCAAGAACACCATGGATCCGAGTTGGCTCCCTGTTCCGTATCCCCGATGCTCTCGAGCTGCACAAATTCACCGTCGACCACCAGAAGCCCCATCAACTAGACGTTCTTGCCCGCATGTTATTCTCCTTTTTCCCATTCCTCTCCTACGAAGATCAACGAGACACAGATGGATATCTTAGGTTTCTCGTAGAGCGGGGAAGTCCAGATGCTGTGTACCGTGCCCTGATTCCGTGCGGTGGGGGCGCAGGGCAATGGGACTCGATGTGGGCTCAAGTGCCGGTTCTGGACGCCCTGGCGATCTCTCTCGGCTCTCAGCTTACAGAGCAAACGGAGCTCAGGCCACAGGCTCTCCGCATTGTACATGCGATTCTGGTGGTTTATGATTGTCTCCGGGCTCATGGCCACTGGCATGCAAGAGATTTTATGCGCGCCGTGATGGCCCGAGTATCTGTCAAGGCGCACTGGCAATACCCTATCATCCAAACAGTCTACCGGCTCTGGCGTCTTCCAGCACTCAATGCGGCTGTCACTGCCTTGAGTGAACTGCCTTCCACAGTTGAAGTGTTTTCCCGATTGCAGAAATCTTGTCAGGATGAGTCCCTGCCTCAAATTGATCCTTCAGCCCTGCCAGTCAACATGGATGTCAATACTCTTGCACAGACGTTGAGGAAGCACCTCGTACACCGATACATCGACGCTCTCGTCGATCTCCTCGCCGCCCCCACACTCATTTCGATCAAGGGGTACGTCCGCTGGGCGGACTGGGACACCCTCCTCGATGTTCCTTGGCCCGAGGTGGATCCAGACGTTCAACATGGCTTGTTCGCAGCGATATTAACACAGTACCGAATCTTGATCCCTCCACGCAGGTTTGACGACGCGGAGGTGGCGTTCCTCGCCGGATTCTGGTCGGCGGGAATTTTCAGTTTTTGCAATTCCGATTCCGATTCTTCCGAGCGCAACGTAACTGGGATTGAGCTCCCTTGCATGCGAATGCTTTTGGAAGCCCTGGAGATGTATCACGAAGCAGCAGAATCGCAGGGCGCGATGATGGAGAAGGATTGCAAGAAATTGGATACGACACTTTCGGAACCGCTCCGAGCTGCGGTACGCAAAGAGATAGCGGCAGTAGAAAGTCGTTCAAGTTTGGCGGAGGAGAACTGATCGCAGTCTGACGCAGTTCAATGTACACAAGTATCTCCAGTTTTTGAGCCACCATCTTATTGCAACGGGTAGGGAATAGATGAGAGTCGCCATCACAAGGGCGGAGAGCCTGGTAAAGAAAAAAACAAGACTCAACACATGCCAGTGGTCGGTATGTGGGTGAAGGGAGCAGATGGGGCATGAACTCAGAGGCCAAAACACGCGCCCTATGGCCAAGATTAGATTGCACGAGTGCTGCCAGTGGTCGGTGACGTCTTTGTGCAGTGTGATCACCTGATGGCATCTCAACCATCGGAAAACTGTTCATTCATCTGAATCGATGCGCACATCAAGCGAGAGACATCCAGACCCACGTCTCAGTGCCGAATCATCTCCGCCGACTCGGACCCCTTGCCGAACGACCACAGTGTTCAATTTCCAAAGACTCGATCCAATTTCTTTGCGTTCCCTCCAAACTCCCTGTGTTCCTAGGCGAAACTCCATTATGCAGAACGTATTCCCACCACTGCGCCACCTCCAAGCCGGTCTCGGCCAAATGAAGCACGACAAGGTCCTCGAACTTTTCCCTGGTCTCAAGGAAACCGTTACCTTTACCGCAGGCACTTATCTGGACTCACAGCGGTCAAGCCCGTTGATTTGATTACCTTCACCCCAGTCTCCACCCCTCCCTGCGAATCCTTTCGTCTAGGCTCAACGCACATTGGATTTCGTTACAACCCGGCACACCTATTTAATGTTCTTCCCCATACCTGCCTTGCCCCACGTAAGTATGTCGAGCAAGAAATCGAACCAGCGTTGATTGCGACTTCAGTGCGTTCAATCTTTCCTTGTCAGGGACATCTAGATCTCCGACTCGAGTTTCTGATCGTCGATTACGTAGTCTGTCGTTTCGGAAGTTCCTGGCCGCGGCCCCTCCCGACGGCGAGCTCGGAGCGCGTCCCTGTGATTCCCCATTTGAATTCAGCTCATTCTCAACAGGCTCCGTCGCTTGCAATTGTGAGTCCGTAGTGAGTGAGTAGATCTCCGCATATCCCCGAATGGTTCAGCGCAGCTTTTTCAACGTTTGACAGCTGTTCGAGTAGGCAATCCCAGCGAGGACCTCGAGCACTCCTCCCTCAGCACGACGCGACGCGTTTGCTGCTATCACGAGCGACGCGTTTTTAGTTGTGCTTTCTTCGGACATATCGGACCAGCTCGGATCACGCACTTGACACCTCTTGAGTCTTGACAACGCCCACTGGCAGCGCTCTGGGCTCCATTCTCTCCATCGACGCATCCACCCTGTCCGGCGTGCTTGAGCTCAACGTTCCAGACGCTGTTTTGGCGCCGACACCCCTCGTAGCGAAGATTCAAGACGAGCACGCGCGAGTCTCGCCACTTGCTTGCCACCTGGAACGCCGTACCCGCGCGCCAGTCGCACCACGAACACTGTCATCAAGACTCGCAAGTTTACCTTGTGATGTTCGTGGGCTGGGGATTTTTTCGAGGAGGAACGCGGGGGCAGCGTGGGACGCTGCTGCTCAGTCCGCTGGCCAGGGAGGGAGGAGGGGTGGTTAAGAGGGGATGGAGACAGGATACCGCTCGCTAGCCCTCGCGTCCGCATCAAGGTGCGGCTGCACTCTATCCACACGTCGTTCGCGTCCGTTTGCGCGTCGCTTGAGCACCCAATTGGATTCAAGTACGACGATAGCTAGTATCTATCGTATGTAGGATGTAGGTGTAGGTAATAGACTGGAAATTGAAGATTGTGAATTGATGATGCTCGTACTGGGACGTCGGGGGCAGATTAGGAGGTGGAAATCTAGTTCAAGGATGTTTTCGTGCGGAATCTAGGAAGCAATAGACGCGTCGTCAAACGGATGGCTTGGGACGGCTTCTGCAGACCAGTATTGATCCAGTCCGTCCTGCCACATCTCATGCTCGTAACTGTGATACGTCGGGTCTGTATAACCGTTCGAGGAGGGGAACACAGACGATGGTGAATCGGGGGCCATGAGAATATTCCGGGCTGATAGTCGAATGGAACATGAATGAATTATAACCGGCGTGTCCGTCCACGGGTGTACATGATGTAGCATTCATCGATGGAAATTGCCTGCTGGTCTACCCAGGACGACCAGCTGTCGCGCGCGTACTGCTGAAGGTCGACTGGAGGGCGTTGCGAGTCGTGCGGCTGGTTTCTCCAGGTACAATGGCATTGGGAACACCATATTGGGTATCCACAGGTAGAAAAGCAGGCGGCTAATACTGAGTCCGTTAAGTTCATCTTTGTCGGGGACATCTCTGTGGGCAGCGACGTGAGTCTGTACAATGTCGGGCACCATCAGCATTCCGTCCGGTAACGATCGGAGAAAATGTAGTATGGTGGTTGTCACTGGTTGAACGTTGAGGTAGCGTTGGAGCTGTCGGAAACGAGTGGCAGAAGAAAACACTATGACGGTCAAAATAACGGAGGAAGGTGGAACTCGAGGAGCGTTGACCGCGTTGGAAGTCAGTAGCAGTCCGAGAAATGCAATTCAAGCCCACCCATGAATTGGAATGACCCTGGTATGACACTCCTCCTCCTCGAGTATCATGCCGCTGAGCATCGTCAAATGGACCCCTTGCTGTGAATGTTTCAGTGGGCCTGTTCATTCCCATTTGAAGTCGTAGAAGCGCCAAATTACACATAGCTGGGACAGGGAATCTACTGCCTTCTAGTGTGTAGAACATGAGCAAATTACAGGAACGTTGAACACGGTCCACAAAACTTGAGTGAATTTGCATAAATGCGAATCTCGCCCGTCGTTCTTCAAGTTGATTGGGCTGACAGGCACCCCCAAACGCTGACCAGTAGTTGTGGCACGAGGAGAGGCTCAGCTTCGCCAAACGGTCCTCCCGACGTATGGAGCTTTTGAAGTTCTGGAAGTAATGGGTTGGGCAAAATTAGTCACGCATCGCAAGACCGGGGGGGTCTATGCTGCCAAGATTGACGACAGGCTTCTTCGACAATATTCTCCGGCCCCTACGACGAGATTGAGATTGAATACGGAATTCAGAACCCAGTGCTTGGCCTGCATGGGAATCTGCTCGAAATCATCACCATGAATGAACCTGCCGAACACGATTGAAGAGAGTACCATGGGCCTGGGTCGCTTGAAATATCGTGGAGAGCTCGCGCGCTAGTCTCAGCTAATGGTCGCGTCAATGAATGTGGTGAGCTGACGAACATAAAAGACAAATAGAAGAGCTACTTACATTTTGAGTTCGGTTCCAAGTCCATCTCGAACTCCGATGTAAAACTTCTGCCACTTGCGACCATTTCTACATATCATATGGGCGTGTCGTGCTCCACTTCTCCGCACACATCCCTCCTAGAATCTACAAGCACACCTCTTCACGCACATCCGCCAGGCACCGCCCTCGAACTCGTGTCGAAACGGGTTCAGCACACAAGTGAACGTTGGGTGTTCCAAATTCAAGGACGCGTCATAGATACGGGGTGTGGGGTGAGTAGAGTGGCCGCCGACTGGTGTGCGCTGAGCGCAGGGAATGCAACGCGGCGGCCCAACGCCCAATCACGATGTAGAGTGACTACGGTGCAGCCGACACATCGGCGGGCGACCAAAACGGCGTTCTCTGGGTCTCGGAAGAGGAAGTGACGTGAAGTCTGGCGAGGAGTTGTCGAAGGAACAACGAAGGCGGAGGCAGGAGGAGGCAGGAAGTCTGAGGAAGACGTCACGCGCCGGCGCGCGCGCCAAAATTGACGCGTGATTGTTATCACGCCAGAGCGGCCCGAAGTTGGACGCGCCTGCGCATCATCTGCGCCTCAAAAAGCGCTGGAAGGGCACGACGGCAGGTGTTGAGGGGTGCCTCGGGTCCTGGCACACAGAAATACAAGAGAAAGTCGAAGGGAGCGGAAATGAATTCGGTGTTTCCAAAAGGGGTCAGATTCGTGATGCGAGATCTACCAACTCACTCAAGACTGTGCAATTGTCAACGCGTATGTACTATATGCGCCCGGTGCTGTAAAGCCGTCTGTCACTGACAAGAGCGCCCGCTGATTTCCCGTTCAGGCCGGTGGGATCGTTGGCACTGCCGCATCTTGTTGGTTGTGCTTTGCCATCCCGGCCCTAGGTCGAACCCTGGTCGCAACACGGCATTCCGACTTTATTCCGACTTGCAATGAGCCGTTGATTAAATGAAAAGCGGTTGTTGTCGATGAGCTCGGAGGTGAGGCGTGTTGGAGGCGTGTAACTCGGTGATCACATCTCCCGACATTCAATATCAATCCAACTCTATCCAAATCCCAGCCCGTCAACCGCGGCGCAGTGCGCAGTGAGTTGCAACTGCGGCATCAACGTCAACGGCCCCTAACGTCGCTCGATTCAGATGGATACCCCTACGGAGGAAAATTATCGGTCGCTCGTATTTCGTAGATTTCCCGAGGAGGGGGTGAAGGTAATGGCTTTCAGACTTAGGTGAGCACCAATCCCGCTTTCGCGCCCTCCAATACACCGAGGAACGTTTCAGTTATTCAAGTTATCCGAGCCCATCAGAGCCCATTCCGAGCAACCGATAAATCGTCATCAAGTGTAGTAAGCAGCCGGTTGGGCGGTTGGATATATTATCTAACGGTTCCTATATATTTGGCAGTGCTCTCCTTCAAATTACACGCCCATTCACCGTCCAAGCACGCCCATCCCACATGTTCCCTTCACTAGAGCTACGCGCCAACTCGACGACCTCACCCCAACTCCCGGTGGATAGGGATTCTCAGTATGGCTACGTTCCACAAGAGGCGATCGCCATCCTCTTCGTCGTGCTCTTTGGGATCAGTACCAGTTGAGTCCCTCGCCATTTCCCTCTTCTCGACGCGTCTAACCTGATAAAACAAAAAAGTGCTCCACGTCGGCCAAGCGATATGGTTCAGACTCTGGTGGCTCCTCCCCACAGCGGCGCTCTGTGGCCTGGGCGAAGTCATAGGCTGGAGTGGACGTTTATGGAGTTCTATCAATCCCATCGCCGACACGCCCTTCCTGATGCAGTGCGTCCCCTTGCCTCCCATCTCAACCAGAAATAAATTCAACTTGATAGGATCTCCTCAATCATTATCGCCCCAACGCCGTTGCTAGCAGCCAACTTCATCATCCTAGCGCGCGTAATCCAAAGACTGGGAACCTCTTACTCGAGGCTAACGCCCAAGTGGTGTACGTCCCCTTCCATTCCTCCTTGTATTTTAAGAATAACACCGCCTCGCCAGACACAATCCTTTTCCTCCCTTGCGACATCATCGCGCTGGTTGTACAAGGTGTGGGAGGCGGGATGGCCTCTGCTGCCGACACCCTCGATGGTGCGAATCAGGTACGTTGCGTTGTCATATTCCCCGACGGCCGCATCCTCATGGTTCCCATAGGGCGCCCACGTCATGCTCGGAGGAATCATATTCCAACTCGGTGCGTCCCTTTCCTCCGTTTCTATCGAGTATTCCTATCTAACAAAAATTCGCAGTGGTCATAATAATGTTCTCCTCCCTCGGCACCGACTTTTTCCTACACTACCGGAACGACCGCCCCGTCCGCAAGAACGATGCGACTGGCCGACGCGGCGTGCTCACCCCACAACTCAAAATCATGCTCTTAGCACTCGCCTTCTCCTGCGTGACGCTGTTCATCCGGTCCATCTACCGAATCATCGAGCTCGCAGGCGGTTGGCACGGACGTATCATCCACACCGAGGTCTACTTCAACGTCCTCGACGGCGGCATGGTCACACTCGCGATATGGACCATGAATTTCGCGCATCCTGGATTCTTCCTTGTCCAGCGTGAGAGGAGGGATTTGGAGCTGGAGGGCAAGGGGAACGAGTTGATTGAGAGGGATAGTGGTGTTTCGACTCCGACTGCTGCTTAGAGTGTTCTGCCATTCGCTTACTTACGACCCACGGACTATATGATGTACTATAGGCTACTAGAAGTTCAGACTAATCTCCACCATCCGGGACTCACTCACCGACATCTACAATAAATAATACCCGACATCCTACGCCTCATCCTCCTCATCTTCCTCATCAGTCAACTCCTCCCCTCGTCGAACCCCGGAATGCGCCTCGTACCCCTCGCGGCGCGCCCACGAGCGCCCGTCAGTGTATGGGTTGATACGGAGGGGAAGGATCAAGGTGTATAGCGGACTGCAGAGAATGCTCAGTCAGGAATCGGCCCGAAGAAAGCGGGAATAAGGCAGGACGTACTATCCGTTCTCCCCAATATTAAAGAACAGCTCAAGGTTCCGCCGTTTTCCGAGGTCGTACGAATTAACAAAGGTCTGGATATTGAATTCTTGGGTGCACGGAGGGACTGGATGCGAACGCACCTCATCCCGAGATCTAGCAACCTTGCGATAGATCTCGTGGTCATGCGACTCGACGGTCGTCTCCCCGTGTGCGACCGTCCAGAGGTGATAGCTCACCATGATGCCAACCGCGAGGGCCATGACGACAGCCAGGATGTATTCGAGGATGAATGCGATTTGGGGAACACGATGCGGCCATGAGAGCTATATCCGATGAGCGAGCGAGTTCAATGGAACAACAAGGAAGACGCACGTCGGCCGTAGCACCCAGCGCGCGCAGGATGTGTGGATATCCGGTGGCGACGAGGCAAATGCAGGCGACGACGAGGTACGCCATGAACATTACAAAATGGCGCTCATTGTGCAGGCCAACGCATTGGTTGACCCCTGGATTGAAGTCAGAATGCGTACGACTCAGAATGAGGGGATGGAATACCCACACTGCGAATGAATGAGTGGGCCCCGTCACAGCGGGCAGGGAGCACTCACTGGACAATGGTGGTCGTATTTCAGCACACAGCGGTTACATATCCGGCAATGGTGCGTTCTCTGTCAATTTCATCTTCCGGGTAAGGAAACAGCATCGGCACAGCGTACGCACCTCTGGCTTGGATTGCCCACACTTCCGACATCGCGTCACCGCAGCCCGAGTGATGACGAGCTCCTTCGACCACCTCACTCCCGTCAGCTCGCCCCGTGGCGGACCGTTCTTTGTCGCCCAGAAGATGCTACTCCCTGGTTCTCGCGGCGGGTCTTCGACGAATCCGGGTGGTACCGTGACCACGTAGTAGTAGTGCATGAAGAGATTCAGCACGATGAGGAGGCATATTGGGAACGAGATGAGGGGCCACGAGAGGCTGGGCATGACCACGTCGACTTCCGGTGGGTGTTAACTCGCGTATCCTGCTGGGTGACGAAAGAAAAAACGCACAGAAGCAGATGGCGCCGAGCCCGATGAGGATGATGGCGAACGCGACGAAGAATGGGCCGGCGGCGCCTGTTAATCGGTCGGCGAACCGTTCCATTGCTTTGAAGCAACGGAATACGACGCGAGAGCACATCATGGTGGGGAAGGGAAGGGCGGCCTGATGGCATCATGAGCAGGTGATGGTCAGCAGCCATCGGCCGAGCATCACGTGTGCCGATCTCTTTCTTCACCACCATCAATTCATGCCGCTGGGACAATGGGCGGCCGCGCCGAGCCTCATTTTTCTCCTATTCTAATTTGTTTTCGCCCACCGGATAGGAGTCTGTGGTGATCGATTCTTCTCCCAGGTCAACGCCGCCGTGAGCCCAGAACTATCCACCGTATGCCACAGTGCGGTTTTCAGACCCGAGATCGTTGCCGCAGCCCGCAGCCCTCGTATGATTTACAATCGCTGCCTTTTCACTGGGACACATCTGCTCCTCCTCAAGACTGGATGGGAAAACAGCTGAAATGTTCCTTCCTCCTGGTGCTCAGACTTCAGCGATTCACCCAATTGGCCCTCGACTATATGGGCTCACGCTGAAGGGTTTCTCTCAGTCGTCGTGAGTACTTCCCCTAGAAAAACTCCAACCAATTGATCCATTGTTAGGAGTTTCCGCGTCATTGGCGGTCAGCGATACTGAGACATGAATTCGGATACGCGGCTGAGCTCGATTAGGCATGTCCCCACCGCCATATATAATCTGGGCTATATCTCACTCACCACATATATAGTGTCCACCATGTCTCCCGCCCTCGTCCTCCCACTCCAACAACTTGTTTCGCTAGTCGCACGCGACCCAGAGTCGGCAACCGAGACGTCTCAGTATGGATACGTTCCTTCTGAGAGCGTTGGTATCATCTTCGTCGTGCCATTTGGAATTAGCAGCAGTATGCCCTAAATGCCTTTCTTTCCCGTGTCTGACCTATAGGACAGTCCTTCACATAACTCAAGCCGCGTATTTCAAAATCTGGTGGCTCCTCCCCACGGCTGCCTTGTGTGGCATCGGCGAGGTCATTGGCTGAAGCGGGCGACTCTGGAGTGCGATCAATCCGTATGCGCAGACGCCTTTCCTCATGCAGTGAGTCTCCATTCCTCATCCTCCCCCCCAAGGAATGTCTAAGACGAAAAACAGAATCTCTTCCATCATTATCGCCCCCACCCCGCTCCTCGCAGCCAACTTTATCATCTTTGCCCGCATCATTCAACGGTTGGGAACGGAATATTCGAGGCTTACTCCTTGGCGGTGTACGTGTCCGCTCTCACTTTCTTCTGAACTGTCGTTCAATAGTGCTCTTTTGAATGCAGACACGATCGTATTCCTGCCCTGCGACATCACCGCGTTGGTCATTCAAGGCGTCGGAGGTGGACTGGCATCCAGTGCAGACGATTTGGCCGGATCTAATAGGGTGCGTGATTGCATTCCATCCTTTCTCCAAACTCAACTCGCATATAGGGTGCCAATGTCATGCTCGGAGACATCGCATTCCAATTCGGTGAGCCTCTCAATCTTCCTCCTCATTTCAATGCTGAATTGTTGTCAAGCTGTCATCATCGTGTTCTCCATCCTCGGCGCCGACTTCCTCTGGCACTACATCCACGATCGGCCTGTGCACCACGACCCGACCTCAAAGCGCGGTGAGCTCGGATTCGACCCGTTACCGGTCCTGCCGGCGGACTAGATCATTGCAGACAGCTACTCCTCGTGCATCTCGGCCGCCGACGCTCTATATCCATCGTCATCGCGATTCGCCATGTCACATGTGATCACCTTCTGCTTGTTTTCAGCGCCCCAAGAGAGGTATGTTTTCAATTCACATCAATGGGGGTATACATTTGTTCTGCTGACAGTGTGCAGGCTACGATCCCGTGCAAGTATCAGCTTCTGGCGCCATACCCGCAATTTATGAATGACTCAATGGGAACAATATTGACCCATGGTGTGTGCGTGCTGCTTGTCTTCGAAAACTGCCAGCTTGACTCCTTCGGATGTTCTATTCTTTTCGACGTGCGAACTCCACGCATTTTGAGGGAACGTGTACAACATGCAGTCCATGTAGAGCCCGGCGCCCATTCGTCAATGGCCAGCAAGTTGCACCACCCCACCCACCCAGACCCACTCACCCACTCACCCATCCGTCTTAGCATCCGGAATGCTTCGCCCCACCCAGTCCCGCTTCGACCTTCGCGCTCGTCTGAGGATCGACACGCATGGGCAATATTCTACTCCCCCCGCTCAGGCCCTCCGTGATCGACGTCCCCCCGCACGCCGAGAACGCGGAAGACTCCCGACGCTCGCACTAGACACCCTGCTCCTCAGTATGAATCAAATGGCGAATTTCGCGCAATGTTCGGGGTGTCCGTTCATCTCGCCTCTCATACAACTTGGGATTGAAATTGTCAAGAATATTCAGGTGAGTTATTTTGTCCCGTCCGGGTCACATTGATCATATTGCCTGGAATCTAGCAAATGAGAGACAACGTAGGCGCATTCGCCCAGTTGGCAAATGATACGTATGGGATGCTCAAGACTATTGCGGATGTGGCGCGGGATAGGCGGGGCATGTCGACTGAGCTGGAGAGGGGCGTGTGGGCGTTTACCTGGTGTGTTTGCTCGGTCTTTCGCTTGCATATCCGTTTCATTTTTTTCTGAAATCCTGTCAGCGTGTTGAATAAAGTCCTGGGATTCGTCAGGGAAATACAATCCTCCGGGGTTCTGCACCGATTTTTCCAGGCTGCGGAGGATGCACGGAAGATTGGTGGATGGAGCAGGGAGATTCAGACTGCCAAAGATTCGTTCGAGGTGTGTGTCTTCTCGCTCTTCTGATATTCAAGCCGGATTGAAGTTGGTTCCAGCTGGACATGCAAATGCGCACCCACGAGAACATCGTTCAACTCCTCAACGAGCGCAGGATTTCGAATTCGAATGCCCAACCGCCGGCGTATGGAGAGAGCACCGACCCTGTCGTGCCCGACGAGATCAATCACATCGTTGAGACGGAGTTTATGCGTCTGCTCGACATCTTCGGCGTTGTCAGGGTGCTTCAGGAAGACGATAACCTTCCTGTTTCCCTCCGGATTGCGCACGTGCTGAATCTAGACTCGGAAGAGGACGTCGCGGACGTATGGAACCCAATAGCGCAGTATCTTGGCACTGTTGGGGATTCCGAGAGGCGGAAGAGGGTTCTCAAGTACCTCGAGCGGGTAGTGTGTTTCAAGGCTCGAATTCCTTGTATCGATGAGGGAAAGTATCATGGCATCGTTGCCCGGTGGTGTCTTGGGCGTCAAGCTTGCGCAGGGTGAGTATATCGTTTGGTCAAAATTCTGTGGTTAATTGCTTGAGACAGAGACGTTTTTTACTCTTCCGACCATCGGGTCCACCACATTTGTCGATCTACCCCGTCGCCCGAGCTGTGCGAGGCGCTCAGTTCCTCTGACGTGCCGTTTGATCCAGAGGATGAGTTGCCAGAGATCGTCTCTTGGATGTTGAAGGTTCGCGTTGGAACCATGCATATATGCTGACTGACGTGGTTTCCTGTAGAAGCTGGAGAGCCCAGGAGAAGCATGGCAAGGATTGTTGAGGAGATACGGAGTGCAGCACTATGAGGTCCAGGTGCTGCAGACACCGGATGGATGGGACTGGACCAAGGTGGACAAGTTTGGATTCGAGCTGTGATTTTTTGTGAACAAGATAGTTTCTTACAAAGTTGAACTTGGACTTGACTTGGACCCCTGGATGCTTTTGATCGTTGCCGACCCCATCAGTGATGCCGGCTCGCGTATCCCGTGTGACTTGCTCTTTTGCCAACGACGCAACCTCGCGCGATGGTGCACCAACATGCGTGCTCTTCGCTGCCGCTGTCGTCAGCAGTGAGCTCCATCTGCCAGGCCACCCTGCCTTCTTCTGGGAGCCCTCGTATTGCGCTCAAAGCGTGCTCCAGCCTCCCTGATACCCGACCCGCGGCGCGCCCAAATTTCCAATACGCGAAGGGGACTGAGTCACATGGATCGTCGCCAACCGTTGGTGCAGAGCGCCCGTCATCAGAGTCTCTCCTTAAATTTTAATGCTGAAGCCTCGGTTCTCTCCCCCCATTGACCGACCATGCCTCACGACGCAAAACGCCGCATCCCGAACGACAAACCACTGGCTCATGCCGGAGCCGGAGGGCAGACGTTCTACGCTCAGCGAGAAAGCCAGGCGGGCTTGCTGGTCACCGACGAGCTTGAAAAGGCCCTTACGGAGTGCAAGACGCTTGTAGCGCGTATCACGAAGGATTGTAGGGCTCGGAATCGGCGCTTTCGGTACGTGCGCTCTCCCCTCCCCACCATACAGCACGTCATTCATAGGCATGCCATCCAGGGACATCGAATTCGACATCGAGAACGACACGCAGCGTTGTCTCTTTGGTCTCACGCGCAGCGAGGACGTCAGCTACTCTCCTTCGGGGGTGGAGCGCGTCAGCAAGATTTTCAACAACAAGCATTCGTTCTTCGTCGATGGGGTCGACTCGAGCGATATAGTTCAAGGCCGGCTGGGAGACTGCTGGTTCCTCTCCGCGCTCTCGACCATGTCCACGTCTCGAGGGCTCATTGAGAAGTTTTGTGTGGCGCGGGACGAGGCTGTGGGTATCTACGGGTGGATATTCTTCCGCGACGCTCGATGGGTGACGGTTATTATTGAGATTTACTTGGTTCGAGCTCTACGTCTGACTTGATTAGCCTGCTCTTCACCTCCATCCCCAAGTTCGAGGAGTTGACAGAGGCCGAGAAGGCGCTGTACCACCGCGACAAGGACCTCTTCAACAAGTCGGCGCGCACGGGCGGGAAGAGTTTGTACTTTGCGCGTTCGGAAACAGAGGGCGAGACGTGGGTTCCTCTCTTCGAGAAGGTGCGTCCGCATTTCGTTTCCAAGTGACTGTCTATCGACAGCGGCGATAGGCATATGCGAAACTCCACGGCGACTATGCTTCGATTTCTGGAGGATATTCATGTGAGGCAATCGGTGCGTTGTACGTCTTCAACTCATATCTGCCATGCCTTACAATTTCCAACAGAGGATCTCACTGGGGGTGTCTCCACCTTCATTCCCACCAAGGTCAGCTCGCACGGATGCATCTCTAATAGTAGTAGTACTCACTCAGTTACCAGGACATTCTTGACCCCGACGTCTTCTGGCGCGAGGAACTCCTCCGGGCGACCGAAGACCGTCTATTCGGATGCGCCTTTGACTCGCTCGACCCCGGCCGGCGTGGAAACTCGGACTCTGCATCCGACCTGCGCGTCAATGGGCTCATCGGTGGTCATGCGTACTCGGTCCTCCGCGCCGTCGGGTTTAACGGCAAGCGGTTTGTCGTGCTGCGGAATCCCTGGGGTGATTCTGAGTGGACAGGTCCGTGGAGCGATGGGTCGAGGGAGTGGACGGAGGAGTGGTTACCGGCTTTGAAGGTGCTCAAGCATGGGTTTGCAGATGATGGGGAGTTTGTCATGGAGTGTGAGCGGTCTTCGTTTTCTTCGTGGACGTTACTCAAGCCCCGAAGATGAGGATTTTTTGAGCAATTGGGACTTGGTGGAGAAAACGCTTATTTTTGACGATTCGTGGGTCATGTCTTCCCGGTGGCTCCAGGTTACGGCGCGTCAGGCCACTGCTGCGTGGAGTTACGGTGACATCTCGTGTATGCCTCCCTCCTAATTTCCGTCCATTGACGCCGTCGACAGTCACAATTTCCCTCCCTGCGCCGACGAAGGCTGTGATCGTCCTCTCCAAGCTCCGAGTCGACGAGCGCTACTTTTCCGAAATGTCCGGCAACTCGTGCTGGATGTTTGACTTTGTCGTGTTCAAGAAGGGGAAGAAGGATATAGTTGCGGAGAGTGAGCCCGGGAGAATGTTTTTGAGGAGCGTGAATGCCGAGGTGGACCTTGAGGCTGGGGAGTATGTCGTCCATGTGCGTGGCTGGCCTTCTCATCTTATTCGTTTCTTTTGCTGGTTCTGAGATCACACCAGGTAAGCTTGGATCATGCGGTCAATCCCGAGATCGAGGAGATAGACCCCGAGAAGACTAGTATGCGCAAGTATTCGCGCGTGCGGACTGAGCGCGCAAAGAGCCAGTCTATCGCTTCGAGTATGTTTCTCTTTTTCACTTACTTCTTATCTTGACGGTTGTCTTTTTATCTGGCGTAGATTTCGAGCCGAGAGCTGTGTTGGAAAATATGCCGATTCCGTTGGACGTTCTTGCTGGGCAGGATTTGATGGAGTTGGAGGCGAAGGCGCTGGACGTGGAGAAAGCTTTGGCGTTGGTCAATGGGGAGGCCGAGGGTGAGTTCCAGGAGAAGGACGATGGTGAGAACGAGGAGGACGAGGATGAAGCCGACCAGGAGAAGGAGAAGGAGGTCAAGGTGGGCAAGCAACATCGAAAGCGCGGATCCAAGCGGGCGCAGAAGAAGTCCGCCAAGAGTAAGATGGCAGCGCCGCCTCGGGAGGCTCAGGACGATAGCGATTGCGAGGAGACGAACGAGGAGGAGTCTTCCGAGGCGGACGACGAGGCTTCCACTATGGATTCCTCGGAGGAGGGAGAGACGGAAGAGGATTTAGAGTACACGGTCGTGCTCGGGCTTCGGGTGTATACGAACCGAGATGCGCCGGCGGTCGTGGGTGGACAGTTGAGGCACGAGATGAAGGCTAGTATGGCGGTCCGACTGCACATTTAATAATCCCACACTTTTATTGTCCTTCCCATACTTTTACAATGAAAATCTCAGGTTTCCCATACTTCTTGAGCATTTCAGACCACAAAAGAAAGTGTGGGGAAAAGTCGAACTTCCCCCCACTTTTATTGACAGCAATCGCACGTCCCACACTTTTATCACTTCGCCTGCCCTTGCTCGCTTGATCACCTGCCCTTGCTCCCACACTTTTATCCGACTTCAATTTCCCCCACTTTTATTCAACCTCGACAAATCCCCCAACTTTTATTCAACCTCTACACTTCCCCCACTTTCATTCAACTACTGTACTGTCCTATTTCGACCGGGTGCCACGTGTCACTGCAAAGGTTCACCAGATAAGAGATCCACCGAACGGCCATCACATCAAATTACCATATATGGTATGATGGGATCATTCGGATCACATATACCGTCAAAAATGATGCGACATCACTGGTTGCCGAGTTGCCGAGCAGAAACATTTGGTCGCCAAGTACAGTAGTTGAATGAAAGTGGGGGAAGTGTAGAGGTTGAATAAAAGTTGGGGGATTTGTCGAGGTTGAATAAAAGTGGGGGAAATTGAAGTCGGATAAAAGTGTGGGAGCAAGGGCAGGCGATCAAGCGAGCAAGGGCAGGCGAAGTGATAAAAGTGTGGGACGTGCGATTGCTGTCAATAAAAGTGGGGGGAAGTTCGACTTTTCCCCACACTTTCTTTTGTGGTCTGAAATGCTCAATAAGTATGGGAAACCTGAGATTTTCATTGTAAAAGTATGGGAAGGACAATAAAAGTGTGGGATTATTAAATGTGCAGTCGGACCGCCATAGGCTAGCTTGGTGTCGTTGATGAATTTGGCGCTTTGAACGGAGTATTACTCGTAGATTTTTTTGGGTAAATCATGAAATTACTCCCCATCCCCACATTCGGGCATGGTAGTTCGAAGGCGTCTGTGCAGTGCAATCCGTGACGTTGGCAATCGAGTTGGGACATAGTCCGGGACAAGTTACTTAGTAGCTGTACGATCAAAAGTCGCTTGCCTCCGACCGCCATCATCTCCCGTCTTCAAGCACCTCCCGGTCAATGCTCTGCAACATCGGCACAATGGGCATTCGGCGGTCTCCATGTCGTTGGCTTGTCTCCCGCTAACGTTGAGCGCTGAGCACCGAAACACCGCATCAAAGATCCCTCACAGCCTTTTAATACTTAAGCGCCGTCTTCCTCTCACCATTACCACCATGCCCGGCCGTCCTTCCACGACACCGCACTCTGGCCCAAAACGCCGTATCCCAAACGACAAGCCGCTGGCTCACTCAGGGGGGCAGGTATTCTACGCACAACGGGAAAGCCAAGCGGGCTTGCTCGTCACCGATGAGCTCGAGAAGGCGCTGACGGAATGCAAGGCGCTTGTAGCGCGCATCGCAAAAGATTGCAGGGCTCGGAATCGACGCTTCAGGTGCGTGCCCTCTATGCTCCAGCGCATCGCGTACTCATCGGAACAAGGGACGTCGAATTCGACATCGAGAACGACAAGGAGCAGTGTCTCTTTGGGCTCACCCGCGGCGATCATGATTACAGGCCTTCGGGGGTCGAGCGCGTCAGCAAGATATTTGACAACAAGCACTCGTTCTTCATCGACGGTGCCGACTCGAGCGACATCGTCCAAGGCCGGCTCGGTGACTGCTGGTTCCTCTCCGGGCTCTCCACCATGTCCACGTCCGAAGGGCTCATCGAGAAGTTCTGTGTCGCGCGGGACGAGGCTGTGGGTATCTACGGCTGGATATTCTTCCGCGACGCTCGATGGGTGACGGTCATCATTGACGAGTGAGTGTGCTTTACTTGGTTCGAGCTCCACGTCTGACTTGAATAGCCTGCTCTTTACGTCCATCCCCAAATTCGAAGAGCTGACTGAGCCTGAGAAGGCGCTGTACCACCGCGATAAGAACCTCTACAATAGCTCGGCCCGCACGGGTGGCAAGAGTCTGTACTTTGCGCGTTCGGAGACGGAGGGTGAGACCTGGGTTCCTCTGTTTGAAAAGGTGAGTGTGCGTCCGTCCAGTTGAGCGTCTACTGACCAACGTTAGGCATACGCGAAACTCCACGGTGACTATGCTGCTATTTCGGGTGGATACTCATGTGAGGCAATCGGTACGTTGTGCGTCTCGAAATACAACTCGGTCCTCACAATTTCCGCCAGAGGATCTCACGGGAGGTGTCTCCACCTTCATTCCCACCAAAGACATCCTCGACCCCGACGTCTTCTGGCGTGAGGAACTGCTGCGTGCAACCGAAGACCGTCTCTTCGGCTGCGCATTTGACTCGCTCGACCCCGGTCGGCGCGGCAACACGGAATCTGAATCAGAGCTCCGTGTCAACGGGCTCATCGGTGGTCATGCCTATTCTGTCCTCCGGGCCGTGGATTATAATGGCAAGCGGTTTGTCGTGCTACGGAATCCATGGGGTGATTCGGAGTGGACGGGTCCGTGGAGCGATGGGTCGAGGGAGTGGACGGAGGAGTGGTTGCCGGCTTTGAAAGCGCTCAAGCATGGGTTCGGCGATGATGGGGAGTTCGTTATGGAGTGTGAGTACCCCTTCTTTTTTTCCAGGTTCGCTTTCTGAATCGGATGAAGACGAGGACTTTTTGAATAATTGGGACTTGGTGGAGAAGACGCTCATGTTTGACGATTCCTGGGTCATGTCTTCGCAGTGGCTCCAAGTCACCGCACGTCAGCCCACCGCTGCATGGAGTTACGGCGACATCTCATGTCCGTCGTTCTTCTAATTCCCGCTACTTCTTCCATTGACGCTGTCGACAGTCACGATCTTCCTTCCCGCTGCAACCAAAGCCGTCATCGTCCTCTCCAAGCTCGACACACGCTATTTTTCCGACATCTCGGGCAACTCGTGCTGGACCTTCGATTTTGTGGTGTACCGAAAGGGAAGGAAGGAGGTTGTTGCGGTGAGTGGGCAAGGGAGGACGTTTTTGAGGAGTGTGAATGCCGAGGTGGAGCTCGAGGGTGGGGAGTATGTCGTTCATGTGCGTGACTTGCGTTCTCCGGTCTATTTTTTTCGTTCTTTGCTGACATGCGGGTAATAACAGGTGAGGTTGGACCGTGCGGTCAACCCTGAAATCGACGATACACTGCCCGAGAAGACTGATACGCGCAAGTTTTCGCGTGTGCAGACTGAGCGCGCCAAGAGCCAGTCTATCGCTTCGAGTATGTTTTCGAATTCCTCTTATAATTATCAGAGAGTTACCTAACCTCGTGTGCGCGTAGATTTCAAACCAAGAGCTGTGTTGGAGAATATCCCACTTCCACTGGACGTACTCGCTGGGCAGGATTTGATGGAGTTGGAGGGCAAGGCGATGCAAGCGGAGGGGTTGGCGAATGGGGATGTCGAGGACGAGGACGTTGTTAAGGGTGAAGCCGAGGATGAGGTCAAAGTGCGCAAGCAGCGTCGGATGCAGGGAAGGAAGGGCGCCGGCGTGAACGGGCGGGCGCAGAAGAAATCTGCCAAGGGTATGACCGCGGCGCTCCGCAAGCCGCGGTCTGTCGTCGCTGAGGAGGAGGAGGCTGAGGACTATGGCGATGCAGGGGCAGTGGATTTGGATTTGGATGATATGCCGTCCGAGTTGGACGATGAGGATCTTGGGTTGGCTACGGTTTCGTCGGGGGAGGAGGATGAGCAGGCTGCTGATGAGGATGGGGCGCAGGGAGAGACGGCTGGCCATGGGAGGAAAGGCCCGCCGAAGCAGTCGGGGTACGGGAACGATACGGTCGTGCTTGGGCTGCGGGTGTACACGCACCGGGCCGCGCCGGCGGTTGTGGGTGGGCAATTGAGGCATGAGATGAAGGCGAGTTTGGCGTCGTTGATGAATTTGGCGCTTTAGACATCTATGTAGCGATGGACTTTTTCTGTGTTATTCTGATTCAATATAGACGCTCTTCACACATGTATAATCTGGATTCTATCACATAAATACTTGGAACTATAAAAGATGTCGAGCGGGAATAGGTTAGACTATAATTATGTCTACGGTAGAGGCTTAGGATCGGAAAGAAATTGAAAATAATAGGTAAGAGCATTCTCTGTGGTTGGTTGTCAGATATCGAAGGGTCACCAGAGAGCTAGCGCCATACCTTACTGATAATTTATAAACCCAGATTCCTTCCCTCCCCATATTCGATAGAGATATCAATCCCTCGACGCATGAATTCGCGTAACGGCAGTGCAAATCGATCATCCACAGGAGTGACGGCCGGCGCTCTGCGGACGATGACCCGGAGCGACTTGAGAGTCGTCTGCCGTGTTGTGACAAACTCCAAGACCCGGTGAGGACGAGTTGGATCCGGATCTGCCTCGTAGACGACGAGGTTTTGGAGGGCGGGGAGGAGATCGGGATGAAGGGTGAGTAATTCGAGGAACCTCAACGCGTCGAGAGGCAGTGAGATGTCGAGATCTATGAGTCCCGGGAGATGTTGGAAGAAAGCGACGAGTTCGTCGGGGCTCGCGGGACCGAGACTGATGTGGAGAAGGAGAAGTGGCGGGTAGGACGACTGTTCCAAGAACCGTGCGACGTTCTGGATAGCCAAGCTCCCCTCAGGAACCCGGAGAGTTTGGAGGGCAGGCAACGTCATCTGCTGCAGAAAATGGTCGCGACTACTGAGCGGGTCTGGGTACGCTTTTCCGAGGTGTAGAGCTCGCAGCTGCGAATGGGTGAGCGCCGTTGAGGTACGTTCGGAGAACGCCGAACGAATGTTGGTGAACTGGAGCAGGTTTGGGGCAGCACCTAAGATGCGACAGCATGTTTCGAAAGACACGCTGCTGCCATCCACGTCGTGGATCGTGAAGGACGTCAAGGCGTCGAACAGGCTTCTTCTATGAGGGACATCCATGACCCAGAAAGATTCCACATTTTCCGCTCGGATGGACAGCGAAAAGGGGGGCATTCGATTGCTCCAGCGGCTAACCCAAATCTCGAAGAACTGGGAGAAGCTGCCTAGTGGGACGCCGGTGTCGCTGATGTCCTTCCAAAGACCACTTGTTTCCAATGAGATATCTCTCCACCCTCGGGAAACGCACATGAGGGTCCAGAGTGCATCCCAGGTGTGAGCCTCCGAGAGGCAGTGCACGAAGATTTCGGAGGAGATCTCGACTGGTAGGCGCATCATCGGATCGAGGGCGGAGTTGAGCTGGCTGCGTGTGGCGCCAAGCTGCCGTTCGAGGATCCTGAGAGCCTCCTTCTGGCGTGCAAGGGACTGTAGAAGCTCTGGGACGGAGGGAGTCATTGGAGGGGAGAGAGGAGCAGCTTGAAAGCCTTGACGTAGCGCCGCCTTTAAACTTGTGGGATGAAAGAGAGTCGATTCTCTCAGCTGTAGGCCGACCTTATTACTCAAGCCCAGTTTGGATGAAAGAGTCGTCCGCCGCATGTCCGTTCCCATTGTTCGTAAACCAGTGCAAAGTCTCATCTGCCTGCGATGTGAAGGATAAAGGGCGCTTCCAATGCGTCTAGGTTTGATCCATCGGTTGATATTTGGGTCACTGTGTCGGTCTTGTGGGCCGTCAAGTCTTCGGACATGGTCGTTCGGGACAAAGCGAGTTGCCATCAGATCAACAAAAGTCGCTTGCTTCTGACCATCATCTTCTTCTGCCCGCCTCCCGCCTCCGACTCTTTTGAAAACTGCCAACCCACTCGCTAGGATCTCCTTGACTCCTATGGCGCAGCGTATTTTGTCGGTGGTCTGAGTTCATGCCAGCCTCCCATCTGCTCTCTTTCACTGGCACCCGACCACCACCCACCCACCGACCACATGTCGTTCTTTACCAAGCTCTCTCTGCCTTCATCAAAAGGACTTCGACTGAAGGCTACGCTCGCTTACATCCGCACCCTCCTTATCTGCCCGTTTGGCTCCCGTTCCCGCAAGACCGTCCTCGTCGCTGCCACCGACGTCGGGAAGCAGGCTGTGACTGGTACATAGCTGTACCGGTTCTGTAGCCCATATATCTTCCGACTCTCCTTGCGAGCGTGCCCGAGAAAACTACCGAGATGGATGTGGTCAGCGGTGCGTCCTTTGCTGCTCAACTTAGTCGCGCCTCAAAAGTCAAGAAGAGATTGCCACTTTGCCCACGTCGACGCAAACTCAAATCAGCTCCCCAGAAAGCCGTTCCACTCCTCTCTCCTAGACGTAACCAACGTTCCGGAATCCCCCTGACACCTCTCGTGGGCGCGCCGCCGAGACGCATTCCGTGGTCCGAAGAAGGGAGGAGTTGACTAATGAGGAGGAGGAGGCCTATGTAGCATGTCAGATATTATTTATGATGTCGGTGAGTGGGTCTTGGATGGTGGAGATTACCTGGTCTGAATTCTATTCCGCCAGCACCTGCAGCTTATAATAAATATTTGCAAGTAACTATGGGAATGGGAGTCTGAATAAATAAAGTGGAGTCCATCCTCAACTGTAGGCAGCCGGAGTTGAAACACCACTATCCGTCTCAACAAACTTGTTGCCCTTGCCCTCCAACTCGCCATCGCTCATCTCACATTCACGCTGGACAAGGAAAAGTCCGGGATGCGCAAAATCCATGGTCCAGAGGGCGAGTGTGACCATGCCGCCGTCCAGGACGTTGAAGTAGACCTCGGTGTGGATGATGCGTCCCTCCCAACCGCCTGAGAGCTCGATAATTCTGTAGATGGACCGGATGAACAGCGTCACGCAGGAGAAGACGAGTGCTGAGAGCATGATTTTGAGTTTTGGGGTGAGCACGCCGCGTCGGCTCGTCGCAGTGATTTGGCGCACAGGGCGGTCGTGCTGGTAGTGTAGGAAAAAGTCGGCGCCGAGGGCGGAGAACACTATTATGACCACTACGATTTTTTGTTAGATAGGAATACTAATAGAACACAGAGGAAAGGGCTCCGGTGTGGACGTACCGAGTTGGAATATGATTCCTCGGAGCATGACGTTTGCGCCCTACGCGAACCATGAGCGGTCGTTGGTAAATATGACAACGTAACGTACCCGATTCGCACCGTCGAGAGTGTCGGCGACAGAGGCCATTGCGCCTCCCACGCCTTGTACGACGAGCGCGATGATGTCGCAGGGGAGGAAGACGATCGTGTCTAGTGAGGAGGTGTTATTCTTTATTTTCAAAAGGGAAGGGAGGCGAACGTACACCACCTGGGCGTTAACCTCGAGTAGGAGGTTCCCAGTCTTTGGATTACGCGCGCTGAGATCATAAAGTTGGCTGCTAGCAAGGGTGTTGGAGCGATAATGATTGAGGAGATCCTGTTGTCGCCGTGAGTTCAATTTATTTCTGGTTGGGAGGCAAGAGAACGACGCACTGCATAAGGTAGGGCGTAGCGGCGATGGGATCGATAGAACTCCACAAACGTCCACTCCAGCCGATGACTTCTCCCAGGCCACAGAGCACCGCTGTGGGGAGGAGCCACCAGAGTTTGAACCATATCGCTTGGCCGATGTGGAGAACTTTATTTCCTGAGGTTAGACGCGTCGAGGAGAGGAAGAATGCCGAAGGACTCAACTGGTACTCATGCCAAAGAGCGCGACGAAGAGGATGGCGATCGCCTCTTGTGGAACGTAGCCATACTGAGCATCCCTGCTCACCGGGAGCTGGGGTGGGGTCGTCGAGTTGGCGCGTGATTCTAGTGCAGGGAACATGGGATGGATGTGCGTGGACGACGAAATGATTTTTGGGCAGAGCACTGCCCAAATATATAGGAGCGGTTACATAATAATTATTCATAAAAGATTGGCATACTTGGATCCTACTTAGTCTCGTCGCCAGACCTCAGGCTTCTCGGGCAACGCGCGCGCTCGCGATCGCGTGATCCCGCTTATCAAAATTCGGATCATGCCACGGCATGCCCTAAGATCTGGCGCCGAGATTAAATACCCCTTGACATCTATGATCTGCGAAACTCTGGAGAGTGAACAAGAGGCAGCAGATCAACTGATGTTGGACACAGGCTTGATAGCTCCGGACAACATTGATCTGATGCAGAAAGGCATGGAATCCATTGAGCTGCCTCAAAAGGGCAGAGGGCATTGATATAAAGTGATAAATATTATTTGGCAAGCCAGTTTCAGCCCACTGCCCAGCAGAAAAAGGGGCGGACGAGCGGAGTACAGCTGTCGGCAAGTCGGCAAGAGATCACACTTCACGGAGCTACTTCCCATTATGGTAGGGAGGACCATGTAAGCAGCCATCAATCAGTGTCGAACATCAATTGATCTGGTGCCTCTTGAGAGTGAAGCACTCCGCCGGGAGCACTTGGAAAAAAAGTTTCACTCAGACTTTGACAGCTTTCTAGGAGCACTCCGTGTTTTTTATGGTCTTGAATTCAAGTGCTCCAGCGTATTTCAGATCGCTGGAAAAGAGGTTATAACATAACGAAGAATGAGTTACCATGTTATAGTGTCTGTTTATAAGAGACTAGGTTGACCCATCACTGTTCAAATTGTGCCGAGGTGCCAATGATTGTAACATGATCGTGGCAGCAGTAAGTACTAGGGCAATGGCACGGATAGCCCATACTCTGTTGGCGGAAGCTCGGAGAGCTGATGCGACGCCACTACCATCTGGTAGAAGTCGCCGGAACTTGATGGAACATTCTAGATACTTTTCTGTGTAGTATATAAGGAGCTCGAGTGAGCTCAACCAATTAATTACTTTCTTCCTCCCTTCCATCCCGCTATCTGCTCAACATACTCCCACACACGCGCGGGTACGGGTACGATCCTCCTACCCGTGACCCGTGGGTAGCCTGCTGAGCCAGGCCATGCGTGATTCTCGGCCTCAGATCTTAGGGCATGCCGGTGACTTGATCCAAGCCAGATTTTGATACAAAAGCGGGATCACTGCCCTAAGACGGGCGCCCATCAAATTTCTCATCAAATCGATCCTCCGACATTCGATGCCTTGCTCCCTGCGAGCGATAGCGAGCGCGCGCGTTCCCTGAGAAAGTCTGGAAGCAGGACTAGTACTAGTGGGATAGAGTTTCTCAGGGCACGGCGAGCCGCGAGGCGCCATTATACATCTATCACCCGGCTGCATATTGGCTGCATATCAGCCTGGTTCATACTACCAATCTGCGGGTAACCCGTACCCGTGTCCGTACCCGCAGTGCCAATGCTCAGGAGTCTTACAGTTACACGCCTCACATCGAGCTCTTCCGATCTCGTCCACACCGACCCGTTCAATCTTCCGTCGTTTGCGTTTGCGGTCAGCACTCCGGCTTTTTCGATGGAGTGGCACGAATTTTCAAGGTCGACGTCGACTCTGTGAGCTATCCCGTGCCTCAGATAAAAAAAGAAAGCCCAAGTTACAACGGTTGAACGACCCGACACACAGAAAACAAACAGAAAACGAGGAAACGACGGAAAACGGGAAAAAAATAGCAGAGTGAAAATCAAGTTGTGAGGAGCAGACAAACATGCCACCTAACTAATTTGAAAAGCATATAAAACGAGTCTCTGGGCATACAAATCGGAGACAGCGGTACTATATGGGACGGTCTTATTGGCCACCTAAGGGGTTTCGAGCCGTTGGGCAAGGATTCAGACAATTCACCAAAGAATCGACGGCCCATGGTGGTAGACTGGCCTCGTACGAGTAGAACGAGCCCAGGGTCGGCCGGTTCTGTCCACTTTTGGTGACATGGGAAAGATTTTGCGGCGACGGGTCTAAAAATGGCCTAACCGGCTAACCTGGCCAGGCGTGGGAGCCGCCCCGATGGACGCTCCCTGAAGCAACATTTGAGTAAGGATTCGTTGTATGGATGCTCAATACACTTGGGGAAGATGAATGGATACATGGGTGAGGCCGATATGAGACAAATTCAAGCATGAATGGGTAGGTAGAGTACGTAGACGGGAGGAGAAGCGGAGCATGCTGACACGCCGTACTGGGGAGTCAAGACCTCGGAAAGCCACCGGATATGCTCCTAGGACATGAAATCATGTAGTGAGGCATTGGGGGACATGCTGTGATGCGTAGAGAATGGAATCTGGGAGGCGGCGAAAAGCTGGTGTGAACACGTCACGTTGCTGGCTCCCGTTCAACGTCGACGAGAGGTAAACAAGCAAGATAAGCTCTCATATCCAGGGTGGGAGTGTTAGGAACGCACCTGGATTGCTACAATTCCCGCCGAGTCCCCTACTCTCTGAAAGAAAACTCGATATGTGGGTGTGGTGAAAAATGGATGTTTGCGACGAATGGTGGCAGCGAGGAGTCAGGAATATGGCCAAGATCTTGTCAAGGGCACTCAGGGAAGGGTTGATATTTGCTTTAAGGCGGTGCGAGGTCCCGGGAGCACAGCACCAGCATCGCGCGGGATACAGGCGTGTCGAGTAGCTGCGTCTTGATGCGCTTGGTCGCCAACAAAAGGGTGCGCAGCGGAGAGGATGGGGAGGAAAGGCGTCTGAGGAGGGGCTGAGGAGTAGCGAGAGATCTTGCGAGCAGAACGAGTACACGAGCTCGTCAAACGGCGGGGTGGTCGTGGAGTGAGAGGCGATTGACTGCCAGCGATGCTAAGGAATCACGTGTTTCAGACATCCGCCCCGGTTGTTGACAGGCACAGCATCACGTCAATTCCGTCAATCAACCCCAATTTCGGTTCAAGACGAGCCATTGACATCCCTTGCAATATGCGACCACAGCCAGGTAGAAATATTCGACCGACAAGCTTGTATGGAGCAAGTGGCCAGGTAGCCTGTGCGGCCAGGTGGGGGGTCCCATATAGTATTGTTGAAAGCACGTTGTCCCTGCCGTCGACGTATCAACGAGGCTATTTTGGAACGCTGGGAAACATCTTGGCGTGTCGCTACCACGGGACGTGCGCTCAGGGACATTGACAGCTCTCGGCCATCCTTGATTCTCCGCCTACCCTACGCCTCACCCTCGCTCACACGCGCAAGCATCACCAGAATTGCACGGCTGAGAATGGACTTCTCCGAGCTGAATGCACACCGCTTTCGGTGTCGGTTGACTCCCTCTCCAGCTTGCGAAGCCTGTGGTGCGGCCAACGAAACACGGAACCATTTCCTCCTTCACTGCCCCGCGTGGGATCATCTTCGTGCACCACTCCAGCATGCGTCATATGCTGCGGGGCATCTCGGAGCAATCGATGTGCGCACCCTGCTCAACGATCCCAAGCTCCTCCTCCCACTCCTCCACTACATTAACCAGACACGGCGCTTCGGCTGATTCAACTCCCTCCTTCCCTCCTCTCTTTTATAATACTTTCCTCTAATTCCCTCATATATTCACACAATGATAAATGAACGTCTTCACTCCCCATCCCATATAATATATCATTACACCTCCAAGTAGTCTACAACCTTGCATTACTTTCCCAGCTATTGACATTACTTTTATCCTTCCTTCCTACGAAAAATGCTCTCCCAAACCCAGATGACAGCTTGTAGACACACCCACTAGCTAGGCTAGAGTACTGCCCCTACAGGCCAGGTACGGCGTAATAGAAATTGATGATGATGATGATGATGACGGTTGATTGTTGATCACTGATAAGTACGTCACCCCTCTTGCCTGCTCCCCTCATGCCATCGATTCGCGAAGTCCGCCAGCGGCTCCTTCCCTTACCTCAAGGATTCTTTCCTCAGAGTTCTCCACCAATCTCCCAATGCGGACTCTGTCGCCGACTCGCACTTGTAGATCTTTTATCCATGGGTCTCTATGATCGCCGTGACGTGAGTACATCTCGTCTTCCGCATTCAATTCAGAATTCATGAGATCCTACAGACTCGGGCGTTACGAACTAAGCGATATAGTTATGGTCTCCGCTCATCATCTTCTGACCCTCAACTCAACCTCAACTGCGAGCGTCTGGTTCTGAAACAATCTACTCTCGTGCCACCAGCTTGCTTCACAACATAAACATCTTCAGAAGCGCATACGGCTCCTCCTGATGCGTTCTAATTGTGGTTCTCTCCTCTCCACTTCCTCGCGGCAGATCGTGGGTACTGCGGACTTCCAGCAATATATACACGTGCCCAGCGCTGTGTGATCTCTCTTCGACTTCTCGCCCACATCGCGCCAGCCATGGCCATAGCCGCCGATTCCACGAACCTGGTCACTATCACTACCTGTGCTGTAGCACTACTCCCTCTTGTCTCCGTGTACTTGCTGCGCAGGCGCGAGTTCAAATCGCCCCTCCCTCCTGGACCACCGAAACTACCTCTCGTGGGAAATCTTTTCAATAATCCCTCGACTTTCGAATGGAAGACGTACATGGAATGGAGTAGGATGTATGGTATGTCGCGAGAGTACATTGTGAATCGCATCAATGCTGACGCGCTGACGGTCGACTTGCAGACTCGGATATCCTGCATTTGGACGTTGCGGGTCAATCCATCGTGATTCTGTCCTCAAAGGATGCGGCTATGGACTTGCTCGAAAAAAGATCTGCTATCTATTCCGACAGGTCGGTTCTTAACCTGCTTTTGTCGGAGCCTTGGACTTGACTTCTGACTGACAGACCGCGGCTTCCTATGGTCAACGAATTGATGGGGTGGGACTTTAATTTCAGTATGGCAACCGTATTGCATGCTAGATCGAGCTAACAGTAATCGGCTGGCAGCGATGCAAAAGTATGGTACGCACTCTACATTCTCTTCTCACCCGACGTCTCATCGGAGATCCATGTTGCAGGTGAACACTGGTGCGTATTCGCTCCCTGATTTGGTGAACTGTCATCCTGATATCCCTCTCAGGCGAGCCCATCGTCGTCTATTCCACAGCGTTTTCCACGAACAAGCCGCGAAAAAGTTTCTTCCCGCCCAACTGTCGGCAACGCACCAACTTCTTCGGCGCATGCTCCACACACCGGAAGATTTTGTGGCCCATCTGCGCCAGTATGTCGTCGTTCACTGTTTGTCTCTAACACAGTCTGAGCTCGAGTTCTTAGCATGGCCGGGAAGTTGATAATGGAAACAGCATATGGCATAGATGTCCTTCCACAAAACGATCCATACGTAAACTTGGCTGAAAAGGCACTCCATAGCCTCGTCTACGCTCTCGTACCTGGAAGATTCGTCGTCGTGCGTATTCAAAATCAACAAAATCCGCGGTATGTACTAACGATGGTAGGACTCGCTGCCTGTGCTCAAATACGTCCCGACGTGGTTCCCTGGTGCGGGATTTCAGCGACTCGCTAAAGAATGGCGCGCATTGGCAAACAACATGATCGAAAAGCCGTACGCCGAGGCCAAGCTCAAAATCGTGAGTGACCAGGTTCGTACACAAATTGAACCGTGATCATGATTACACCAGGCATTGGGAAACGCGCCGCACTCGTTTACTGCTAGCGCCCTTCAATCGTTGGAGGATTCCGACGACAACGAATACCAAGAACAAGTGATTAAAGGCACAGCTGGGACGATGTACACTGCAGCGAGCGATACAACGGTGTCGGCGCTAAACACATTTATTCTAGCCATGCTGGCCAACCCGGAGGCGCAGAAGAAAGCCCAAGCGGAGATCGACTCGGTGGTCAAACGAGGTCATTTACCGGATTTCGACGACGAGCCGTCTTTGCCGTATGTTAAAGCCCTATTCATGGAGGTTCTTCGCTGGCAGCCTGTGACTCCAATCGGTGGGTGTCCGAACAGTAGTGTATACTTATTACGCTGCCACATTCTAACTAACGCCCAGGAATCCCACATTTTGTCTCGATTGAAGATGAATATCGAGGGTACAAGATCCCAGAAAACTCGATCGTGATGGCGAATACCTGGCAAGTCTCAGGACTGGGATCATTCGATAGAATATAACTCATTTCTTTCTGTTTTCCAGGGCCATCTTGCATGACGAGGTCAGTTTCAGCTTGATGTAATTTCTGTGTTTCTTATAATGCAGGTGGTGTATCCCGACCCATATGCGTTCAAACCTGAACGGTTCCTGCTCGACGGCAAGTTGAATCCTTCTGTTCAATGGCCAGATGCGGCGTTTGGTTTCGGGAGGAGGCAAGTCTCACTTGACATTACTAGTTCGTTCAACCACTAACTTGAAGGGTTACTTCAGAATCTGCCCTGGACGGCACATGGCTAAATCTTCGGTGTGGATCACCATCGCATCCATTCTTGCTACATTCGACATCGACAAGGAAGTGGGAGAAGACGGTACAGTTGTCGAACCGAGCTATGAGTATTTTGCTGGAATAGTTCTGTGAGCCTGTGTTTCCGTTCAGTCTCAGAAATTACTTACTCATGAGGCACCGACAGAATGCCGCTCCCCTTTAAATGCTCCATTAGACCTCGTTCCAAGGACGTTGAGGCTCTTATTCGAGCTACAGCAGATCAAGAGTAGACAGAATATTGATTTGATTTCTTGTAAACTGTACACGTACGCATAGTCAATGTCATTAACACAAAAGTCAACATCCAAGTTTCTCGGCCATCATCGATTGATGATCAACTATTGATGTCTCTTGCCTCCTCCCCTCATGTCGTCCATTCGCGCAGCCCGCACGCGCATCTTCCGATATCATTCATCTGTCGACAGTTTTCCGAGTCCGAAGAACCTCCGCGTGGCTGGGAAAATGCGTTGCTGGCGCTTCTGATTCGAATCACCTTCACGTTTCTTGTCACTTGCGCTCATGTCCCCAGTCCTCGAGCTCCGTCAGCGCATCGAACTTCTCTCCACGATTATCCTCCGCCAAAGGGATCTGCTCAGAGGCTTAGAGGACCAACTCAGCACTGCTCAAAGTGAGCTCAACTCCACTCTCGACCCGATGGCACGCTTGCCTTTCGAGATCTCCTCCGACATCCTTTTGCGGTCTTCTTGCACAACATGGGAGATGCTCTCCATGCCTACCCGCGTCTCCCGTGCGTGGAGGAACATAGCATTGGGCACCCCTGCTTTTTGGACGACTATCAGCGACGAAGGCGTCGCACCAGCCAAGTTTCCGGAGCTCTTACAAATATGGCTGCGGCGCGGGAGTAGCTCCTTAATCTTCCTCTCTCTGCGCCACTTGAGAGCGGAGACATTCGACGCCACCTTCGCTACGCTCTCAGAGCATCGACATCGAGTCGAGACACTCGACTTGCACGTCGGCCCAATGGAGCAGTTCCAGCTGAAGCACTATCCGCTCGTCGCGCTCAAGTCCTTGACACTCAGCGCGGTGGACGGCATTCCATTCTCCCTCAATTGGGTCCACCAGTTGTTCAGCACTTCCCCGCATCTCGTGGAATTCAATCTTCTGCATCCCAAATTCCTAGCATCCAGTTGGATGCCGACACCCTTGACGCTTCCGGCTTGAGGATATCTCTCCGCGGGCCATGTTTATCCAGAGGTCCGAGGGTGAAGTGCTTTAGAGTACCTCACCCTCCCGTCCCTCGAGACACTCAGCATCTCCCGTGGTCTCGCCGAACACGAATTGCCGGATTTTCTGGCGTGCTCCTCCCCGCCCCTACAATCCTTGCACATCCATTTGCCCCACGCGCAAGTGATGTCCCCGCGGCTTCGCAATATCATGGAGCTCGTACCCGCGCTCACAGACTTGGAGATCATCATCCGGGATTCCTGCGACTCGTTCCTCGATTTACTAAGCACCAACCCCGGCCTTCTACCGGCTTTGCAGAATCTGGCGGTTCACGAATACCCCGATTCCGAGAGTATATTGTACTTTTTGGCCCAGCGGCGGTCCTCGATTCGGTCTCTCCGGGTTCTCGTCTCGGAGAGTAGACGGAACAAGGTGTTTGCGCAGGATATCGCGTCGGCAGTCCAGGAATATTTGATGGGTGGGATATTGGTTCATATTGGGACGAAGGAAGTAAATTTCCTGTGAGCGCTCCTTCTGCTGCAGTCGAATTTGTCGGCTGATGCCGTTCTTGTACAGGGAGATGTAGTCCAACTAGTAACATGCCCGACACATTCAATTTGTCCCATTTGGCTTGCGTTGCCGTGGCCTGCCACCAACCTGCCACACGCCTCCATTACACCCCCGCTTGCCTCGAACCCCGCTAAGTGAAACTCGTTCTGCCCTGTCGTTTTCTATTCGTTGCAATAAAACTCCCGGAGCTGCGAAAAATAAGGAGAGCCCATCGACGAGAACAGAAAACAGGTGACGCCTGTTGTTGAGGCAGGCTGCAGCTCAGCCGAAGAGGAGATGTTTGGGAGATGTTGAGTACTGTTTGACTGTGATGTGTCGCACCTTGCCTCCTATTCTCATGTCGTCCGTGCTACAGCTTCGCCAGCGGATCGACTCGCTATCAGAGGACATAATCCGCCGGCAGGATGTTCTCAGAGACCTCGAAAACAAAAGAAGCGCTGCACGAAGCGAGCTAAACTCCATCCTCGATCCCATGTCCCGCATGCCACTCGAAATCTCCTCCGAAATTCTCCTGCAGTCCATTTCAGAGACTCCAACTCTGGAAGAGCTGTCGGTATTCACCCGCGTGTCTCATTCATGGAGGGCCGCAGCCCTGGGCACAACCTCCATGTGGAACACCATTCGCGACGAGGGCATCCCACCGGCAAGATTCCCGCAGGCGATGAGCCTATGGCTCCAGCGCGGAAAGGCCTTGCCGCTGTCGCTTTCAATCCGCCGCCACACGACGGATACATTTCCACCGAACTTTGCGGTGCTCAAAGAGCATGCACTACGCGTCGAGAAACTGGAATTGCACGGTGGTTCCGAATTTGAACGATTCAGGCTGGACAACTACCCGTTTCTGGGTTTGAAATCCCTGACAATCGACGCACCGTATACTCGGCCACCCTCCGAGTCTTTCTCCCTCCACTGGATTTTCGAGATGTTGCGCTCTCCTCAGCTCGTGGAATGCAATATTCTCATTCAAAGCTACTATACCGATGATTCCCTGTGGATGAGCAGACAGGCAATCACGCGAAGCCCCGGCTTACGACGCCTACGTCTTGGACGATTCAATTCCAGCAGAGTTGACCCGGATCCCGTCCAAGGTCTTTTGTGGCAGCTTTCAGCGCCTGCGCTCGAATGGCTCAGCGTTTCTGTGAGCGGTTGCGACCATCTACGCCAGTTTCTCAAACTGTCTTCGCCTTCGCTGCGTTATTTACAGCTACACTTCTGTGAACTCGAGAGTACAGCCCGCAGTCTCGGCGAATGTTTTGACCTTATCCCCCGTCTCACATCTCTCGACATAGCGGTTAATCTCAACGTCACCTCCTTCCTGGCCTCATTGGCTGCCTTCCCCAATCGTCTTCCGGCTCTGCGACATCTGGTCGTTCACGACTGGTCATTCCAGGGCGTCGTGGAATTCCTCGCAACTCTACGAAAGTCGCTCCGATCTCTCCGTCTCGTCATTCCAAAGGCCCGCGTGGACGAGGAATTGACGAGGGATCTGCTGGAAAACGTGCGTGAGTTTGCCAACAAAGGGATGGATATACACATGGGAACGGAAGAAGTGAACTTTCTGTGCGTATTGGTATCTATTTTGTGTGCCTGACTTGTTTACTATGTTTTCCTTTTCCCAGAAAGGGATACTTAATCGGCGACTCACAGTGGCGAAACTCCACCATGATTTTTGTGCCGTATGGATTCACATGAATCTCATTCATCGACCGCCATCGGCCCCGGTCCGGTATTTCTGTGGCCCAACTTTGTTCTTCGGAAGATTACTGCATGAATGGCTGGTCTGTCGGGAACTGTTGACCATAGCAGCATCGGCTGTCCGTTGATTTCTGTCTGCTTGCATCTACGAGTATGTTCTCAAATTCGACGTTGCTGAGTCTTGCTGCTTGCAGCCAATACTAGTCGCGTGTTCGATCGGCTTGGAACTTTGGAAGTACCTCGAGCTCGGTCGTCAGCTGACGACGGCAGCGCACGAATCCCTATCCACAGGGTGCGATCTCTACTCACCATGGGACACTGAAAATGCATTCCTTATCGGCACCCCTCTGAAGCACCAGATTTTATTGGCTGATGCGATGAGACCTTTGCAAATTGCAATGCATTGGTATATACTAGTGACCTGGGTGGATTTTTTTTTGAAAGCCTGAAGCGATGAAATTCATGGCCGCTTCGTGCGAGTTACAAAGTTCGCTTCAGTTGAATTGCAAAAAGGAGTGACGGGTCGACTTGTGGACTCCACGTTCGAATCGGCTTGTGGTGCGGTCGGCTTGCAGTTTTTCGTTCGAGTCCGCTTGCGGTATTCTGGTCGTTCGATGCCGCGGTTGATTTGAGGAGTACCAGCCTCCTCGGCCCACCTCACAATGGCATCCGGGATCCCTGAGGTTCGATCCCGGCACCTTAAACGGGTGTAACATGGGTGGTTTTGTATACGTTCTGCATCCCTCGGCCTCGATTGCGAGGCCGGCCACTTGCTCCCTGCCAGTGGCTTGCGATATGTATGTGATCAATGTGTGATCCGTGGTCATGCGACAATTCACTTCTTGCCTTTGAACCCGACACACTGGAAATAAAACCGAATGAACAAGGCTGCCTATATGATACTTATCCACAATGAACACAGCGGGGATGACAGCGCACAAAGAGGACAATAGGTCCTAAAGGGGAAATCTGCCAAACAACACCAAAGCGCCCTTGTTCTCACCCGCCATTGTCCTTCGCCATTGTGTCCTGCCAATTATAAAAGCCCAAGCATGCTTCTGCCAAGGCCCAAGCAAGCTTCACCCATCTTCCAAGCGCCTCCAGGACCGGCTCCTATATAAAGCACGACTCGCACGACCACTCTCATTTTCACGATCTACTTCATCCTCTTCACGATGTTCTCCAAGTCAATCCTCGCCTCTGTCTTCCTGCTCGCCTCGATGGCCATGCAGGCACACGCCCACGCGATGCCCTCCCCTGCCCTCGGCGTTGTCGGCCGCGCCGTGACACGTAACGACGTCCAGCGCCCGTCTACCCAGTCGCCCTGCGGGTCCATCGCTATTGCGTCGAATCTCGACAAGTCCACTGCCGTCCCGGTCATGGAGGATGGGAGCGTCGTACTGAATGTCACCAACTTTAACCCGTGCGTGCCCCTTCTCTCTTCCTCTTCATTTTTGCTGATCTCGAGTAGTGGCGCCGATGGCTCACGCAAGGTTTCCGTTCTCGTCGACCCCACTGGCACTGGGCAGAAGTTTGTCGCGGCCAATGTCACCACCAACGGGGATCCCGTGCGTGCCCTGCTTCTCCCTCCTCTTGCGTCGGCTGACCGATGCTATAGGCGCCCAAGACAGACGGCTCGGACCAGGTCAAGATCAGCCTCCCCGCGGGTATGAAGTGCACGGGTGGAAAGACGGGCACTCTGTGTCTCCTCGTGCGTCCCCTCCCCTCTGCCCTTCGTCCAAGCCTAACCCCGCTTTCACAGTCGGTCAAGTCCACCGCGGGCTTTGGCGCGTGCTCCGTCGTGAGCCAGGCTTCCACCACCTCCGAGTCTGGATCCAGCTCCGAATCCTCCTCCACCTCCCCCGCTGTGACCAAGAGCACTGCCGCCTCTGCGAGCACCAGTACCAAGAAGCCTTGCAACAGCAAACGCCAGCGTCGTGCTGTCGGGACCCGGGCTCCTCGCGCCCTGCGCCGTGGATTGCACGAGAACCCCGTCTTCGCTGCTTAATCTAATGGGATGGAGCAAACGTCTAATGCATTAATCGACTTGTATTTGTAGCGAACTAAAGTGGTGTATCGATTATATTTTCTTGGTCTTTCTCTCTCTAACTGGGACGACTTGCTGCCCAGACCTTATTTTCCCCCAGCTCAATTTGTGCACATTTGACGACGACGTCTGGCCGCCGTCCGTCCGCCTTGTTTCGGCTTTTATGCATCCAGCGCGTTCCTATTATCGAGTGGGCCATCTCCCTTGGGTAAGTTCGAGGCTTTTTCGGCACCATGAACTTCTCGCGATCTTCCGCTGCGTAGTGGCGTCTCTTCTCGCGATGCTTATAAGTATGCTGCCTTGCGCTGGTCGAGATACGACGCCCATGGGTCGACTGACTGGGTCGCGGCTTTTTTTGGGGGTCGCGGGTCAGGTATTTGGCCAGAGGACCTGGTGAAACAACCTTTCTCCTTGATCGCATCATATTTTTTGCGCGTTATTGACACTCCTTTCTGTCGCACATGACGATCTCCCTTGTTCTCTCCCCTCATGCCGTTCGTTCACGAACTCCGTCAGCGCATCCAGTCACTCTCCGAAGCCATTTCTCGCCAGAGAGAGGTTCTCAAAGACCTCGAGCAGCAATACAGCGCCGCCCAAACCGAGCTCAACGCCAGCCTCGACCCGATGGCACGCTTGCCTTTCGAGCTCTCGTCCGACATCTTGCGTCAATCCCTGTTGGAACCCACAACCTGGGAGTCCTTGATGGCGCTGATACGTGTCTCCCGTGCGTGGAGGGAGGTCGCCCTCGCCATTCCGTCGTTGTGGACCACCATTAGCGATCAAGGCATCCGGCCCCTGGCATTCCCCAAACTACTGGACATTTGGGTTGCTCGGGGGCAGGATTCCCCTTTCTCGCTGTCACTACGCCACATGTCCTCTGCGGCGTTCGATAACACCTTCGCTGCTCTCGAAAAATATGCAAATCGAGTCGAGAAACTTGATCTGTGGGCTGGCCTTGGTTTCCGACTCCCGCAGACCCCTTTCGTCGCGTTGAGCTCGTTGACCATTGACGGCGACGCCGAGGAGAAGAAATGGTCCTTCCACGTTGCTGCAATCCTCGGGTTGCTACGCAACGCTCCGAACCTCGTCGAATTCAACTTTCTCTGCCCCAAACTGATACCCACGTCGAAGGTGGCAAGAGTCACCCATACAAACCTGCGACACCTCCGTCTCGGACGACCAGAGAAGGTCTACTCCGGATCAGAGCTATTGCCGCATCTCGAACTCCCGTCCCTCGAAACACTCAAGGTTTCTGGACACGCCGAGGATCTGGACGAGCTCTTCCATGTATCTTGGCCACCCTTGCGCACTTTGCATATGCACCTCGGATGGACGAGGGACCCCTTATTGTTCGGCGTGTATGTTGGGCCTACTCTCACTGACCTCGAGGTCACATTTCCGCACACTGATGAGTCCATCCTTACCATGCTGTCCAACCCCGACGTTCTCCCGGAACTTCGTCATTTGGTGGTTCGCGAAAATGTCGGGGGTATCAAGAGCTGGGAGCGGAACGCCTTGACTTTCCTTGCAACCCCCCGCCCAGCGCTGAAATCCGTTCGTTTGAAAGTACTCAAGTACTACTACGACAAATTCCTCTCAGCTGAATTTGTGGAGGCGGTGCGCGGATACGAGGGTGGGTCGGTCAGCATCTTTCTGGAATCGGTGGAATAATGGTTCGGTGAGTTTCGGAGTCATCCGTACTCTTGTTGAAGGGTCACCTTTCTATCTTCGAGATCTGCTTATAGGAGCTACGCAGTCGGTGACAATCACCCGTGTCCTCTCAAATATTGTCTCTGAGCGAACTGCCCCTGTTACTTGCATGTGAATCTAGCGTTTGTATCTGAGAACTTAGAAATAAAATTCGAACTTATTCCACGGGGAAGAAGCGAGTGGCCGTGGGATTCGGGCGGAGAACTTGGCGAAGTTCAAGCATGATGTTTCGCACAGCCACCTTTACGTCTTCTTCTTCACCTTTTCCTTGCCTCGTACAACAATTCCAAGCGCTCCGTTGTCCTGCCGAAAATTCGGGAATAGTGTTTGTTCTATGTTTCCTTGGGCGACCGTGGACTCACGCGTCCAAAGCCGCACAATATGCCGCCGGCGACTTCGGCTGACGTGGACTCTTCCGAGTACCAGGGCCAATGGCTCCCCGCGCATCTCATCAACAGCAACACTCCCCCTCTGGACGCCGAAGCTGCGCCTGTCCGACAGCGCCTCACAGAGGCCCAAGCTCGTCTTGGCGCCTTGGACCCTCGGATTGAGGCTCTCGTGGTGGAGCTCACTCGGCTTGCCGATGAGCGCGAGAATCTTTTAGAGCGCATCCACCAATACAAGGGCGTTCTCTCCCCGATTCGTCGCATGCCTCCGGAGCTGCTTGGGGACATCTTCGCATCCGTCTCGTACAAGCGGACCATCTCCTCAGAGTATGACGAGACTACGGTGGAACAGCCCCCGTGGTTTCTCGGGCATATTTGCAGATCCTGGAGGGAAACAGCGCTCGGGTTCTCCTCCCTCTGGAGCTCATTCCACATCAAGCACGATCATGGCTTTTTTGATTGCTTCCCGCAAGCGATGATCGAAGAGCAACTCCTGCGCGCGGGCAACGCCCCTCTGCACGTGCATTTCCAGTGGTGGAACCAAAAGACCCCGCTGGAAGACGCCTTCGTTTGGGATCTACTCCTTGCCCACTGCAGACGCTGGAAATCGCTCTGACTCTCATGTCTCACGGTCGACCACGCGCGCAGCCTTCTCGATCTCTTACCAACCACGGACGGCTGTCTTTCACAGCTTGAACAACTCGGATTTCTCATCCTCGATCCGGACCCCGGCGTGTGCGACGTGACTTGGAATCTCCTGTCCGTTGCCCCTCGTCTACAGGAGATCATCCTCGTCGACCGCAGTTTTGAACAGTATTCCCCTACCTTCGCTGTTCGCTGGTCACAAATTGTGCGGTACCATGGAACGGGTCTTTCCGCTCCGCAACTGGAGATTTTGGAACGATCGCCCAATCTAGTTGGTTGCAGCCTCTCCATCGACAGGGGAGTGAACCCCAACGACAAAGTGGTGGTCCATCTCAACCTCCGACGGCTCCAGGTCGACAAAGGCGCCGTCCTAGACCACATCACGGCGCCTTCGCTCGAGGAGCTGTCGCTCCCAAATCCAACCCCCCACCTCATTCCCTTTGTCCAACGTTCATCCTGCCACCTGCGCATCCTCGTCCTGACGTTCTGCGACACCGTTGACGGCCTGACTGACTTCCTCACAGCCTGTCCGCTGCTCGAGACTTTCGTCATGGAAACCTCCCCAACGCGCAAGATTCCTCGTGTGTCATCTTTCTTCGATGCGTTGTGCGTCAAGTCCACTGCGTCGGACGATGTTCTCTGCCCCCGACTCTCTTCCTTCGCGTGCGCTTGCGGATACCGAGCCGACCTGGTCTCTTACAAGGGCCCCTTGTTTCGAATGATCGGCTCTCGCTATCGCTCACACCGCCTTCGCGTCGTCCGGCTTTTCTCGCCCAATTTCTCTTGCGATGTCCAGTGCCCAGAGGAAATCGACAATGAGATCGAGCTTTTGCAGGAGGAGGGGCTGGATATAGAGTATCTTGACGATGAGGATGCTTGGGCGTTCGTGGAGAATCTGCAGCCGTGAGCTGGAAGAGGGCAAGTCGCCTCGTGGTTCACGGAGTTGTAGATTATGACAGCTCACAATTCGTACAGGTTTTCCTCGGATATGATTATTTCGCTGCTGCATCCGGGTGGGAGCCTTCAATAATTCTAGATGAACAACAAAAAAATTCAACTGTCTTATTTTTTGTTCATCTACGTCGAGTATGACATTGGGAGACAATAATGTACTTGTCGAGGCTAGGAGGCAATTCAAGAAAGAAGTTTTCACTATTCTCATGCTTCACACCGGTTCTCCGCTGTTTCGCTGTTATAATTACCTCGGTTCAAAGAGCTACGTTGTAACCATCAGTACTGAGGACTTTCGGCATTACAGATTCGGTGCCGAGACCACGGTTGCGCGTTGTTGACACTCGCTTGTTTCGCACGTGACAATCTCTCCTATCTTCCTCCCTCATGCCACCCGTGGACGAACTCCGCCAGCGCATCCAGTCACTTGCCGAGTCCGTTTTCCGCCAGAGAGAAATTCTCAGGGACCTCGAGCAGCAGTATTGCGCCGCCCAAACCGAGCTCAATGCCAGCCTCGACCCGATGGCGGCGCGCTTGCCCTTCGAGCTCTCCTCCGATATCTTGCGGCAATCGCTGCCGAACCCCACAGCTTGGGAGTCCGTGATGGCGCTGGTCGGTGTCTCCCGTGCGTGGAGGGATATCGCCCTCGTCACTCCGTCGTTGTGGAGCTCCATCAGCGACCAAGGCATTCGGCCATCGAAATTTCCAGAACTGCTGGACATTTGGGTCATTCGGTCGCGGAATTGCCCAATTTCACCGTCGCTACGCCATACGACCTCGACCACCTTCAACAACATCTTCGTGGTGCTCGAAAAACACGCCAATCGAGTCGAGAAACTCGACTTGTGGTTTCGTGCCAATTACCATGTGGTTGACTATCCCCTCGTGGCTCTCAAGTCGCTGACGATTGACGGCGAGGCTTTCAAGGAGAAGTGGGTCCTCCCTGTCCCTGCAATCCTCAGATTGTTGCGCAACGCTCCCAACCTGGTCGAATTCAACTTTCTTTGCCCAGAATTGACCGCTTGGGAGTATGCGACGACTCTGACACATTCCAACCTGCGACATATACGTCTCGGACGATTCGATAACCACCGCTACCGGTATTCTGGAACGAACTTATTGCGGCGTCTGGGACTCCCTTCGCTCGGAACGCTCAGCATCTGTGGCGACGCCGGCGATGTGGGAGACTGGTTTCAAACATGCTGCCCACCCTTGCACTCGTTGCGCATATACATGGGATGGGGAATAGATCCCACATTCTTCAGCAACTTTCTGGGATCTGGGATCACAAATCTCGAGCTCATATGCCCGGAAACCCGTCGTTCCATTCTTGATGTCCTGTCCGCCTCGCCTGACCTTTTCCCGGACCTTCGCAATTTTGTGGTTCTCGAAAGTGTTGGTCGCATCAGCCACTGGCAACAGCACGTCTTGACGTTCCTTGCGACTCCCCGCGGCCGCCAAACGTTGGAATCTCTTCGCTTGAAGGTGCCGCAGGACTGCTACGACAAGTATGTCACGGTTGGTTTTGTGGAGGCGGTACGCTACGAGTCTGGGTTGATTAGGGTCACCTTGGAGTCGGCGGATGACTACTGCGTGAGTTGTGCAGTCGTTTTTGGTCAACCGTTCAGCGCTCACATCTTTTCAGGAATCATATGCTACATAATCCACAAGCTTTCTCATAACGAGAATACACCGACTGCTATTAATTTTCTCAAATGGCGCTCCAAGTGTCAAACGATGCAGAAATAGATGGGATGGACGACGTAGTGTCCCATACTCTCCCTGCTGAATTTCATTTAAAAAGACCAATCTCGAACAGATAAAAATCCTTGGTGTACCACGTCCATCGTACAGATATCAAGCTGCTATGACCGCGGTTGTCTCATCACTCCTCGCTCAAACTCGGTCCTATCGCCTGGAACGCAGACATTTCTTCAGTCAGATGGACCAGAAGTGTTCGCAAGCATGCTGAACGAAAATCAGTTCTCCGTGCAGTCAACCAGCTTAATGCGGCAGCTTACTTGGCAATAGCACCCTCATCCACGGGCGGGGACGCCCCCGTGCCGACGATAGTCTTATGCCCAAAACTCGGCGCGCCGCTCTCCGTGACGACGTAGAGGTACGCCGGTCCCGGGGGATAGATCGAACTCGTCGGCGGCGCGTGAACGGTGAGCGTTTTCTTGTCAGCAGAGAGTGTTGACACCAGTTGGACGAGTCGCTGGTCCATGTGGACGCCGTGCGTTTGGAAGCCGAGGTCCATGAGTGCGACTGCGAGTCTGAGTTACTGCTATATTACGCGGGTTGAAGGACTCGAACGCACCTGTAACATCGGTTGTATCGGCGGGGAGAGTGACGGCGAGGTGGAATTCCGTGTTGTAGTTGATCGTGGCTGGTAAACCAGTGTATGACGGCCGAGGGACATTGATGTATGGAGGGGAGAAGAACTCGAGCCTATACTCAGTGGCATACTTGACTGTCGTTATATCATTATTCGGATTGGAACCCGCTGCAATAGTCGTTAAGTACAGGCGAGCTGGAAGTGAAATCAAGCCACTTACCGAGCATGACAGTACCATTCGGCGTGAGGGTCGCCGTGGAATGATATACTCGCGCAATGGTGGATGCCACAAGCCCATCGGTTGAAAAGCGACTGTCAGCAGGAGCGTTGGGGTCGTATACGACCGGCATGAAAGCTGAAGGATAATTGTTCTCTCAGGGGCAGACAACGAGGGAAATTCGTACCTGGGTTGTCGGCATTGCTGTGTCCGATTTGGTCTGGAACCTAGTCGATACATGCGTGAATAAACGCAATAGTGAAGTTCACGACCACTTACATCTCCATAACCAGCCACACCCGTCATCGCACCATTCACAAGCATAACCCGCCCATCCGGCAGAAGCACCATATCCACCATGATCCTCCCTTGTGGCATCATCTCAACCGACCATCCCTTGGCGATCCCCGCGCCGTTCAACACCATCCGGATACACTGCGCCGAGGTCGGGTCCTGCGACGATATTTCCGACGGGGGGATGGTGTCGCTGAGAGTCGACCCGCCGCAGATCATGATCTCCGGTGTGTAGTCGTTTTGAGGGGAAAGCGGGAGGAGAACGTGGCTTGCGGAGAATGGGGAGCTTGGGTAGTAGATGTATCAGGTGGAGGCATTCTGTGGTCGTCGCTCAAATCTACACACCTAATACGAACGCCGTTGGGAATCCCTGGAAGCCGAGTCTCGGTATTGGTTTGCCAATCGAAGATCATGGCCTGCTGGTTGGCAGACACGAAGATCTTCCCGTTGGGCAGTAGCACCATGTTGGGGAAGTGGTTCCCGTTCAGAGTGTCAACCAAAAACTGACTGGGTATTTGAAGTCCGTTGAATCCTGTGAGGCGTCAGCCGAGGGAAAGACTCAAGGTTTGATTCTGACCGTTGATGTTCTGGAATATTTGAAGCTAAGAGTTGCGGGAAGATACCGGGTTGCCTCACCTTGGGAGGAAAGAATTCGTAGGATGGATTATTGACCTCTACGTAGCGGCCCCATCAGCACGCGGCAAATTTCACAGTGGTGTATTGAGGGTTCTTACCAGGACTGTTGATGAATCTTGGGAACACATTGAGCTATCGAAGTTGTCACTCAATCCAGTGAGACTCACACGTCGGTTGTGGCCCTTGTTGCCATTCAGTTGATGTATGTGGAAGTAATAACATCGAACGTACCCGCCGAATATAAGAATCGAGCCATCTTGAAGGCGGACCTGACATGAACCATCATCACCTCGACCACTTTCAGGAGGAAGGGGGCGCACAGACGAAGGGTACCATCTAGGGGAGGTCAACCGAACCCTCGTCTGATCTTCATAGACATCGCAATCTCCAGTTGTGCACGGCGTGAAAAGACGTAGGGCTTGCAGACCATCGGCACCTGATCCAACAATCGTCGGCCGAGGAGTCTCGAAACGGTCAAGTACGCACCGGTGATGACGATTGGATTACCACCAGAATTGACCAGAGTCCCGTTACTGAGGAAGCTCCCTGTCGCGCACCACGTGTTGCTGAGCGGGTGGAGAGCTCGGACTTGTAGAGTGTCGAAGTTTAGCTCGGCGGCCCATACGACTTCGCCGTTTACACCCAGAGGGTTGTGTTCGCTGCAACCGTAGCTGTTTCAGAGCTTGGAGTGGAACGGACTTCGAATATGCCTACACTTTATCGTAGATGATGGCCGTGGTCTCCGAGGTCACTGCGAGCTGCATAGCGCTGACGCCGCTGGTCCTGAGAGAAAAGTCAGCGACCGGTCAGCCCAGATACGTGAAATAATGATTTGAATGACCCTACCCCATCTGAACTAGGGACCAGGCGCCGGGGATCGAGTCCCGGGCGACGGTTTCGCCCAGGGTCAAAGGGAGACGCAAAGAAAGTACGAGGAGCAAGATCTGAAGACTCCCGGGCATGGTGTGGCTTCAAGCTCATGGTTCGTTCGGTCGGGCTTCTTATACGCCTGGGTAGTATTCAATCGCCCCTGGCTTGGGCTTCTAACCGACTCCCAGGACAGACAGATGTTGGACAGATGAGGGAATAAACCCACTGAGCGCTCACGTCGGGAGTCACGAGTGCGCTTAGGATTCCCGCCAGATTCCCCGGGCGGCTTTCAACAGAATGAGGGTGCCGGTGATGCTTTGCATAGTGTAATTTCAGAATATCTGATGGTTTTTTCTTCACGGCTGGGAAGCGGGTCCGAGGGACGATGTGAATGGTGAGGGAAAGCGAAGGATGCTGTTTGCCGCTGCTTCGTCATGATCCGCACAGCCCCGATCACTTTTGTGAATCTTCTTCTCGACTTCCGCCTTTCTATGTAGCGGCACGGTGTTCTTTCAAAATCCGGAAATGCGGTATGTCGTATGTGCCCTGGACCTGGCCAGCCGTGGACTCACGCGCTCAAAGCCGCACACGATGCCACCGGTCGGCTCTTCTGAATACATGGGCCAATGGCTCCCTGAGCATCTCATCAACAGCAACACTCCCCCTCTCGACACCGAAGCTGCGACTGTCCGGCAGTGCCTCACGGAAGCTGCATAGGGCTGGGCACCGTACCGTAACGGACACGGCCGTAATTGATACGGCCGTATTAAGACACGGCCATGACATTACGGCCCGTAGAATCCTAGCATCAATCACTCACGGTACGCTACGGTGCCGTATACGGCCGTATTTCCGTAACACGGTCGTAAATTGATGGCCAATCATTTCTCATGAGAGTCCGAATTCCTGGATGATTTTGAGCATCGGCATTGGATCTTATGATATGAAGCACCTCTCCCATGCATAACCATCCGTCTTCGGACAGAATTTGGGCGGGGCACGTCCGCCGCCGCCGGCTTTGAAGGTTGATGGCGTGTTTGATGCATTGATGTGGCTACCGTAAACATCGACAATACCCGCGGCAGCCGCCAGCTGCCGCCTCATCCAAAGGGGATGGTGTTTCCGCAGTTCCCACATGGCTTGGTGAGACAATTCTGACAAAAATCACCCGCGATAACAGTGTTTAGAGGACATTGCCGAGCATTTCCGTATTACGGCCGTAACGGCCGTGTTTTTACGGGAAATACGGCACATGGCCGTGTTGCACACGGGCCGTGTCAAGACCACTACCAGGGGCCACGGCACGGCACCGTATCCGTATTACGGAGCCGTATTCCGTAGGGTACGGTTACGGTGCCCAGCCCTAAAGCTGCAGCTCAGCTGGGCGTCTTGGACGCTCGGATCGAGGCTCTTGTGGTGGAGCTCACTGGGTTTGCCGAGGAGCGGGAGATTCTCTTACCGCGCGTCCATCAATACAAGGGCGTTCTCTCCCCAATCCGTCGCATCCCCGCCGAGATGATTGGGGACATCTTCACATCCGTTTCGTACAAGCGGACCATCTACTCAGAGGGGGACTGAGAGGAAACCACAGTGGATCAGCCCCGTGGATTCTCGGACATATTTGCAAATCCTGGAGGGAAATAGCGCTCGGTTTTTCTTCCCTCTGGAGCTCATTCCACATCAAGCACGAATTGCTTCATTGTTTTCCACGTGCTATGCTCGAGGAGCAACTTCTCCGCGCAGCCAACGCTCCTCTGCAGACTGCATGTGCACTTCCAGTGGTGGAGCTCAGTGAGCACTTCACTGGAAGACAACTTTGCGTGGGATTTACTCCTTCCCCACTGCAAACGCTGGAAATCGCTCCAGATCTCATGTGGCACGGCGAACAATGCGCGCAGCCTCCTCGATCTCCTTCCAAACACGGACGGCGGTCTTTCGCAACTTGAACGACTCGAATTTCTCATCTGGGCTCTGGACCAAACTGTGGCTGACGTGACTTGGAATTCCCTGTCCGTTGCCCCACGTCTAAAGGAGATTATCCTCGCCGACGGCCTTTTTGAGCAGTATTCCCCCACCTTCACTGTGCGCTGGTCGCAAATTGTGCGGTACTATGGAATAGGTCCTTCCACTCGACACCTCGAGATTCTGGAACAATCCCCCAGTCTGCTGGGTTGTAGCATCTCCATAGTCTCTGTAACAGACATCGATATCAGTGACGATCAAGATGTACTGATATGATGCATCTCCATCGGCGCGTTGAATCCCGGCGATAGAGCGGTGGTCCATTCCAACCTCCGCCGGCTTCAGGTTGACGACTGCGCCATCCTCGACAAGATCACGGCGCCGTCGCTCGAGGAGCTGTCGATCCGAGATCCATCCCCCCATCATTCCTTTCGTTCGACGCTCGTCATGCCAATTACGCACCCTCGTCCTGATGTACTGTGATTATGTTGACGGCCTGACTTCGTTTCTTGCAGCTTGCCCGCTGCTCGAGACCTCGGTGCTGCAAACCAGCTCATCAAATTGGACTACTCGTGCATCATCCTTCTTAGATGCATTACATGACGAGTCCACCGCGTCGGCGTTGAACGGCAATCTCTGCCCCGTCTGTCCTCCTTCGCATTCGCCTGCCGGTCCCAGGTCGACCTTGTCTCCCTCAAGGACCCCTTGTTTCGAATGATCAGCTCTCGCTATCGTTCACAGTGCCTTCGTATCGTCCGGCTTTTCTGGTCCACTTTCTACCGCCATATTCACCCCCCGGATGAAATCAACGTCGAGATCGACCTTTTGAAGGAAGAGGGGTTGGATATAAAGTATCTTGACAATGAGAATGCGAGGGCGTTCGTGGAGAATCTGCGACCGTGAGCTCTATGAGGGCAAGTCGTCCTATAACTCGCGGAGTTGTAAATTCTGACAGCTCGCAGCTTGTACAGGCTTTTAAATTCGATTTCGTTTGCTGCCTCTTACCTACTGCCATTCAACGTACGCTACAACCTTCACCGAATCAATCAACATTATTGTTCTATACAACCCTGCGTGATTTCCTCCGGGTCCTCGCTCTATTTACCCTCTTCGTTCCCTTGTTCCCGCTTCCTCCGTCTTAGGATTGTCCCGCGCAAATGGATTGTGCTCGCAGTCCATGGGCCGGGTCATCGAGCCACACCCTGGGCCTGCCTCTACTCTCCGCCTTCTTTTTGCGCCACTTTCACACGGGGTGCTGCAATGGTGTCTTCCCATCCTCGTGATTCTGCTGTTCCCCTCTTCTCGGCGCTTTCGCTACTACGATCCCAGATCATGCAGAATACCTGGACGATGGTTCCGGAAGTCTCGACCCAGCTTTCCGGGTAACAGCCATTCGCCGCCCGGTTTTGATATCTGAAACGAGTTACACCTGTGTTTTCTGTTGGCTTTCCTTGGGCTTTTCGGACAACACATGAACGGACTCTGTCAACGCGCTTATAACTATGTCAACGCGCTTACATGTAATTATTTTCTTACCAATTGCTGACTGTGGTGTGCAAATCGATATTACCTCGCAACAGGTATAACTATAAGAGGCATGCCTGCAGCTGTTGGACGAATTAACACCCAGTAACATGTCCGCCTCGTACCTTGAAGCCATCACCGTTCGCCGCTCCAACTACGCGTTGACGAGCAAGTCGTCCGTCTCGGACGAGAAGCTCCAGGATATCATCAAGCATACAGTCAAGCATTGTCCCAGCCCGTTCAATAGCCAGTGAGTAACCGTGGATCCAATGAATCTACACGCTCATCGCGTTACAGGGCTAGTCGTGTCATTCTCGTCACTGGCGCGACCCATATCAAGCTATGGGAGGCGGTTATTGCTGCGCTCCTCCCTAGGATGCCGGAAGGTAAGTACCTTACCTTCACTTGCTTTTCTCCGATGATAATGGTTTTAGGCGAGATTAGGACGCGCTTCGCGGGTTAGCTAAACTTGCACAAAGGAGGATACGGCTCCGTTATGTTCTTCGAGGACCAGGCAATCTTGGATGAGGTACGCGGATATCTCGTGGTCGTTCGTTGCATAATACTCACCTGTGTTATAGATGATTAAGAAACAGCCTTTGTGAGTCGTCGCCACTCCTATCCCGCCATCGCTCATACTTAATCTCTGTCCACAGTGTGGCGAATCAATTCCCCGACTGGAACAAAAACGCCGCCGGCATCCTCCACGCTACGATCTGGACGGCATTCAGCCTCGAGGGGCTCGCTGCGACCCTACAGCACCCTCCGTTGACTGCCGAAATGATTGCAGGGCTCGATTTCGGGTTCGATGTGCCGTCCACTTGGAAGTCGACTGCTATCCTGCCGTTTGGTGACCCTGCGGCGGCGCCGAAGGAAAAGACGTTCTTGCCGGTTGAGGATCGGTTCAAGGTGGTCAAGTCGTAGATTAGCAAGCAGATTAGAATTTAGAGTGAATTGATGAGATTCAACTCGCAGGTGCTTCAGATACCGCCAAACCAACGCCTCTTTAGTGAACTTCTCCAAAGTGCGGCGCTTCTCGTCGTCCGAAAGGTGCCCGAATATAGGTATCACCTTGAGTGCGAGTTGAATCTGCGTGTGCCGGATTCGAGGATGGATTCGCAATCGAGCCCGGAGGAAACATTTACGACGGAGATATTCGAGAGCCTCATGGAGAATGTACAACTTCCGCGAGGTGCTCTGCTCTTGTAGAGCTGGTACTCGTCCATGCGTCGGTGGACGAATCAGATTCTCTGAATCTGTATTTCCGATCTGCGGTGGAGGCGAATGGTTTTGTAATGGCTCGGTTTGAGCCGTACCTCCAGTGGTCGGCGGAGATTGTCGAAGAACATTGACAGGAGCCGTTGGGTACTTACCTTGATACTTGTTGCTCTTTACTTGAATTTCTTTGAGGTGCTCCTCTACGGCTCTCACTTTCGCTGCGTCCATCATGGTCTGAATGCAATTCTTTTCCGGTTCTCACTTGCGGTAAGATATCGTTCGTCAACTCAACCACGACTGCAATAGCAGAGATGACTGAAAACGGTACCAGGTGAATTTCAGGCCTTCCAATCCATCGCGTCAATCCGATTCCTACCAGCGCAACTCCCAACGAACCCTGATATAGATAAGATATCGAATGTGCATCTTGAGTTCTATTTCTCCGACAATCCCTTCCTTTGTCTTTTTCTTGTTCTTCTTTTCCTCTACGCGTGGCCCCCGGTTCCGCCCTGATAGAAATTCAACATTTGCGGTGAGTGGCACAAATCTGAACCTGTCCGTGTGAGCCCATGGCCAGATAGCAAGGATCTACGGTTTCTGCCACTGCCAATCAGGGGGATTTGCGCTCGACTGGAAGTGGGGTAATAATCCGGGTGACGTCGACGACGTCGTTCTTGAATTGAATCCTCCATCAAGTTCAACATTGGGTTGTATTCATGAAACGCCGGAGTCCAGTGCTCTGAACGCACACAGGCACATGCAAGTTAGCTCAGTCCGTCTCTCTCCGCTACTATACTTATGTATGATGAAAGACCCCAGGGGTGGTAGCGTGCTCCCAGCGGGGATCCGAACTCGACTCCATAGCCAGCAATTCCAATTCGGTACCGGCTGTCACCGTCATCATTCCAAGGGCACGTTCAATTTTCCCATCGGATTTCGCTGTGGGTCGTACCCTCTTCGTCATACCAGCGTAGGCATCGCAAATTCAGGTCCGCAAGGTCTATCCAAGGCCTATCTAATCTACTCCTAATTTTATGCGCTCCAGGACCAAAACCAAGACCCAGGTACCGACGGGGAGCCATGCCGCTTTACATACAATGCTTACTTGCATCGTGGCTGCTATTGCCATGGTTTGGAGGAATTCCACCGGGAATCCAGGTGGATGATACCGTGAGTCGGTCAGTGAGTACACGGCGCGCGGGCAGACTACTATCCTGGTCAGGGTCGCAGAGATGAGCAGAAAAAAAGGCAAGAAGGCGAGTCGGAAATCCGGTTGTGCCGTTTGCAAGCCGCTTGCTTGCGATGTCGGATCACATTTGGGAGGTCGCCGGCCGAATAGCATCTGATCGCCCAGTGTAAGTGTAGCCCATGGGAATCAGAACCGAGTTCGCCTTCATCGCTTCAGCTTCCATTCGGACCGAAGTCCCCGCGGCGTATTGTTTCGTTCCCGAGATGAGTTGTGTATTTGCCATGCCCCATGATGCATGAGTTGTGAAGGAGGGAATGCTCCCGAAACGGAGTCTTTTTCTCTGCTACGTCGCCCGGGTGGCACGAACTCGTCGTGTTCAAGAATATAGTCTGTTTTTTCCCTTGCGATGTGCATCTACCATGTGTCTGGCACGCATCTCGGCCGCAGCGGGTACAACGCAAAAACGCTAAAGTACAAAGGCTATCTCCGCTAATTCAATTCAATTTGTGCTAAGTAAATGTATATACAGTACATTCATTCAGGTCGTTCAAGAAATCGTCGAGTCATCCAAGAAAAACATGTCCAAGAGCACACCCTCTACGCGGGCTTGACAGTCGAGGACCTAGCCGTATCAGCTTCCGGTAGCCCCTTCTCCAGATCCGAGGCACTCCCGCTCCTCTTCTGCTCCTGCTCCGCCGGGTTCTTGAGCACCGCAGGGACGACGGGGGCCCACCAATACACCGGATACCTCCTCTGCACGTTATTAATCAAGAGTGCCGACACGAGGATAAGTGTTGACGACAGCAACACCACGGGGAGGTAATACCACCCGATCGCAGTCACGTCGGGGTTGACGGCAGCGAGGAGGGCGGTGGCACCTGCGGGTGGGTGGGTCGTGGATGTGATCTGCATCGCGACGATGGCCAGGGAGGTAGAGAGGGAGCCTGCGAGCCAACGGAGTTGGTCGAAGCGGGAGGTAGTGGGGAGGAGGGCGAAGAGTTTTGTTATGCAGACGCCGATGAGGGCTGAGATAAAGTGCCCGCCTAGCAGGGCGCGTGGCTGGGCGAGGGGGGCCTCGATGGCGCCGTAGCAGAGGACGGCAGAGGCGCCCTGGATGAGAGATGAACAAGAATCTGCGGGAGATATGATAGCCAACGTACGTAGCTCGCTATAATGGACGGGACGTTGCGCTCGATAAAATAGTGTGCATGGCCAAAAACGGCTTGGAGGATGGACAGGCCACCGAAGGCGCCGATGAAGGACCACAGCCAGACGATGTAGTCCGGGCGCTTGGGGGGTGGGGCGGCACGGTAGCCAAGCCAATGGGAGATCCAGGTAGGAAGGCGGGAGAGGACTGGTGGGCGTGACGGGGACATGATGGTGGAAAGAGTCAACCTGAAACGCGGCCTAATAAACAGGTATAATTAGAGCCAGTCTTTTTTCGCATTGTAATCGCCGACTCCGCCGCCCGAGGGAGGCGTGCGTTTCCTGAGACTTACCTGCAGGGTGGCACAAAGCGAGCATGCGGGCGATGTGTATCAATTAGTCAAAGCTATATTTTGTCAGCCGGATCTACCGGCATCTCGGCAAAAATTCTGATCACGGAACTGTCGTCCCGAAAGCACATGACGCCGACGCCTGCAGGTTGAGAAGTCGCGGACGAGAACGGACTCGATGGCTTCGAAGAGTTCGGCGTTTACTCAGCGCGGGCCGAATTCGGATCTAGCCGTGAAAAAGGGACGATCCCATTTTTGCCATCAACCACTCTTGGTTGCAAGTCGCCGTGAGACTGGGGTTTTTCGGGGGCATTGTACATAGATTTCTGAAGCCACCCGGTCTGCAGCGTCTCCCCATCTACCGTGATTCAACTTGGCCACCCGAGGTCGGATATCCTCGCTCTCCGGGATCTTGAACACTGTTGACTCATGCCCGGTTCAATTTTCTCGCAGCCTTCAACTCCACGTGCCCGGCTAGTAACCTAACCTCTTCTGAATTGTGTGGTGCGCACTGTCCGGTATCTCCTCCAAGTTCCGTTCACAGCTGATCCGGATTGTGTAGGTCCACCAGCTTCAAAGTTCAACCTTTCGCCGAAATTCTCAAGTGTTTAGGTCCGCGCCGACTAGTAGTGACTCAGTCACTCCTGAGTGTCAGACGTAAAGTGGTGTCCGAACCATCTCGCCACCGGCCTTTGCTTACTGTAAACAGGCACTAGTTCGCTCCGGAAAAAAACGGAGTCCTTGCTTCGCGTCTTCGAGGCTTCGACTCTTTCGGTAACTTGGCATTGTACTTGGTGTCCGTCGACCAGAGTACCCGGTGTGCCTGGCTGCGTCATCCATATTCCATACACTAATTATCCTCGGGCAGAACCATCGCCTCGCCGACCGGCCGGCATGTTGAATCTTCTGATGAATCAGGTCGTCATTCTGATTTGATGTTGAAACTTGAATCAATGGCATTATTCTGCTCTCGAAAATCTGTTGAACCTCAGGGGCCACAAGTGCGCCACAGTGCGCTAACCTGTGTTGAAACTCCGTTGGACTCCGATTCGTGGGTGGTTTTGATTGGAATTCGTTCATTGGATGCTCATGACACTCCACTCCGAAGATGAGATGAACGTGAGCGCGTGAGCGGCGGCGGAGGGCCACTTGCAGACGTCATGTTGAACTGATGCGTACTGACATAACACCGCGCTATGTCCGCGAATGACCGGATCGAAAATCAAACTTGGCAGTTGACATGTAAGGCAAGTACGAACCTCGATCAAAAAACTCGGGCGGGGAGCTCAACCCAGACTCGGAAGCTCTATCAATTTTCCACTACAGACACCGACGCCGACGTTGATTATTGTTTTTCTCCAAGGACCGCAAGACGCGCGGAGTTGAAAGGGTGATTCCGAGTCGAGCGAACGGCAACATGTGGCACGTGGTGGGGAGCGTGCTGCCGCCTGCGATCTATACCAAGACCAACAGCGCTCTTTCTGTATACCCGCTTCACAGGTAGATAATGATCCGGACTCACCTCATCCCTCCCCTCTACTTTTGAGAGAAGGCGCGAAGATCTCCGCGACGGAACATCAGCGTGTGAGTGCCCCTTGGCATAGATACTTCGTCTACCGTGGTCTGGAGGCTTGCCTTCCCGAGGGAGCCGGGACTCCGGCCGCCGGTGAACTACACAAAGGAAGCACCACGCGGAGTTGAACGGAACTCAGAATCATGGGTGGCTTCCCACTGGGAACAACTATTCGCCGTCTTTGACTAAGAGTCGGGGAGAAGAGTGCGTGCCTTTATGTTAATTGACGGTGGCGTGACTTTACTCGCTAGCAGATATCCAAGTCGAATTATATTATCGGCGATCATGATCCGGACAATGGCGGGCTACAGGACCAATGGGAGCGAGTAAGGAGCCATCCATCACACACGCCGTGCCCAATTGGCGTTCACATGGCCCCAATGTCAAGCAAACCCCGCGTCGGCTGATAAGCCATACTCGCCCAATTGGGCTGGCTGACAATGGTCACTCGCACCAGGGTTGCCTATTATAGATTTGCCTGCTTCTGACAGAGGATTGTCTCCGACCTTGTGAGTCCTTGATTGTCCGGGTCTTCTTCCGCTCAACTTCCACTTCCGGAAACTCTTCGCACACACAACAACTTGGACAGTTAACGGATCTGGTTTGGAGGATGGATAAAAGCCACTCGACTGTTCGATGGAGGACAGCAACAACCAACCCACCGAGCAACTCACCTGAAGCAACATCCTCTCCTCCTTCCTCATGGAATTCGAATCAAACAACTCGTACTACACCCCTCTCGGCGATGGTCCCTCCACCGTCCCGAACAACTCCTTCATCACCTACGCCGCTCTGGGCGCAGCGACACTCGCCGCGCTCTACTTGTCGTTCAAACTCCTCGACAGGCGTTCCCTTGTCGACAAAGAGGGTAACAACATCCCCGCCGGCCCTAAAGGTATGTTTCCAACATCCACTCTAAATGCAAACTCACTCACCTACGTCGATAGGATTCCCAATCCTGGGCTCGTTCTTCTCCCTAACCCAATATCCCGAAGTCACCCTCGACCAATGGGCCAAGAAATTTGGCGACCTCTACTCTTTGTGGCTCGGCAATCAGCTTTTCGTCATCGTCTCGAGCCCTGAAATCGTCAAGGACCTCATCGTACGTTCATCTCCGCATCCTCAGCAAGTTCTGTATGTTGATTGAAGAATAGGTCACCAACGGCGCGGTCTTTTCCTCACGCAAGGAAATGTACGTCAAGAGCCAGACAGTGTTCGTGGGCCGTGGAATCACCGCGACGCCCTACAACGACCGATGGTAAGAATCATATCTGCACAAGAATCAGAATCGGGAATTCACACACGACATTTTCAGGCGCAAGCACCGCCGCATCGCAAGCACCTGGTTGAACCAGCGTGCAGTCGACAGCTACACCAACATCCTCGACTCGGAGGCTACCGTCCTCATCAAGGCGATGTACCAAGAGAGCCGCGGCGGCCAGGTGCCCATCAACCCCCAGCCCCACGCCGGCCGCGCCTCCCTCAACAACATGCTCTCCATCGTCTTTGGCACGCGTACAGGCAGTATTTACCACCCCCTCGTCGGCCAAGCGCTCAAGATCAGCCGTGAATTCATGAACGTCACCGGCCCCATGTCCAACCTGGTTGATTTCGTCCCCTTCCTCCAGAACCTGCCCAACCCGATGCGTCAGCGCGGCGAGAAGCTGCATCAGAAGCTCGTGGACACGTACGGTGGGATGATCAAGGATATCGACTCCCGGATGCAGATGGGCGAGGGTGTACCTGACTGTCTGGCCAAGACGATGATTGAGTCGAAGAACGAGGAAGAGATGGATGATTTGGATATGGCTATTCTCGCCTCGGCATTCATGATCGGCGGAGTTGAGACGGTGCCTTCAATCTTTTTTCTACTTCTGGAATTGTGGCTCATCATGAGTTTTTCAGACGGCGGCAATTATGCAGTGGTTCTCCGCTCTCATCCCGGCATACCCTGAGATCCAGAAACGCGCCCACGAGGAACTCGACAGAGTGGTTGGACGTGATCGGATGCCTACTGTCGACGACGAAAAGGTTTGTTAAAATCTCCCTCCGAATTAATCAGAACTTGGCACTCACCGAGAATTCATAGAACCTTCCCTTCTGCCACGCCATCGTCAAGGAAGTCGAACGGTGCCACAACCCCTTCTGGCTCGGCACACCCCATGTCGCCAGTGACGACTTTACCTACAAGGGCAACTTCATCCCCAAGGGCACCGTCGTCGTCCTCAATACCTTCACCATGCACCACGACCCCACACGGCACGCCAACCCTGACAAGTTCGACCCCGAGCGATACATCCGCGACAACCTCACTTCGGCTGAGAGCGCCAACCTCGCGGACCCATATGAGCGTGACCACTGGATGTTCGGAGCTGGGTGTGTACCTTCTTGCCTCCCGAGAAAAAGCCGGAGACTGACGGGATTCAAACAGACGCCGGATATGCCCGGGTATGATTGTCGCCGAGCGCGAAATCTGGCTCACCATCTCGCGGATGCTGTGGGCGTTCACGATGGAGGCGCTCCCGAATGAGCCGATCGATTTGAAGGAATACGACGGTCTTTCGGGTCGCTCGCCCGTTCCTTTCCGTGTCAACCTCATCCCCCGCGACAACAAGGTCGCGCAGGTCCTCGCCCTCGAGGAGGCGCCCGCGTAAATCATCTATGGCATGGCCAACGGACATTGGAATATTTGGGTGGTGGCCCAACCAGGAGCGCGACATGCTATCCATTGTAGAATTAGTGTACCTCTGTAGATTCGAGGCTCAGCCACTTGGACTGGTCGCATTGATCTTTCCTGTACTTTATCCGTTAACTGAATGTATCTTGAAATTTGGACGGACCTTTCGAGATTTCAGAAGACCGATCTGAGAACTACAGAGAAGTATGCTTGTGCTTGTGAGTTCGCGAAGTTGAATCAATTCCCTTGACTCCCCTCCTACAGACTGAAATCTTGACGAGCAGCAGACGGACATGAGAAAGGATCTTTACCTTGCCTAGACCCACTAAATGTGGTTCTCCGCCAGATGGGGTATATCGTCTGCGTATTGAGAATTACGCTGGCATGAGAAGTGCAGAAATAAACAACGAAATTACTGCATATGGTCAACGTTCAAGAGCACGGCTTCTCGTATATGAAATGCGAATTGACCTTCTTGTGCCTCCCACAAATAATGATGAGAACCGCATGCATGGCTGGCGAGCAATCAGTCAGAATGAGAAGGAAAATAGACCTGAGTCGACATCATCAACATTCCTTGAACGTCTGTCGTCAATAACTCGGAGGTAAATTGTCTGGACTCTCGGCCTGACAGGATTGCGTGTGTGCGTCAATGTCCAAGTCGCTCCACTATTCAAAAGACGACTGACAGACGTCGTAACACCTGGGGAAGACCGGGTAGAAGACCACAAAGTTGTAAGTACCTTTTCTTGAAATCATTCTTGAAATCAGAAAAGAGAAGACGCACCCATATGAACCATTTTCGCCACAATTCAATTGAGACCATGCGTCTCCGAATCTCCAGACAGTTGACAAAGGACGCGAGGATAATTAAAATTGCTCCAGATGCGACAGAGAGCCGCGAGTGAGCGGTGCGAAGGGGGTCGTTGTCCGTGGGTTCTTCGTTCCATGAGGCGAGGGTGGCATCGTGGAGTACACTGTCTTCCGGTGTGTGAATCAATGATGCGATGCGAGTGAAGCGTCCGGGGGACTGATTTCCAGCGAGCGGTGAAAAGAGAGCGTCGAGCTCGTCTTGGGCGTTGGTGCTAGCTGGGACGGACAATAGACAAGCCAGTAGTGGACGGCGGACTACTTGAGGGTTTGAGGACCGCGACTTGACAGCGCCGAGACTCGCATTGACAAGGGTCCTACTTCAATTCTGGCAGCTGTTGGCCGTCCCTTGGTCCGTCGATGTCCGCGCACAGTAGCGCAAAATGGCCTCGACCCGGTCAGCGTCAGTCGGGCGAGATGATGGTCGGCGGAGAGGGCCATCACTGCGCGGGTGCAATCCGGATATCTTCAGCCTCCATGTCATCCGCCGGTGAGCTCTGGACGCGCATTGAATTGCTCGCAGCGGACATATTATGCCATACAGATGATCCCAAAAGCACAGAACAGCAGCTCAGCATCACCCGGAGCCAACTAAACGCGATTCTCGACCCCATCGGCCGACTGCCACTGGAGATTTCGTCCGATATCTTCCTCCATTACCTTCCGACTCCTCCCACTTGGGAGGCACTTTCGTTACTCCTGCTTGTATCACATGCATGGAACAGTATTGCGCTCAGCACGCCATCTCTGTGGAACGCCATCGGCGACCATCGCATCCCTCCAGCCCGATTCACCAGAGTCTGGGAAGCATGGCTTGACCGTGGACGAGATTTACCCGTCTCGCTCTCCATCCGACATATAGACAGGGCCTCCTTCGCCAGTATCGCTACGAACTTTGGCAAACACGCTCCTCGATTTCAAACGATGGAGTTGTCGCCTACTGGGGGCACAGATCTCGGTAGACTTACTTCAAGGGCCCATTTCGGCGGCTTGAAATCCTTGACCATCCAAATGTTGGACGACAGCTACGGCTCGTTAGAGCCATTCCTCGAGCTGTTGCGTGGTGCTCCAGACCTCGTGGAATGCAATATCGTGGGGACTACTTTCCTCTCGGCGTCGACGTCCTTGACACACTCCACGCTTCAACACCTGCGCATCGGAACTATGGAGCAGATCTTCTGTGACGCATTCATTCTACGGCACCTCACGCTCCCTTCCCTCCAAACTCTATGCGTTTCTCGCTACGGCATCCAGGTGGCTCACCTGCACGATTTCCTCGTCCGGTCGTCCCCGCCCTTGACATCCCTGCAGATAATTCTGCGCGTGGGTGATACGACGAACGAAACGATGAGAGCGTGCCTCGGCCTCCTCGGGGGTCTCACGGATCTCGGCATCGTGTTACCAGACGCTATGGCGTCTTCGCTCGATTTATTCACCTCCGCGCCCCATCTCCTTCCAGTCCTCCAAAGTCTTACGGTGTACGAGGTGTTCGGGCACATCCAAGAGGGGTGTCGACGCATCCTTGATTTCCTGGCCAAGCGACATGCATCGCTCCGATCTTTCCGGCTCATTATACCGGACGGCCAGGAGGAGGCGTTGGGTAATGCCGATGCCCCGGCGTTGCGCGAGTTTCAAGACCAAGGGATACAGATTCATGTTGGAACAGAGCAGATGAACTTTTTGTGAGTTCCGCCGCCGTGTCATTGACTTTCTTTTGGCGCTGACATGGCGAAGGGACTTGCACTGAAGTGCTAGATTTTCAACAGTGTAAACAATCGCCGACTGTGTATTTATACTTTCCCAAACATCGGCGGACACTATACTGCGACGGTTATACCCTTTATTTGTCCAATGCGATGCCGCGGCGTGGTCGTAAAAGACCGGCCGACACGTCCACGTCCCTCTCCTTCTCTGCTCATGTCTTCCGCCAGCGAACTCCGTCGGCGAATTGATTCGCTTGCGCGCACGATCGCCTGCCAGAAGCATTATCTCGAACAACTTGAACGGCAGCGACGTGCCGCAGAAAGAGAGCTCAACTCCATCATCGACCCCATGGCCCGTTTGCCCGTAGAAATCTCGTCCGACATTATCATCCAGAGCCTGCCAAAGCCCGCCAATTGGCGAGCACTCTCAAATCTCCTGAGCGTGTGTCATACGTGGAGAGATTTCGTCCTCGCCATGCCCCCTCTGTGGACTTCCATCAGCGACGAGGGCGTCCCGCCGGCACAATTCGGGGAAATGCTCGAGTTCTGGGTCGCTCATACGCGAGGCATGCCTCTCTCCGCCTTCATCCACAACACGTCCCTCGCTGGAAGTCCACTCCAACGCCAGATGCATCGTATCCAGCATCTGGAGCTGCTCTCGCCCATAGATGACGGAGATCTCAAAATCCTCTCCACCTACCCGCTTGGCGCGTTACGCACTTTGACGCTCGGGCGTGGTTCTTCGACATTGTGGATTCCCAGGGACGCACTCCTCGAGGTCCTACGTAGCGCAGCCAACCTCGTGGAGTTGAACCTCCGCGGCGTCAGGTTCCCGTTATCCAGCTTTGGTTCAACATACCTTACTCATCCCACATTGCGACACCTGCATCTCGGTCAATTGGAAAGCAGAATTTGTTCTGGTACCGAGATACTGCGGGATCTTATCCTGCCTCGTCTAGAAACTATCTGCGTTTCCTGCGAATACAACGCAGCCGATAGGAGAATCGCCGAGGAGGACTTGTTGGGATTCCTCAAGCGGTGTGATCCCCCACCCTTGCGAAGCCTACAGGTGCATCCGGATCGCAGGGATTCGGACTCAACGAGCAGGGGATCGTTGACTCCAACGATGCTCGCGTGTCTCGAGCTAGTGCCCAATTTGACGCAACTCGAGATCATACCCCCAAATTCAGGCGCGTTTTTGAACCTCCTGGCGAAAACTCCTACGCTCCTCCCGACTCTGCGGAGACTTTCACTCTACGAACATTCGGCATGCGGTCGCGTCCAGGATGGTTATTCGGATGTTTCGGAGGTTATGGAACGAAGGCACGGCTGTCTCGAATCTCTTCAGGTTGCTGTTGAACGGGATGATGGAACGTTTGTTGGGGGAAATCCGAGTCGCGGCGGCTTTAAGCAGATTTGCGGATGATTACACAGACATTCAATAGACATTGGGAAGCATTTTTTTGTGAGGTCAGTCGTGCATTTTATTTATTTCTCGTGGTACGGTGGATGGTATGTATGACAGGTATCACTGGACAAAACCCTAATGAGCATTTGGCCGATAACGCCCGTCATAGGATGGAGTATGCGATTTTAAATACAGCGGCAGTAGAACATGATCAGACTCAGTCCTCAATGCCAGTGGGAAACACGACTGAGGCATACCCCGCGCACGGACCACCATCACGTTGCCGTGTTGACCAACGGCCGTCGCGAATCGTTGGTGATCCCCAGTGAAAAGTCCATGAAATCGTATGGGATGAAACGGAATGGTATGGCCATTTCTTGATCGCTCGGTGATTGTTCGGGATCATTTGGGATTAGGTAGCCGTCGATCAGCATGTAGATGACAGTCATCCCAATCGATTCCATATCTTACCACCATCTGAGGTCGCGAGCAACGCCACCGGGACGCGACAATGTCTGCGCAGCAATGGGCTCAATACGACGATGGCTTCCCTATTCCCCACACCGACTTGCAAGTCTGCAAGTGCGTGAAGATGTGCCATGGCTACGGCGAGGTCAATCGGCGCACATGGACACACCACCACAATTCGGAGCCTATCATTACCTCCAGGCCGTCACGTCGAGCGGTCCCAGCAGCAATAACGACCTCAGGTGCTGTGGGAATGAAGGAAGCTCGACCCCGGAGCAATTCCGATGAAATTACAGGTGCAGCCGCTATGGCGGGGCCAAGGGGTAGGCACCCTTAAAAAATTATACACAGGGTCGGAAAAGTGAACTAAGGACCCCCGACCCCCTACCTACCTATTAGCCGAGCCCCATGAGGAAATTCACGTGACTGATGGCCGAAAAACGTGACTGGGATATCATGAATTCTCTCAATCCGCCACCTGGGTGCTGTGGCTAGTGCAGGAACACTGAACAGACATGAGATTCCATGTTCCGAGCCCGAAAATCAAAGCTCTGACTGGGTTCAAAAATACCTGTTGGCATCAATGTTCCCATCAAAAAATCATTTTTTCCCAAGAGTGTCCCAAAAGTGTTTTCGAATGAGTTTGAACACAAGTCAGAAAAGTGGATTAAGGACCACCCGACCCTACCCTACCTATGAGGCTGTGTCTCGGCATCTCCCGGCGGACACCCCTTGGGCGGGGCAGGTAACGAATCCATGAAGCTCATATATGCCCGAGCTGAAACCATTTTCAGATGCAGAATTTTGCCATGGAGATCGATGTTCGTGAGGAAATAGAAATAGCAGGTCCCCCCGCTCATGAAATGGTCTGTTTGTGTGTAACGCGCCGACTCAATCTGATTCTTATAGACCTCCCCTCCCCTCTTTTCTGAGACGGAGGAGCCACCCAATCTAGAAGGGGAGGATATCACACTGGGCGCAAAGCTATCGACATGTCACATCGACATGTGCTCACAACATGTCGCCCCCACTCCCTTCCCACTTGCCTCGACATGCGGAAAACACGTGGCTCGGCAGCATGGCGATTTCCTTCCCATTAGCTTCATTATTCTCACGAAGCATCTGATGGAAGGGATATCTCGATGCTCAGAACACATCCACGCCGAGATGCCGTGCATCACATCCGCACATTCCTTTTGCATAGAGAGTACTTGTTTCAGCAGGGGTCTAAATAATAAATTTCTCTTTGTATCACATAAGAGGGAAATTCACCTCACGATGCATGTGTCCAAATTGCACAATCTCATGTTCCTCATCTTGTCCGTGCCTGATGCTTCCGAGCTGGAAAACTAAGTGCTTAAGCATTCGATCAAAGATAATGATGAGCAAAGAATCAAAATCACACAGAATTTTCCTGGTCCGGGCCAACCCCTCATAGAGGTTGGGAATTTTTGTGCTGCTAAAGCGCAGTGCGATTCCCGGTTGATAATGATTATTCTGCTTGTTGCCGTATGCACGGCACAAAACCTATTGGAGATCGATGGCAGCTGCAATCAGACCATCAATTACCTCATTAATGGACACTGAGTTGGGTGAATTCAGGCATATGTACATTCAGGGAAGCAAGAAAAAAACAGAGCCTCAGATGGAAAGCGGGCAAAAAACATTCACAAGAATATGGGTTGTGATGATCAGCTGGCCGGCGATGAGGATCACAATTTTAGATGCCGATTTGTGGGTACCAATTTGAATCCTCCCACATGTGATGCCACAGAACGACACGAGGCTAAAGCCACATGTCGAGTGCACTGGGAGCGACATGTTGTGAGCACATGTCAAATTGACATGTCGACTTGTTTGCGCCCAGTGTCATTCTCTCCGATGGGGAAGGATTCGATTTCGAGCCCTTTGTGCCCGCGGACACTGGCCAGGAGTCCGACTCAGATCCTGAGGATGATCAAGACGATCTCCCTACCCGTCCACCATCTCCCCCATCGCGCCTCCCAACTCCAGCTCCGCCTCCTCCTCCTGGTTCTTCTGGACCGATTCCCGGCACCAAATTCACTGCACGACCTCCCTGGCGATCTATCCCTATAGAAAGTGTCAGGATCAGCAAGCTGAAGATATCTCTCCAGTTTATTGAGGCACTTGAGTCTGCGTGCAAGGAGAATAGCCAGCTCTCTGCAGAAGATAACGAGAGATTATGGAATCCTCCTTGTACGCAGCTCAACTTGTCCGATCCGGCGTACCGGCAGGCTCTCCACACCTTCATGGGTGCAGACGGTCCTGTCACGGAGGCAACATTCAATGCCTTCCGCACGGGGCACCAGCACCGCTATCGAGATGATGATTTCCCTTCGTTCTGGAAGACGAAGAAGAAGCTCGAGGAAATCACCGGTGTCCGAGCTATCGAAGCCGACATGTGTCCCAGGAGTTGATGAAATAAGACGGGCAAAACTTAAGTTTTGAGTGATTTTATCGCCACGGCAACTTAAGCTCGGCAAGATCTTAAGTTGTTGCCTCCCAGCCCCACCTAGTGGTAAGGTATTCCACTTTACTGTGGTTGAAACTGGACTGAACTTAAGATCTGGACTCTATGATCTCAACTATGGCACATGCTCGCTCACTCATGAGGGGGGCCAGCCCCAAAGGTTGAAGCTTCAAGCCTAGGTCCTTATATAAATCATGGACATCGTGCAATGTGTTAAATCAAGTGCCATTGTTCTCCTTAATCAATAATCAATTGAAGTTCACCCCGGACAATGAACGCGGGGTGGACCAAAGCAGTCAAAACAGTGAACAATGGTGCACATTAGCGGCTGTGCCCTGGGGGGTATATAAAGGCCTCCTCCCTCCTCTTTCTCCCGTCCCAGTTGCACTGAGCTGGGAACTAAGTAGTAAGTAGTAGTAACTTGATCAGTGTCCGTTGAACATCTTAAGCTCTGTGTTTTAGCCAGTATGCATACTTACCAGTACACTAGTGAACTTAAGTTTCAGCCATTCTGTACAGTATATAGCAATTTTGTAGCCCATAAGTACACCGTGTACCAGAACTTGAGTTCCGCACCTGACCTCTGGAACTTGAGTTCCAACCATTAGAAAATACAGTATCTAACAATTTTGTAGCTCTACCAGAACTTGAGTTCCGCACCTGACCTCTGGAACTTAAGTTCCAACCATTACAAAATGCAGTATCTAACAATTTTGTAGCTCATGTACAGTATTGCAACAAGAACTCAAGTTCACGTAGAACTTCAGTTCTGGTGGCGATAAAATCACCCGGATCTTAAGATCTGCTCATACTTTATTTGGGAGTTGTGTCGCATACACCGGCCCATTTTCTGATCTCGACAAATGCCCCTATTCCACGTGCGGCGAACCTCGTTATGACCAGAAAAAACTCCGCCGAGGGAAACGCGTGGCTCGTGCCAAGTTCTGGACCATCCCCTGATCATGATGTGCACGTGCCACTCATTTCTTCGTCTTTTCCACCAGATGTCTACATCCAACCGCGTGCTGCAACTCCGAACGAGAATCGAAAAAATCTGCACGACCTTCGATAGCCTCGAGCGGGAACGAATCGTAGCCCAGAGCGAACTCAACGCCATCCTCGACCCCATAGGAAAATTGCCGGTCGAGATTTCTTCCGACATCCTTCGGCGGTCGCTGCCAGCCACCCCGAGTTGGAAGGAGCTGTCCAAGCTCTTGTACATCTGTCGCACATGGAAGAGCATCATGCTTAGCATGCCCAAGCTGTGGACTATGCCCACCGACGACGGAATCTCGACAGCGCACTTTCTGTCTGCCCTGCAGATATGGCGGATTCGGGCCCAGGGGCACCCTATATCGTTGGCCGTATGCTTGGATACTGTCGATTTGCTTTGGTCCCAGGACGAGGAGACGAAATCAAGGCTCTTCTGCTCGCTCGCATCCTTGACGATCACACCTAGCAGCCCAAAGTGTCGTCGTTGCCAGGTGCGTCCGCCCTATACTTTGGCATTCTGGTTATCAAGTGCTCAAAAGGACTCTAGGCGTATGGCCCCTCTCTTCCAGTGAAACGATGCCTCGAAATGCTGCGAGCAGCCCCAAATCTCTCGACATTCGATTTCCGAGCCCCTTTCTCCAGAGCGACACCAGTGCCCTTGTCTCATGTCGCGATCCGAGACCTCCGTGTTGGCAGACCTAGAGAAATCCTAGTGACAGAACTGGAGGGCTTCCTGGCGTATGTCACAATGCCGCTCCTCGAAACCCTCTCGATATGGGAGTATCTCGTCAGCGACATCAGGAAACACCTCCCCAGGTATTTTTGGCACATTTTGCCAAAATTTGCCAAAAATATTGAGAATAGCTGAATATCCGAAAAATGAGCAAGAATATGTTAGTCCCAACAAAAATACCAAAACTTTTGGCACTTTTGGAGTGGATATCGGCATTGGTTTAACCTTGCCAACAGAGCAGAAATGAAGAATCAAGCAGAGGGGGAACATTGGAGCTCAGTGGGAGCAAAAGATTTCCCATCAGGCCTGCTCACTGATTGGTGATCAGGAACAGTCCGGCACAAGTGATCATCGAGTGACTGACAGGAACTTAGAGAGGTGATTGGGATCTGAGAAGCTAATGCTTTTTAATTAAATGGCAAGGATAATTAAATGGTGTTGCCAACGGGAGTTGAACAAATGACCTCTTACAAAAGGTACAGACAATACAAAGGGGCAAGCTTACTACTATACTACAATAGAGACATGAGAGTGTCCATCTCAGCTCCCATGATGTTACCCCATGAATATTCACCAACAGAAGAGCACTCAGGGATGGGCTTAGTGAGAGGTGAAAGCCAATCAAAGGCAGATGTGCCTCCACTTCATATTCCAAAGAGACTGATCTGGTTTGAAGTGCACCACAGACTCTATACCAGAACTTTCCAGAAGACTGAGGTGAGTTGGTGACCTGGAATACAAGACTTCCTGGCTGTGAATGGATGCCCAGAAAGTTTGGCAAATTTGCTGAAACATACCTCAAAATTTCTGGCCACCAAAAAAAGTTTGGCCAGTTTGCTGAAACATACCTCAAAATTTCTGGCCACCAAAAAAAGTTTGGCCAGTTTGCCGAGAAATACCTCAAAATTTCTGGCTCACCAAAAAAAGTTGTGGTATTGTTGCAAAGCTTTCAGAAATTTTGGTGGACAAGCTCTGGTCAGTTGGAATTGGTACTTTATACCAGTGTACAGCAGCTACCTTTAATGTACTACATTTTGATCAGGTCCCCAATATCATACTGATGAAAAGCAAAATCTCCATTTTGGAAACTTTGTCAACATTGGGCAAAAGTTTCGAGAATGACTGCAAAATATTGAGCTGCAAGATATTTTTGAAAGATTTGTGATAAAATATCCAGGGAGGTTTTTCCTGATGGATGATCTCGTACAATTTCTGAAACGATCGTCCCCGCCTCTGCGCTGTTTCCACTTGAAAACAGTATCCTCGTGCGAGGACGTCGTGAGATGCCTTGCACTCGCACCTGCGCTGACAGATGTTCAGTTGAGGCTATCTGGCCAACGCACTTCCATCTTCAAGGCGATGGCCGGCACCCCCAAAGATGTCCTTCCGGGTGTTCGACGTCTTTCGATCAGACAACACTCCGTTCATACGACAAATCAGCACCTTGTTGCGGATTTCCTCACCGCCCGGCAGGATATCCTCCAATCCTTTCGGCTCGTCGTCGACAATCCGAGTTCCGACATCCATAATCTCGTCGCGGTGGTGCAAGAGTCCGCGGAGCGGCTCGAAAAGATGTCCATCTACATTGGAACGGCGGAATGCAATTATTACGTCGCGTTGGCACCAGATGATGCAGATTAGCCTGGTTGACTTGCTGGTGTTAGGTTCTGAATGCCAATAGTACTTATGCTGCGTTCCGATTCCCAACATCTGCCCGTCATTCTCAATGGCTACAATTCCAACAGAAATACCATTCGATACAAAACAAACTACTGTGCTGCGAAATTCGTGTTAATAGTCATGGCCAAATCAACAATCTTCCCGTCATTCTGGAAGTTATCGATGTACAGAATATTGGGGTACGTGTTGGCGCTAAGCTTGGGCGGCAGCGCAGTATACAGCGCCGGATCGGCGGAATTCGCCAACGTAAGGATCGAATCCCCCAGCCCAATAGTCTCCAGGGCGTCCTGCGTGAGCGTCCAGCTGAGGAGGAAGTAACTCTGATCGGGGCTCCCTCGCTGAGACGCCATCTTGCTGAGCTGGTCGCTCTCCATCGTACTCAGGGTGTTGGTGTCCGCGTACTCGTTGTACGCGTTCAACTGGGAGTATTGGTAGAAGCCCTGCGAGGCGAAGGAGCCGAGGTCGACCGGGCTGTCGGGTTGGATGATGATGAGCACGGCGGCGGAGGAACCGATGAAAGTGGAGAGGGGGACACGCGTGAGGTCGACGGTCGTCGGGTTGGGATCGACGTAGCGATGGTTGAGGCCGAGGAGCTGGGTAAACAGAGCCTCCCATTGGGCCTGGGTGAAGATGGGGTAGTCCGAGTTGTCGCCGTCCGTGTCGTACGCGTGCGAAAGATTGATAATGACGAGTTCGTCGTTGGTCGCCGTGAACGAGTTGATGTCGCTGATCACATCCGCGATGCTCTGCCCATCGCTTCCCTGCCAACTGTCGATGACTGAGACGTCCGAGTAGTGCCCTGTGGTGTACGCGCCGCCAGAGATGACGGGCCGGATGTCAAAGTACCGCGAGCCAGCGACGAGCTGCTGGTTGATGCTCAGCGTCTGTGTCTGCGTGTTGGCCGCGTCGGAAAAGGCGGTACCGGCGCCAATGACAGACATCCCGGCGTCGTGGCTGCCTGGGATGGCAATGTGGATGAGCGGCCGAGAACCCAAAAGACCGATGTTGGCTTGCATCCAGTCCGTCGGCTGAGCCCTGCGGGGAACGGTTCATGTGATGGACCTGGGGACGACGACGGCGACGCACCTCTTAACGGGAATAGCCGACACGACGCTGGAGAGCGCAAGCAGGAGCACTGGGGCGATCATAGTACACGCTCGAGTGGGGGGGGGGGGGGGGGGACCTGGGGAAGGACTCGCGTCAGAATGAAGAGTCTCCCTATTTTAATAATCACGCGCGTGGCCCCTAACAACGTGCGCCATTGTTTCCGTAGTTGAAACCCGACGGTCTTCTTATCCACGGGATCCACAAACCACGCGCTCCGTTCATGCGGCTCATATGTTGTCATGTCTTCGAAGTCCGTGGAAGCGCGGTCACTGTAGCGGAGGGAACCCGGAATAGAATGACTTGCACGGAAGCAACCCGGAAGACGGAGACGACGACGACCCTCCAGATTTGCAATTTACCACATTAAGGCGGGTGGGGCCGCCAGGCGGCAGAGCCCGCTACTTGGGAAATCTGTTGGAAAGCCATGGTTGATTTTTCGATTTTGCAATGCCAGTGAGTAAACTCAGACTGTATCAAAGAAGAGTTCCAACTTCTTGTGTCAGTTCCTTTGACAGGAGAGACGGAATTGAATCTGCTGCCAGTGTCCGTTTGCTATCACGGAGATTCTCGCCGTCTTCGGCAACTGGGGCCTGCATCAGGTAAGACGGGACTCCACAGCTTACCGATTCCATTGTCGTGGAATCGAGGATTAGAAGATGGTCAATGTATAGGTGACAAATCTGGGTTAAATCAGACACTAGTTAAAACTTTGGATTGAAAGCGCGTACCGTGCTGGGCCGTGGCCACCAAATCCTTGGAGGCTGTCTCGGATCTGTGCCGAAAGGAATTGAAGGTTCGCGCGGCACAATGAGCTCGCCGTCCACGTTGCGAATCATGAATGTCATGCTGAAGGAGCTTCAAGTTGGTCTCCTTGCCAAACAAGGCCTGCCGTGATCGGGCAGTGCTACAATTAAAGTCACCCAGAGTCTGCGTGAGCGGAGGTCGACGATCAAAGACCTTTCGGAGCGTCCTTTCGATGTCTTCCTGGCGGCTGGACACAGTGGAATGAGGTCCGCTGTGAGACGGAGACAGGGAGATGCAGAGAGCAGACGGCATCGATGCACAGACAACCAGAGACTCCAATGGAATTGGGAGAAGTCATCACCAGTCAAGACGGAGGACAGATGCGACGAGAATGAAGCTGAAACTATAACACGAGGCTTGCGTTGGTGCCAGAGAGCGGACAATGAGAAGGGCGGCAAAAAGCGGGTAAGCAAAATGAATTCCGGTGCGGGGAATCGAACCCCGCGCAACCGCGTCGATCTGGATGTCTCCTGTTCATGAGAGGCGGATATGTTACCGATACACCACACCGGAGGACGACATGAGTAGATGACCTAGTCTCATGTCATGTAGTCAGTAGACCTAAGTCTTATCGGAGAAAGTCCGCAGCCGCCTTGAGCAATCAATGTCTTCGCTCACAATTCACGAACTTCGCAAGAGTAACATTCAAAGCGTCCCTAGTTTGCCCTTAGAAATTACGGTAAGCACTGGAAAAAGTTCTCGTGGACAATGGCTCACCAGCCAGCGCCCAACTTCTTCCGTGGCCACGATATCAGCATATTTCGAACCCAAATCAAACAAATTTGCGTTCTGTATCTCGGGGGAGCGCTCCGCACAGGCTTCCCCAACAAGCTACATGTCCTCAGCGAGAAGCCAAGAGGCAGCGATGAGGAAACGTACCATAGGCCTATACCCATACTGCATAGCATCCAAAGTCGAGGCCCTCACGCACCCGCTCGTACTCGCCCCACAGATGACGAGCGTGTCCACCCCGAGGTCCCGGAGGCGCTGATCGACGTCGGTGCGAAAGAAGGCGCTGGGCTGCTGCTTCGTGACGATATGCTCGCCGTCGATGGGAGTGAGACCGGCATCTACGACCCAGCCGCCAAGTCCACGCTTATCGCTGCGCTGGAAGATAGCCAGAGACTTGGCCTTGAGCCAGAACACACTGGCATCACGCATATCCTCATGCTCGTACTCGACGCGTGTCCAGATGATGGGCACGCTCCCTGCACGGGCGGCGTCAAGCAATCGTTTCATCGCTGCGGGGGAAGCAGCGCTCGCTGGGTAGCCAGAGGTGTCGAGTGGGGAGTCTGGGGTCCAATAGGCGATGCAGGCGTCCACGATAAGGAGGGCGGGGCGGGTGCCCCAGCCCATCTTGTTGGAGAACCCGGAGCGTGCGTAGCAGGCAGCGTCGGGGTGGTGGTTTGCCATTAACCGTAGGTGGCCACATGCTGACAATGGGTGCAGAGAGATAGCAAAGAGAGGCGGCCGCGATTACGTCACGGTATGGCTTCTTCCTCTCAACAACATCAACTTAACGCACCGACTCTGGCTTGCTCATCCTGATTTCTACGCTTCTTCTGCTTTGTCGGTACATGGCCTAGGCCCGAACGGTGAAGCGTCTGAACTGTCCTTACCTGTCTCCGACTCTCCGTCAAGAATCGTCATTCTCTGACAATTCCTAGACAATTCTCTGATCCAAATTACTTCAAGTCGAATGAAATAGCCTTGTTTCAAATATCATTCTGCCACCCGCTGTCGCCTTCCAACTCCATACCGTTGAATGCCGCCTCGTCTTGGCAGCACTATCTCCCACCGACATCCTTCATACATCATTCTATCCTCCCGCGTACTTCCCGCGTACCTTTTGACTAAAGACACCGCGGGACGTTGCTCCACTCTGGCAGCACTAGCAAGTCTATGATATGTTTCACCCCGCGCTCAGCGCGCTCTCTGTGCGCTGATACCCTCCCGGTGGCATTATTGCCTCTTGTACTTGTCAGGGACCATGTGTTGCCCCGTCTTAGACTGAATACCGCGGCCGGCATGTGGTCATGTACAGGTACAGGTTCATTCTCGCTTTCTCCGTCTATCTGTGAATGCAGCCGCTGACGACTTATGCAGGAACCGGTGCCGAAGGTGTGAAGGGCGAGCAAACACCGTCAATTGAATGCGAGGCGGTACGGGTCAGGTATAAAGAGCCCAGTCCAAATATTCAACCCACCATGATGTCGAAGCACACCATGCCTCGTCTTCAACTCTTGCTCTCCGCACTTGCTTTCCATTTCTCCACTGCGCTATGCAAACTAGATGCCCGCGCCTCGATTCCCGGTGCCTGGTCCCTCGTTCAGCAGGGGTACAGTCACTCTCCATCCATTATTCCAAGTCCTCGACGCTGATCATTCGCTCAGGACCACGGGCGTCAGCGGCATGCAGCTCGCAATAACCTCTGAAACCACAGCTATCATCTACGACAAAGTGTACGCCAATTTCTTCAATCCGCTCCGAATTACAGCTCAGAACCATCCTTCGCTGCAGCGAACACAACCCTCTAACGGTGAACGGGCACGTCGCATGGGCCGTCGAGCTCAATATCAACACGCAACAAGTCCGAGCGCTCAACCCGCTGAGTAACTCGTGGTGCGCAACAGGAAGTTTCCTCGGCAATGGTACTCTCGTCAACTCTGGTGGCAATCCAGTCGTCATCACTGGTGCGAGCGGTCTGCAAGGCCTGCGTCTTTTCACGCCGTGCTCCACTGGGACTTGTGACGTCTATGAAAATCCGACGAGGATTCGGTTGACGTCCGCCAGATGGTACCCTTCATCGGTGCGCTCCATTCCTCGAACTGGCCGGACTGATCGTTCATACCTATTGGCACTCATCAGGTCCGCATTCAAGATGGCTCAATCATTATATTCGGCGGGTACGTTGAATGGTGCAGTTTCCACATCTATCGGCTGAATTGCAACAAGGTCCGTCAATGGCGGGTGAGTTTTATTGGATCGAAACACGGTTTCGATGTGTTGATATTGGTCCCGAGATTCATAAACAACGCCGGTAAGAATGCAGCACTCTTAGATTTGCTGCGCGCCGATGCTAACCACTGTGCAGGAATGAACAATCCATCTTACGAATTCTTCCCTCCCAAGGTGAGGAAAACTTGACATCTACCCGGGACTTCTGACCTGAAATGGATTCCAGAATATCAACGGTTAGATTAGGCATCCATCCCGTCTTTCCCTCGGCTGACGTATCACAGGATTCAACGGGCTCAAAATCCCGAGTCAATTTTTGAAGGATACTCTCAACGGGAACCACTTCCCCAACCTCGTGCTCCTGCCCGATGGGACGCTCTTTGTATCGGCCAATCAGCAGGCCATGATCCTCAACTGGCAGACCAACACCGAGACGCGCCTTCCAGGGATTCCCAACGGCGTTCGAATCAGGTATGTACATTCAAGTTCTGCTTCAAGTTCAAAAGGATCTGATGCCCGGCACAAGCTCCCCGTTCTCTGCAGGCCACGTCCTCCTCCCGCTTTCCCCGTCCAACAACTATACACCAGAGATCATGATCTGCGGCGGGTCGACTATAAGTGACACCGAGGCAGCGTCTTCAATATCCTCCCAGGCCCCCACGTCGGCGCAGTGCATCCGGATGGTATTGAACACCGCTGGCATTGCCAAGGGCTGGGCGGTCGAGACGATGCCGCAAGGGAGGATCATGTTGGATATGGTGCTCCTGCCTGATGGGCGGGTTATGATTGTGAATGGTGCCCAAACGGGTGTGGCGGGCTATGGAAATGTGAGTGTTCATCATTCCGGTTGTTCAACCACTGATGTGTTGATTATTTAGGTCGGTAACCAAATCGGACAGAGCAATGCCGACAACCCAGGTAAGAATTTCACAACATTGTCTGCCATTCAGAGAATGATGATCCTTCAAGCCTTTTTGCCGGTGATATACGACCCCGCAGCTCCAGCTGGGAGCCGCTTTTCAACCGCCGGGCTTGTGGCGTCTACCATCCCGCGACTGTATCATTCAACAGCGACACTCACGCCGAATGGCACTGTCATGCTCGGTATGTGGCTTGATTTCACTCGCAATTTACTCCCGTGTGACTGTCTCTTTTTTCAGCGGGGTCAAATCCGAATAATGATGTAACGACAGTCAAGTATCCTACTGAATATAGACTCGAGTTCTTCTCCCCTCCGTACATGAATGTCCCTCGGCCTTCATACACGGGATTACCGGCAACCATCAACTACAACGTGTCCTTCAACCTCGCTGTTACGCTCCCTGCCAATACGACCAATGTCACAGGTGCGTCGGTGGCTACCAAGTACCAACCAACCAGGCTGGTAGTATAGTAACTCACATTGAATCCCAGTGGCACTCATGGACCTCGGCTTCCAAACGCACGGCGTCCACATGGACCAACGACTCGTCCAACTCGTATCGACCCTCTCCGCGGACAAGAAAACGCTCACCGTCCACGCCCCGCCCACCAGCTCAATCTACCCCCCGGGCCCGGCATATCTCTACGTCGTCACCAACAGCGGCGCGCCGAGCTTTGGGCATAAGACTATCGTCGGCACGGGGGCGTCCCCGCCCGTGGATCAGGCTGCTATTGCCAAGTAAGCGTTGATCGAGCGTTGACCGTATGGATGTTAATTAACTGTCGTTTCAGCATGCTTGCAAACACGTCTGGTCCGTCTGCTGCTGCGCAAGCGGCTACGTTCCAAGCGATGGCACCGAGTTCGGGTGAAGGAAGTGATGTGGCAACGGCGGTCATACCCGCTTGATATGATCTGTTGGCTCAGAATGGACATCAGACCAGACATTGAGGACACTAGTTCATATTTATCTAGCGAACGATGATTGAATACTACTTGAAAAATGAAGTCGTGTGCCATGAGTCTCGGAGGCAGGAGGGGAAATGAAATTCAAGGATGTAAATTATGTAAAATCTGTACAAACTGTGAGCTGCCAGGATTGACAACTCCTTCAGGCAACTTACCCTCATCGAGTTCACGGCCGTAGATTCTCCACGAAGTCCCAAGCATCTTCATCTTCGAGATATCTTATATCCAATCCCTCCTCCTCCAAACGGTTGATCTCATCGTAGATTTCCTCCGGGCACTCGATGCCAGAAAAGAAATGGGTCGAGAAAAGCCGGACGGTACGAAGGCGGTGTGAACGATAGCGAGAACCGATCATTCGAAAGAATGAGTCCTTCAATGAGGAAACGACGACGTCGTGCCTGAGGCCGTATGCGAAGGAGGAGAGGCGGGGGCAGAGAATGTCGTCCGACTCGACGTGCAACGCATCGAAGAGGGATGCCACACGAGGAATGTTGCGCGATGAGGAAGTTTGCAAAACGAAAGTCTCGAGCAGCGGACAGGCTGCCAGGAACGAAGTGAGGCCGCCGATGGTGTTGCAAGATGCTAGGACAAGAGTCCGCAAGTGGCAGGACGAGCGTTGGACAAAGGGAATAAGGTGGAGGTCAGGGTATGGACGAAGGATCGACAGCTCCTCGAGCGACGGCGCCGTGATCTTGTCGAGAATGGTGCAGTGGTCAACCTGGAGCCGTCGGAGGTTGAGATGGATGATCACTTTGTCGTCGTGTTTCACTCCACCATCGATGGAGAGGCTACAACCAACCAAACTGGGTGACTGTTCCAGAATATCAAGCTGCCGAGTGGAAGGACCCGAGGCATGGTACCGCACGACTTGCGGCCAACAAACGGTGAAGCTTGGCGAATATTGTTGACAAGTGCGGTCGGTAAGGATGATCTCCCGTAAACGTGGGGCAACGGACAGGGAATTCCAAGTCACGGCAGCCACACCGTCCTCGTCCGTCTCGTCGATCAGAAATTCGATTTTTTCAAGCTGTGAAAGACAGCCTTTTGTGGTTGGTAGGATACGGAGTAGGTTGCGCGCATTCTCGTTCGTGGCGCATATGATGTGTAAGGATTTCCAGCGATGGGAGTGCAGAAGGAGCAAATCCCAGAAGAATGTGTCTTCCAGTGGAGTTCTTGAGTTCCACCACTGGAAATGCACGTGAAGAGGGGCGTCGCCTGCCCGGAGGAGTTGCTCCTCGATCATCGCTTGTGGGAAACAATGGAAGAAACGATAATCGTGCTTCATGTGGAATGAGCTCCAGAGGGAGGAGAACCCGAGCGCTATATCCCTCCAGGATCTGCAAATATGCGCGAGAATCCACGGGGGTTGTTCCACCGTAGTCTCGTCATACGCTGAGGAGATGGTCCGCTTGTACGACACGGAGGCGAAGATGTCGCCAATCAGCTCCGGAGGGATGCGACGGATTGGGGAGAGAACCCCCTTGTATTGATGGACACGTTCTGAAAGATTCTCCCGCTCCTCGGCAAGCTGAGTGAGCGCCAGCACAAGAGCCTCGATCCGAGCGTCCAAGACGCCAAGCCGAGCTTGAGCTTCTGTGAGGCGCTGCCGAACAGGCGCGGCTTCGGCGTCGAGAGGTGGGACGTTGCTGTTGATGAGATGCGCGGGGAGCCACTGGTCGAGCAAAGAGTCGGCTGTCGGTGGCATCTGGCGTCGGAGTGGGGCCCTGTGATTTGAAACGCGTGAGTCCAGTCCCAGCCGGTATACCACGGAAACATGTGCATACTGTTCCCGGTATTTACTTGCGTCAGTTGACGGAAGACGGATGAAAGAGGTCGAGGTCGAGACAAGGTCGAGAGCAAGGGTGATCGCGGCTGTGCTCGTGATCAAGCAACTACAAACAGGAGTCAATCTCATCCGTTGCACGAGGTGGCACGAGCCTCTCCACTATCCTTGATTGGGTCATTCCCTTTCGAGTCGTCCTCATGATAGAGCTTCGCATGTTATTGAATTTTCTGTGAACCCCTACTTATATATATATAGATATCCAAACGCACCACTTTTTGATGCAATCTTGACGTTCACTGGGACGCTCAGGGTTTTCAGGAACGGAAGTCCGAGGCAACGGAACAGCTGTGAAACGAAGTAGTCGACGAGATGTGTCGCTAACAAATAATTCGATGTGTCGGTGCCACAAGTTTGAATGAGTTAGATTTGCCACACTATCTTGGAACTTGAGCACGACAAATTTCGGAGCGTGGCCCAACAACCCGAGGATTGCAATGATGCAAACTATCCCGGTTACAAGACGGCGAGCAGGTTGAGAATTATGTATGTACCGCCTGAAAACATGTGAGCGTCAAACAAAGGTATGAACGATTGCGCAACTCACGCAGTAGTCATCCGCCGACTCCAAAGAGACGCGAACCCACCCAGCCTCGTAGCGCACCGCCTCCACAAAACCAACCGTGACATATTTGTCGAAGAGGTCTTTGTGGACCCTCAAGCGAAGAGATTCCAACGCTGAGCGGGGAATCGCCAGGAACTTCAATACATGCTGTTGCCAGTTCTCGATGTCATCAACATTTTCGAGAACCACAAGGTTCCGAAGTTCCGGGAAAAAGTCAGGCCATGTCGACAGGATATCAAGGATGGAAGTACGAGGTTCCGGGGATATGACCTCGAGATCTGTGAGGCCAAATTCGGGAAAGCAATCAAACGATGAGTGGCGGATTGACATGTATCCCGTGTATATGCGCAAAGTGCGCAAGGGCACCGGTGCCGGAAAGGTATTCAACCACTCTCGCACATCCCCCATGGACCCAGAGACGCTGAGCGTGTCAAGTGAAGGGAGTTCGAGACGCCGCAATAAGGTCGCTGCGGAACAATAGTAGTAGTCGGTATCGAATCGCCCGAGATGGAGGCGTCGCAGGTTTGAATGCATCAGAGGAGTCGTTGCATACTCCCAACCGGTCAATTCGGGGCAACGAAAGTTGAATTCGACCAGGTTGGGAGCATTGCGCAACAGTTTCAGGATTGCAGGGACAGGGAGGACCCACTTGTCCTTCACAGCCTCGCCGTCAATCGTCAGCGACTTGAGAGCCACGAGGGGATAGTCAACCACACGGTAATTGGCACGAAACCACAACTCGAGTTTCTCGACTCGATTGGCGTGTTTTTCGAGCGCCACGAAGATGGTGTTGAATGTGGTCGAGGTCGTATGGCATAGCGACAGTGAAAATGGGTAATTCCGCGCCTGTGAGACCCAAATCTCCAGGAGTTCTGGAAATTTCGATGGCCGAATGCCTTGGTCGTTGATGGAGCTCCACAACGACGGAGTGGCGAGGGCTATATCCCGCCATGTACGGGAGACACCGATCAGCGCCATCACGGACTCCCAAGTTGTGGGGTCCGGCAGGGATTGCCGCAAGATATTGGAGGAGAGCTCGAAGGGCAAGCGTCCCGCTATCGGGTCGAGACAGTCGTTGAGCTCGGTTTGTGCAGCGCAGTACTGCTGCTCGAGGTCTCTGAGAATTTCTCTCTGGCGGGAAACGGACTCGGCAAGTGACTGGATGCGCTGGCGGAGTTCGTCAACGGGTGGCATGAAGGAGGAAGATAGGAGAGATTGACAATTGTCACGTGTAAGCAAATCAGTGTCAATAATGCGCTCTCTTACATACGCATCAGCTCGCTTCAGGCCGCCATCTAGAAGCTTCTCTTGAATCTCTTCAGACTCTTCTTGATCTCCTCCCGAGTCCCAAAGCATCCACAATCCTCCCTCGCTGTACCACCTCAACAGAAACATGGCATGAATCCACCAGCCGTAGAAGTCTGCGCGGCAGAATTTCCCTTGGTCGACCCATGGGCGCCGTATCTTGCACAGCGGAGGGCAGCATCCAAACATCGCAATGAACGACTTGCCTATAACACAACGCGTGGTCGAGAGCAGGCCTACGATGTAATCAAATCTGCCGTCGACAAGGTGCTCGCGACGAGTCGCGAGAACCGATTTCGATGCATCGGCGGCAATGACCATGCGCGAGTCCATCGTCCCACTGACTGTCAAGGTCAATACTGAGGACGGAAGTGCTGCAAGCTATCTGCCTACCCACCATCCGATTAATATGGAAGCAATGGCACTACAAGTTTTCTAAAGCACAGATCCTCTCCCGCATCTACTCTCCCACATACCCCGCAGTGGTCGACGTCTACCTCGAATACCGGTGGCGCACGCGAGCCTACTCGTGCGAGTTCATGTGCGACGTCTTCTACCGCCCGAAACGCTTCACCGGCACCGTTGGACTTGTGTACCCCAGAAGGACTCGGGCCAACCCCCAAAATGCACCAGCACGACTTTCGTAGGTTCTTCGAGCTGGCGTTGGAAGAATACCCGGACGAGCGCAAGTTTCAACTCAATACCTCCCAAGCACGCATGATCCACGGGTGCTCTTTGCCCAATCGAACGTACCTCAGGGCGGCGTAACCCCAGCGAATATGATCAGCGTGAAGGAGACGCTCTGCCTGCTTCTCGCCAGCTAGGGGATGTCGACCCGCGTCGCCGTCGACCCGAAGGACGAGAACGATCCGGACTCGCTCTTGATGGAGCCCTTGCTTTACAACGGTCTGGACGGCAGTGCGGCGCGTTGGTTGGGAAGACGCGTTCGACGTCTTGTGGGAGAGGCCGTCGAAAGTGATGCCAAGGACTCGGACGTGCCGATCGAACAGGGGGATGACGATGAAGATGAGGAGGATTACGATTCTGACGATTTCTGAGCCAGTGGTTGAGGACTCGTTCTTGAAGAAATGCGTCGTTTTTGTGACAGTCATCGAATTACACTGAAGTGTAACGCGGCCCTGGGTGAAGGCGTAGGTGGAGCGCAGTTGGCGGCGGGTGCGCGAGGTTGAAGGGGAAGCGAGGCGATTGGGTGGGCAGCTCAGCAGAGCAAAGGCGAGCGCCGGGAACGGAGGGCGGGGGCAGCGATGAGGAGTGCGCATCGAGGAAGGTGAAGACGACGAAGCCGGGATGTTTCACAGAATTTCGATGGCCGACCGAACGGCCGAGAACACTGCCCCGCGCCAGTGCCCAGGAAATTACCACTTACATCGAGCGGCACGAGACGGTCTCAACCGGAAAGTTACTACTCTGACTCAGTGGCCATGCTGCACTCACTGGTGCACTGCAGTATCACAGCTCTGAAGTTGGACGCCACTCGGACAGGGTGAATGCACGCGTTCAATGCAAGTTCACTGCGGTTGGCAGTGCGGTCACCGGTGAGAAGACGACGGCTTGTCAAGTTGAGGGTTGTACGACAATTGGTGGAACTCACGGTCTCGCCGTGACAGTCAAGGATCTTCCTGGAGTTTTAATTTTAGTGAGTGCTGTAACTGCTGTTCGCCGCAAATGTGCTGTCAAAATAGGTGCCCCTGCAATGAACTGGGCCCGGTGCCACGAAGCCTTAGGAAGATCGTCCACCAACGTTCGCCCTATCTGAACAGCACGGGGCGATCTCAGCCAAAGTTGGGGGTAAAAACGTGTTGAGGGCGTGAGTCCATGGATAGAGCTGTGCAACCCCTCTCCGAGAATACAGCCCGGAAGTTGCATCCAAGTTCTAACGCCGCTTTCCATTTCTCCTGCAGAGCTGTTGACAACGACTCAAGCCACGCGTACTAGCTCCGAGTAGCTCGAGTACATAAACACCGATTGTTCTATCCAGGACGCCCGGCCTCTCGACTTCCCACTTCAAAGGAATTGGTGAGTCGCACTGAGTGCTGAATCTCGTAAACCGGCACGTACTGAGGATCCCCAGGACAGATTATTGATCGAACACCGCACATGCCATCGCCCACCGAAACTACCGCTTTCGTCGTGGCACTCGTTGCCCTCATTATTTCCTTGCTTCAGGTTGTTCAGCAATACATGGCGACTTCCATCTTGCGTTCAAAAATTGGGCCGGCAGCCATCGGAGCCTGGTCGAAGATGAATAGACGGCGCGGGCTGGACATTGCCCAATTCAAGATTCGGGAGGAGTACCTCGAACCCAACTTGACCTGGGAAGGGGTAGAGCGATGCCTGAGAAAGAAGGCTCGGGAAGACCTAGACATCGTCAGGCCACTCAAGGATAGATTCGCCGTTACCGAATACGTCGGCGTCGGCGTCGGCGCCCAAGGGGCCAGCTTTTCAAAAAAGCCAACCCTGCTCCTGCGGAGAAAGGGCGATGCAGAGGACGCCGAATCGGAGGGGGTGAACATCAAATCTCTGTCCTGGGCTGATCGTCGCATTGTGCGCAAGCACTCCCGATTTCTCCGTGAATGGGACGAGCCCCGCCGAGCGCGCTGCACGGCATCCTGGAGTACCATGATGGCGGCTTTGGTCGGCAATCCCCAACGTTTAACCGAGGAAAGCTCTTCCTATCATGACGCGGACTCGATCCAGTCCAATCTTGACAACCCCGTCATGGATATCCATTTTTCCGACCTCATTTCCTGCGGAGTCGCTCTGGGAATGAAAATTATCTCTTCCGATCTGCAGAAGCCGGAGTTGAACATGGTGGGCGAAAATTGCAGGATAGTCACCCAGGAAAGAGACGGTGTGGGGATGGTCGCACGCTACATTTCCAAGTTGGGACACGTTCACAATATGCAGACTTGCACGCACCCGGAAGTTCGCTCCCTTGTGAACGTGGCCAAAGGATACATCAAGATCGGAGACATCACTGCGCATATGAGCCGCTGGGGATACAACTCCATCGACACGCTGTTTAGAATGGCTGTCCTCCGTGCCGGCACCAAAGAAGATTGGTTCGAAATCGAACCGAGTGAGGATGCTCTCATGATGCGCCAATTCAGCGAGCAAATCCACTATAATGGCGACGGTGATCTGCGCTTCACAGGGAAATGGAGTCAGCCGCTGACACCTCGGGTGCCATTTATACTCTCTCACTGTGCTATCCCCGCTGTTGCCACCAGCTTCCCCCACACTCTTCTGGACGAATGGCCGGACTCGGTTAGGCACGCTGCCGTTCGGACGGCTTGCTCTCTCATCGACAGAGCAGTCGGATTCATCGAGGCCCCGCCAGGTCTTTATGCAGCGTTGTACGACAACCACATCATGTTCAGACGGTACAAGCTTGCCAACAATTGGGGCTCGGAAGAGGGGGGCATGCGGGGATGTATCATGGGCAGCCTCGAGACATTTGTTGCCAACCTGAGCAGATGCTGGGAAGTGGATGGGCAAACCGAGCAAGTACCCCTCCTGTTGGAGTTTCGAGCTCAAATCCAGGACGCACAGCTCAGCATCAGTAGCGAATGGGCGAAGGCGTATAATGCAGGTTTCAAGACATTTGACCGGGATAACGCTGGGAATGTCAAGCCGACAGCAGATGCATTGTGTTGGCTCCAGTGCATGATGCTTGACAGTTGGATCGGTCGGCGAGTCGATTTGCTCATGACGAACAGGACAGATGAAGCAGCTGTTCCGGTGGACAACGTCACGGCCATAAAATGCGCGGCGAAGATCTTGGGAAAAGATGGTCCAGCGGGAAGCACTACTGGGTGGAAGAGATGCAGATCACAGTTCATTGTATGCTATCTGGCGCGCCTCGCCGATGGCGTCGTCCGGGAAGAAAATGGCCCGAGAGTGGGTGTGAGCTGTATGTCTCCTGGGGGCGGCATTGGGGAAGCAGGGTGGGAAGGAATGCCGGTCGGAAGCCCGGGAGATTGGATGATCCTCGATGCCGTCTTGAGTCTTCGCGCTGTGTTGATGGCGACAAGATTCGAGGTCATGCACAACACCGATGTATTCCTCGAACTCTCTGAGTTCGACCCGATGATCCCGATGGCGTAAATTGATATGTAGGTTTTGTTATTCGCTTACCTTTGTTTTCACTTCGAGTTCCCTCAAAGTTCCCTTCGAATCAACAAGTGTTTGTATTCTTTCTGTAGCAACCGTCTCTTCCCTACCGTTTGAAACTGCGAGAGAAAGCGCCATTCGAGAGAAATAGGCCGTTATGATCTGATACGGAGGAGGCCTCAACTTCTCTCAAGGTGCTAGTACTGCCTGAAAAGATCACGTTAAACAAAGGTACGAACAATGCAAAGCTTATGAACAGTTATTCCACCGATCCCACGGAGACGCGGAAGGACCCAGCCTCGTATCCGCGCACCGTTGCCACAAAATCAGCCGACAGGGATTGGTCGCAATAGTGGCATTGAGCTCGGTTTGGGCGGCGCTGTACTGCTGCTCGCGGTCGTTGAGAACCCATTCAGTTGACCCATGGGCGACTTAGAGGATCGCGAGAAGGTGATGGTGCGGCATTGTTGCCGAAAAAGCCTCGGAACTGACCCAAGGAGGATGGCCCACTTGGTAACGGGAACGCGCTGGATGCATAAGCCGAAAGAGGCGGACAGACGGCGGACAGACGTCGTCGTCAAGTGTGCACAAATTGAGCTGGAGGAAAATAAGGACTGGGCAGCAAGTCGTCCAAATTCAAGGGAGAAGGACCAAGAAAATATAATCGATACACCACTCTAGTTGGCTACAAATACAAGTCGATTAATGCGTTAGACGTGAGCTCCATCCCACCAAATCAAGCAGCGAAGACGGGATTCTCGTGCAATCCACGACGCATGGCGCGAGGAGCCCGGGTCCCGACGGCACGACGCTGGCGTTTGCTGTTGCAAGGCTTCTTGGTGCTGGTGCTCGCAGGGGCGGCAGCGCTCTTGGTCGCAGCGGGGGAGGTGACGGAGGATTCGGAGCCGGAGCCGGATCCAGACTCGGAGGTGGTGGAAGCCTGGCTTACGACGGAGCACGCGCCAAAGCCCGCGGTGGACTTGACCGACTGTGAAAGCGGGGTGAGCCTTGGACGAAAGGCAGAGAGTTGAGACGCACGAGGAGGCACAGAGTGCCCGTCTTTCCACCCGTGCACTTCATACCCGTGGGGAGGCTGATCTTGACCTGGTCCGAGCCGTCTGTCTTGGGCGCCTATAGCATCGGTCAGTCGACGCAAGAGGGGGGAGAAGGATAGAACGCACGGGATCCCCGTTGGTCGTAACATTGGCCGCGACAAACTTCTGCCCAGTACCGGTGGGGTCGACAAGGACGGAGACCTTGCGAGAGCCATCGGCGCCACTACTCGAGAATCAGCACAATGAAGACGAAGAGAGAAGAGACACGCACGGGTTAAAGTTGGTAAAATTCAGCATAACAGACCCATCCTGCTCGACCGGGACGGCAGTGGACTTGTCGAGATTCGACGCAATGTCGATGGACCCGCAGGGTGACTGAGTAGACGGGCGCTGGACATCGTTACGTGTCACAGCGCGACCGACAACGCCGAGGGCAGGGGAGGGCATGGCGTGGGCGTGGGTCTGCGTGGCCATCGAGGCAAGCAGGAAGACGGAGGCGAGGATGGATTTGGAGAACATCGTGAAGAGGATGAAGTCGATCGTGAAAATGAGAGTGGTCGTGCGAGTCGTGCTTTATATAGGAGCCGGTCCTGGAGGCGCTGGGAAGATGGGTGAAGCTTGCTTGGGCCTTGACAGAAGCATGCTTGGGCTTTTATAATCGGCAGGACACAATGGCGAAGGACAATGGCGGGTGAGAACAAGGGCGCTTTGCTGTTGTTTGGCAGATTTCCCCTTTCGGACCTATTGTCCTCTTTGTGCGCTGTGATCCCCGCTGTGGTTCATTGTGGATAAGTATCATACAAGCAGCCTTCTTGTTCATTCGGTTTTATTTCCAGTGTGTCGGGTTCAAAGGCAAGAAGTGATCGACGATGCAACGGATCAGAAATCGCAAGCCAGAAAAGGCAAGTGGCCGAGGGATGTGTGGAAGAAACGTCCATAACCACCCATGTTACAGCCATTAGTGCCCTTCCTTGGCTCACTTGGATGAACCTCACCGGCGTATTTGGCTCACATGTACCGGGATCGAACCCCGGGTAGTGTTCACCACGGGTCACCCGCGGGTAGTCAGACCACGACCCGCACCCGCACCCGGGACAAACCCGGTGCCACCGGGTACGGGTCGTGACCCGACCCGTAATTTGACGGGTTTTGGGGTGGATTCTGCGACACCGGTGCCTGGAAGACACTCCAGAGTGCTCTTTCAATCGGTCAGCCAGGTCTTATGCCCTCCAAAGACTCCACAGTCACCTCTCCATCTAGTTCCGACGCGAATTGATGGCTTGAATCTGACCCGTACGGGTTACGGGTTGCTCAACAGCGACCCGAGCCCGTACCCGCGACCCGGACCGGGTTGCCAAACCCGTGGTGAACACTAACCCCGGGTGATGCCATTGTGAGGTGGGCTGAGGAGGCTGGTACTCCTCAAATCACCGCGGCATCGATTCAGAACGACACGAATAGTACAAGCCGACTACACCACAAGCCGACTCGAACGAAAAACCGCAAGCCGACTCGCACGACAAGCCGATTCGAAACGTGGAGTCCACAAGCCGACCCGTCACTCCTTTTTGCAATTCAACTGAAGTGAACTTTTCAACTCGCACGAAGCTGACTCGAACGAAAGGAACCTTTCCGCGCTGGAGCCATAGGCTCAACGCCTGCGGGAATCTTGCCGGTGGGATGCCCTCGTCGCAGATGGTGTTCCACATGGAGGTCGTGCCCAGGGCTGCGGCCCTCCATGAATGAGACACGCGGGTATATGGCACATATACTGTAAAAAAATTATTGGGACTCATTTGGATGGTAACCCGGGTTTCGAGCACAACTCCAGGTTGGTCGACATTTGGAGTACAATATTTCTTACGGTTTCAACTTGGTTCCAACAACTCGCCGGATTTCAACCTCCAAGGTGTGGTGTAGTGCCGTTAGCTAGGAATGCCGATTGATTGAGTATCGGCAGATGTGATGGTGCAGAGGTTCGGTTCAAAAGATAAATGGCAGATCAAAATATTCAGTTGGCTTGCACTGCCAGATTTGATGCTCTGCCATGTATGAATTTTCTCAAAAGACTCAGGGAAGCATCATATCAACTTCCAAAGTGGTTGGGCATTAGGCGCGAGACAGAGAAAGTAAGCATTCCAACAAGTTGGGAATACTTAGCCTGTCAGTATTGCATCACTGCCAACATTATCGGCACATCGGCAGAATCACGAAGACTCTTTTTGAAAAGGAGTGAATACCCTGCAGATGTTATCCAAGACGCGACCCCCCAAGATGGGATCCAAACACTGAATTACAATTGAAATGCAACCCAGAGCCTGCGCTCTGAAAGGCATGTAATCGTAGTAATTATTTTACAGTATATCGCCCATACGGGTAGATACCGACAGCTCTTCCAGAGTTGGAGTCTCTGAAATGGACTGCAGAAGTATTTAGGAGGAGACATGCGGGACATGGGATCGAGGATGGAGTTTAGTTCGCTTCGTGCCGCGCTTCTTTTGTTTTCGAGGTCTTTGAGTAAATCTTGCTGGCGGATGATGTCCTCTGACAGCGAGTCGATGCGTTGACGAAGCTGCGGCACGGACGACGTGAGAATGGGAGGTCGATTGATCGGAGTCAAACAACACTCAACATCTCCTCCCGCAACCACTGCCAACAATACTCAGAGGTGAGCTGTGTTCTGTCCTCTGCGATGGACACCTCTCAATGTTCTCAGGTCTGCGTCTTCCATTGCAACAATAATCTCCAGGCTGGTCGTTCGAAAGGGACGATATCTTGAATTCGACGACCGTCTGCAAAAATCAAGATCAGCCCGTGGGAGGTGAATCCTCAGCGGGTACTGCTTCAGGTCGCATACCACGCCTAGGAAGACTCTGGTCCCCAATGCCACTCCGTGTTGTTTTGGTGCTACATAGTGCCGTCGTTGACACAACCTTCGGGATGAGATTGATGTGTACTACAGCACTGGTGCGTCGGTTTCGTCCTCGTCTTCTGCCGGAACTCATCCTCGCAGGGACTTTGAGGTCCCTTTTGAGCGGTCGGGTGTCATCTGTCATGCAGCTCAGCGGCCTATCCATGGTCGTCGACACTGCTTGCTCGTCTAGGAACGGCGCTCTTCAAGCTTCCCGTGCTCTCATGAGCGCAGAGACGCTCTTGCTCTACCACCAGCCCCAATGTACGTCTTCCTTCACTCCTCTACGAATCTGCAACTCCTTTTCCAGATTTCTCAGCCTGGATCGTGGCCACTTCCTCAGCCCTACAGGCCAATGTGAACCCTTCCGAGTCGACGCCTCCGTGGACGGCTACTCTCGCATCTTCATCTTCGAGGACGTCTTTACGGAGACCGACGACATCTTCGGTGGCATCCGCGGCATCGAGCGGGCTCCCATCCCGCATCGCCCACCCGCTCTCAGAAGCGCAGGCAACCCTCTTCCAGTCCTCGCGCATGCGGGGATTGAGCCTGCTACCCGAGTCAACGTGGTGGACGCGCGCGAAACGGTTACCCGCGCGAGCGATTTCCGCGAGGAGCAGAGTCTTCCAGCTGTCCTCGCGGTCGCTGCATTTCACAAGCATCAAAGCAAACGTCGGCCGCTGCCTCTGGCGGCGTTGGGCTTGTAAAGCTTCTCCGTATGTAACAAGATTCCGTGCCAGATCTCGTTGAGGAACCTCAATCCTCTGTTTACAGCGTTTGACCGGGCAAACGTCGTCATCGCCATGGCGAACGCGGAGTGGGTGTCGAGCCATCCGGGGAAACCACGTGTGGCGCTGCTGGATAACTTTGGTGCCTCTGGCTCCAACACCGCTTTGATACTCGAGGAGCATGCCAAGCCCACGACCACACATCAGACTTTTGACATGTAGCTTGTGACCTTGTACAAGGTCATTCAAGCCCGCAAGCGCCCGCCAAATTTGCGCAAGCCCGCAAGCTCACAAGCCAGGTCCTGAAACTCACAAGGTCCCTCGTTCGACTCCCATCGAACTACACATATTTATTTCCTTCGACCCTGAATCTGACTGGTACATGCTTCCATTGCCTCTGGGTGTATGTCATCCATCCCTAACACCTTTTTTCAGCCCTACTTTCAACCATTTCCGTGATTTCAACCCTTGCTTTGACCTTGCGACCTTGTGCGACAAGCTGCCAAGCCCAACAAGGTCGCAAGATCTTTGTCAAAAGACTGATGCACCCCTTCCCAGTGACATGTCTTTCGTCTTGGGTCTCTCGGCCAAGACGCTCCCCGCTCTCGAAGAGCTGCGAGTGAAATACCTCGAATGGCTGCGCAGCCCTGCCTCTGCCGCACTTTCGCTCGGAGACATTGCTTACACGATGATGGCTCGGAGGCAGCTCTACAGCTATCGTCTCGCTGTCATGGCTTCCGGTCACTCGACAAGCTGACGACAGCAGCTCCAGTCCTCGTCCTGCCACCCGCAGATATCCCACCATCCGTGGTCTTTGTGTACTCGGGCAACGGGGTGTAGTACTTTCTGCGGTTGTCAGACACAGGTGCGTTCTTGTCTGATCTATATCTCGATTCTCCGGATTCTGACATTCTATAGTCTTGGGGAGTATGCAGTGCTGGTCACCGTGGGTGTTCTCAAGCTCAAGGACGCCCTCGTCACCGTTGCCCATCGCGTCCGACTAGAAATGCGCCATCAACTCGAGCACCATGATTGCTGTCAATCTTGGCGCAGAAGCGATCCAGGAGTTCCTTCGTCAATCGAGCCACTTTGCGGACCTCATTGTCGCGTGCTACAACAGCCCCGCCGACTGCGTGGTCGCCGGGTCCCTCCCCCAGCTCATGGATTTCAAAGAGCATCTCGCAGCTGAAGTCAGCTGCAAGAGCGTCATGCTCCCCATGCACTTTGGCTGCCACAGCATTGTCACAGACCTTGCGAACGCTCCGCCCGCACCCCGTCATCTCCGAACGTCCTTGGCGATGTCGTCCTCCCCCGAAACGCATCCGTCTTACCGGCGTACCTTTTTCCCGCCACTCACTGCATTCCGAGACCGTGTAGGCAGACCTATTTCTAGCTGTGCCGACATGTGCCTACCCCGCTAGGCACATCAATCTAGGCTGTGCCTAGGTGAGTACGTCGAAACTCTGCCTAGCTGTGCCTACCTTCTGCCTACGCTGTGCCTACATGACCCCGCTTTTCTGGTCTCACCGCCGTTCTCGTGCTCGCCACGACCTTATTCACAAACTCTGGGCTGACAACTGTGTCGCCTGTTGGTTGCCATGATCACCCATAGCCGAGGGTCCAAAATAAATCGCATAAATCGCACCGGTGGTGCCGGTGAGCCTTAAATACACTGGGAGCGCCGAAATTGACAGTCGTGAGATTAGCTTGGTATAAACTGAATTTCACCGATCCCTGGATGCATTCGAGTGGTTGGGGTACCTCCAGAACAGGTTCACAAGGTCTTTCAGCCCCTCAGAGGCCAGATTAACGTGAAAAACAGGTAAGTTTGCCTAACTGTGCCTATCCCCATAGGCAAACCCTGTGCCTACGCCCCGGCGGAATGCAGTGACTGCGTCCAGAGCCGACGTGGCCTCCGTATACCTATTACGATCGAACGCCGTCTTCTACGTCCAAGATGGTGCTTCGGCAGCGTCCGGTGTTTGCTCGTTTTCCTCGTGGGCTTATCCGGGATCCCGTTGTAGGAGCCAGAGCGCTCATCTTGTTCCAGAGCGCCCACGCGCGACATCCCTCTTCCCCTGCCGACGCCAGCTCCCTCTTCCGTCCAAAGCTACTGTATGTGATGCTGCAATCCTCTAGTGGGTCCGACCGCCGTCAATCTCCTCGGTTCTCCCGGCCTCGACTCGATTGTGGCGAGCCCCTTGGTGGCTTGAGTCGGAACGGTCGCACAAGCTGGGCAGACGACGTGCAATATGTACCGTCGTGCACCGGTCGGTGTTCTTGCAAGCTCTCGGAAGCCTTGTCCCGAGTCTCAGGCTTCCGACGAATGCATATTGCCATCCAATGGCTCAGGGTAGGCGGGCCCTTGCTCGCTGAGGCTCCGAAGCCCGTCATCTCCCATGTTTAGTGGAGAGCGGGCATCTTCTCGTCTTCCTCGGCCCTTGATTCACCCATGCCACCACATCGCCAAGCTAGGCCGCGCCTCTTGTGGCATTCATTTGCGGGTGGACTTGGGACTCGGCGGAGAGATGGCAGTTTCATCAGGAAACACCTCCCCAGGTATTTTTGGCACATTTTGCCAAAATTTGCCAAAAATATTGAGAATAGCTGAATATCCGCAAAATGAGCAAGAATATGTTAGTCCCAACAAAAATACCAAAACTTTTGGCACTTTTGGAGTGGATATCGGCATTGGTTTAACCTTGCCAACAGAGCAGAAATGAAGAATGAAGCAGATGGGGAACATTGGAGCTCAGTGGGAGCAAAAGATTTTCCATCAGGCCTGCTCACTGATTGTTGATCAGGAACAGGCCGGCACAGGTGATAATCAACTGACTGACTGACAGGAACTTAGAGAGGTGATTGGGATCTGAGCAGCTAATGATTTTTAATTAAATGACAAGGATAATTAAATGGTGTTTCCAACAGGAGTTGAACGAGTGTTATATCCATGTCACCAACTCCGTCCTTCCGACATCCTCCGACCACCTCCGGTCCGGAACATCTCCGACTGTTCCGGACGCTCCGACCAATGATGCATCCGATTCGTCGTATTGCACAATCCGATAGGGTTTTCACGCAATGAAGTCGTTCTGAGCGTTTCCCTTATTGTGATTATCTTTATCATCTTCTTTCTTATTGTTTAACATAGAGCTTATTGTCTTTCGCGCTTCTGACTCCATTTGATCGTGTCATACTTACTTAGTATAAATAGGACATACGATTGTGATGTACGTCAGTAGTTAATTAACGTGTGTTGCCTCCGCAATTCCTCTGTGCCAATCTAGTCTCCGAGTACTCCTCTCTCGGAAGTCAAGTGGCTGGTGCGCTCTCCCTCCGAGTAGCGTTCACCTCATCCGGATTACCCTCGGTCTACGTCCCTCCGACCTCCGACCTCCGACCTCCGACCTCAGGTTCCGGCCCCTTTGTCCTTACCCTCCGGCACGGATATTACAACGAGTGACCTCTTACAAAAGGTACGGACAATACAAAGGGGCAAGCTTACTACTACACTACAATAGAGACATGAGGGTGTCCATCTCAGCTCCCATGATGTGACCCCATGAATATTCACCAACAGAAGAGCACTCAAAGATGGGCTTAGTGAGAGGTGAAAGCCAATCAAGGGCAGATGTGCCTCCACTTCATATTCCAAAGAGACTGATCTGGTTTGAGGTGCACCACAGACTCTATACTAGAACTTTCCAGAAGACTGAGGTGAGTTGGTGACCTGGAATACAAGACTTCCTGGCTGTGAATGGATGCCCAGAAAGTTTGGCAAATTTGCTGAAACATACCTCAAAATTTCTGGCCACCAAAAAAAGTTTGGCGAGTTTGCTGAGAAATACCTCAAAATTTCTGGCTCACCAAAAAAAGTTGTGGTATTTTTGCAATGCTTTCAGAAATTTTGGTGGACAAGCTCTGGTCAGTTGGAATTGGTACTTTATACCGGTGTACAGCAGCTACCTTTAATGTACTACGTTTTGATCAGGTCCCCAATGTCATACTGATGAAAAGCAAAATCTCCATTTTGGAAACTTTATCAACATTGGGCAAAAGTTTCGAGAATGACTGCAAAATATTGAGCTGCAAGATATTTTTGAAAGATTTGTGATAAAATATCCAGGGAGGTTTTTCCTGATGTTCATCCCGTACGTCTTCACGGTGTAGGTCCACTAATTGAGAGGTGAGCCCGCTTATCCCTGCCTCCCTTATTTTTGATTCTAATGCCCCGTTTAGGATGGTCCCTCGGTGCTGCTGTCAACGAGATTGCTTTGCAGCTCACGAATTTATGGATCGAGGTGCTGTTGTGACCTCCCTTGTCCGAGTCTCTGAGCTCGCATAACCCTCGACCTCGCCGAGCGCTTAGCGTTCTCAGTGCTCGGTGTCCTCAGGCGGCTCTGTGACCAGAGAAGGCGGCGCAGCTGTCTGATACGGGGGTGGGTCGTCGTCTGACTACCCGCACCCCGAGCACTAGCTCCAGCGGATGTGCTGGTGTGATCGCAGATTCGCAGTCCGAGTATCGCGAAGGGTCGCGGGACAGTCTACTAGAGGGGTACTTGGTCTATTATATTCTGGTCTCTCCTTGGAATCCATTTTCCCACTACGCTCTGAGATGGTCTCCATTCTCGGGACTCCGCGACCATCCCAGTTGTGTTAGTATGATTTACATTGAGCATACCTGCTTTTACAATACCGCGCCTACGTGACGCCGAGTTCATAAACAGCAAAAACTTGCTCGTGTCCACATCGACGCCATGAGTCTCCCGGCCTCTATATGTCTGGGTCTACTTCTGCTACTCTTCACCCATCTTCTGCGTCCGAAACAGAAGAGCCTTCCTCTGCCCCCTGGACCCAAGGGCTGGCCCGTCTTGGGTAATCTGGCCGATATGCCCTCCGATAGACAATGGGAGACCTACAACAGGTGGAGCAAGCAACTAAACTCGGACATCATACATCTCAACGCCGCTGGGACGCACCTCGTCATCGTTTCCTCAATGGAAGCAATCAAGGAGATTTTTGAGAAGAGGTCGGCTTTGTATTCTCGTCGGTGTGTGAATTCATTTTTGCCGGCTACGGAGGGCAACTGATCACGAAGCTGCAGACCGAGAATGCCGATGATAAACGAGCTGATGGGATGGGATTTCGTTGTTGGTATGTACAACTTGCCTTCTGTCGGCTTTTCTGGACTTCAGACTGAACGGATTGACAGGCTTCATGAACTACGGTAGGGTCGTCCCCCGCGATGATTTGCGCACTAATGGCAGATACCGACAGGGGACCGTTGGTTTACTACAATCCTTTTCTGAACTCGAGTATGGGCTCATGGACGTTTAGGAGAGCGAATTGCAAACTAATGCACGAGATTTTCAACTCCGGAGCAGCAAAACAGTTCTACCCACAGCAACACACCAAAAGAAACGAGTTGCTACGCCGCATCGCGCAGGATGCGGGTGACATTTTGCACCATTTCAGATAGTAAGCCATCTGGTGAAATGTGATTCAAAGCTGAGCGTTGCAGTTCCACAGGCGCACTGGTCCTCAGCATTTTGTATGGGATAGAGGTCCTTCCTCGCGATGACCCTTACCTTAATATTGCGGAAAAGGCCATGCATGGGTTGGCCATCGGGAGTCTTCCTGGCAAGTTCTTGGTGGTGAGTTAGTTGAATCATCTCTCCAAAATTGTGCCTCATCTATAATTTGCAGGATACTTTCCCCTTGTTAGAATACGTACCCAGCTGGATGCCAGGAGCCGGGTTCAAGCGCCAAGCTCGAGTTTGGAAACAACATACCCAAGACATCCTTCATGTACCGTTTGCGGAGACTAAACGAGCGATGGTAAGATACCTTGCTCTTTGGCACCCCCCAATGCTTATATTCTCAGGCACGGGGTACCGCTCCTCCATCATTTGTGTCCCTGCACCTCAACGCTCTCGCCGAGCTCGATTCCAATGCATCTGCGCTTCAAGACCAAGAATCCCTCATTCAAGAAGTAGCAACTGGCATGTACGCCGCAGCGTCCGACACGACAGCCTCTGCCTTGGGCGGGTTCATTCTCGCCATCCAACCCCGAAGCGCAGAAGAGAGCTCAGATGGAAATCGACGCCGTCGTTGGGCAGGAGCGACTTCCAGACTTTAGCGATGAACCCTCTCTGATGTATGTTTCGGCACTAGTCAAAGAGGTGTTGAGGTGGAAGATTGTCGTGCCTATTGGTGCGTGTCTTTTCTTGCGTCCAGTCATATCTGTATTCATTTTGCTCAGCTATTCCGCACTACCTCGATGTGGACGACGAATACCGCAGGTATAGGATTCCTGCGGGGTCGATTGTGATTGGGAATGCATGGCAAGTGGGCTGCTTTACTTTGATGGTTATCTTACTGTAGTATCAAGGGCCCTTCTTCACAATGAAGTTCGTATTCAACCGAATATTCTTTTTCGCCCTCATATACAGCAATAGGACACATTCCCCGATCCAGAGTCATTCAAACCCGAACAATTCCTCCTCAGCGGAAAGTTGAATCCAGCCATCCTGGACCCGGAATCCTTTGCTTTTGGTTTGGGGCAAAGGTAGCTAGCTATCCGTTCCTATACACACTGCGACATTGACCTTGAACTTTGACTAGGATTTGTCCAGGCAGACACCTCGCCATGGCCACTCTCTGGCTCACAATCACTTCGATCTTGGCGACCTTGGAGATCAAGAAAGCTGTTGACAAGGATGGCGAGGTGATTGAACCGTCGTATGAATACTTCCCCGGGTTGATCTCGTACGTCTCGCTTCAATATTCAAGGCACCTAATGGGCCCAACAACCCCTGCCAATAGGCAAGGCACCATACATCTGTGGTGCCTTGCTAGTTAGCAGTGAAACTGTTAAAATGGCTATGGCTGAAGAAATAACTGAAGAAATACTGAAGAAATACTGGACACCAAGTCCACTTGACTTGGTGGTGGACAAGTCCCCTGGTGGCCGGCCGAGGTCCACCGGCTTCTCGGCCACTCATCAAAGGTCATCAATAATTGATGGGATCAAAAAGGCGCAATGTACATGGCAAGTCGAAGTCATCAAAGTTGGCAACTAAATAACAGTGCCGGACAATCACATCAATTATTGATGCCATCAGAAAAACCGGAGTTGTAGAGCGAGTGAAGGGCTACCAGAGTTGTCATCAACTTGTACCTGGACATACCTCCATCACTCACAAAACCCAGAACAGTGAACAATCAGTGGGTGATGTTAGATAAAGGCTGCTCTGTGAGCCATTCCCCCAAGCATGGCTATACCCAACCACACACCTAATGTGCTTGCTCTAGTCTAATGGTTATCTGTCCTGTTTCTCATCTTACCATTTTGCCCAAGGTCTCAAGATCAATCCCCTAAGGACACCTTCTTTATTTTGTGGCTTCCAAATCTGTATACAAGCTGCCTCAACTACTTTTGAACATCTTACTACCATATTACTGAGTTCCAGTTGGTACTACTACCCATTTACACCCAGCATCAGTGTCTTTCCACTGTGTTTGTGCCAGCTTGGCCACTACTCCCAAGTCCCAGAAAGGAAATTTTCCGGTTTTTCAGTCATCCTTTGTCCACTGAGTGAGATTATGTGTCATTTAGACAAGCAAGGGTCTACCTTGATATGTTAGTCATGGTATAGGATGCTATTGGGTGCAGAGAGAGGCTGGAACCTGCCTATAACAGCCACACAAGCTGATTTTTGTTGAAACTATAATAACATGTCAAGATAGGTTTCCCAGTTGCCCTTCTTAAGCTCAGATGGGTAGGGGAGGTACATACACTCACCATTGATACAGTATGTCTTGCCTGAGAGTGATACTAAAGGCATTTCAGAGGCCATGATCTCCAAGCTGATGATGATGTATGAGGCCAGTCTCACACCACAGACCTTGATCTCTTTATCCACAAGGTATATTGGCACCATAAAAAGACTCTGGGGTAGGTTGCTACTCTTACCTGGAAGACCAAGGCAATGTTGAACTCCAACATCCCCCATGTTCATGTTTGTGGCATTTCTCCTTATCCCTGGGCAAGGTACTCATAAAACCAGGGTGGGGGACCATCCTGAGGCTCAAATATTAGTTTGATTCCAGAATACTGATCAAGAGAACCTCAGAAAGCTGAGATATGTACATGATCAAATGTAGATCATTCCTTTGATATTGAGTCTCAGGGTGAGTTTCAGCTTCTGGGGATATGAGAAATGGATTCCCCTTCAAAATCTGGTTCATAATATGTCTTCATTCTCTCAGATTGACTGAGAATTGCATGTGGAATGGTTGAACCCGAGAGCAACTTGAGTAGCATTTATGAGCAGTGGTGTGTTCATGATGAAAGTGTTCAAATCTTCATAACTCAACAACCAAAGAGTCAACCCATAAAAAACTATATGTATTCTGAATGCTGTGACCTAGGAGAGTTCATTTGAGCCCTCCATCAGCCCATTTGACCAACCCCTTGAGCCATAATTCACTGATCACTCTAAAGTTGATCTCCCTAGTTCAAAGAATCTACAGCACTCAAAGTGTGATCTCCCATGGTATTATGGGTCCTCTGAGATACCTCATCAAGATAATACAAGTTGGCATCCCAGGGACACTCCCAGCCTGAGGGATAGCACTGTATCACTGCCAGAGTCAAACTGAGTTATTTCAACATCCATGCATCACACTGACCTCAGGACTGCACTAATTCATGATTGTGGAGTCTCAAACAAAATTTAGATCTACTGTCTAGATTATCCTGTCAAGGGGAAAGGGCCTCTAACTCCAAATTGATCTCCAATCAAACCTGCTGTCTCTCATACATATTGTAGGATAGACTTCAGGTACAAGGAATTCGGAGGGTCAGGGACAACCAATGAGTAAGTTATAATGTCTTCCAGCAAGACTGGAGAGCAAGGAGTCATGGAATAACAGGGACTTCCTCTGCACAACAAAGACTGATGTATCAGTTTGCCATTGCTTCCCTATAGGCATTTTAGGCTGTAAAATCACATTATTACACCTATAGTGTCCCTTCTGACATTTCCTGCTGTACAGAGTTGCATGCAGTGGGTGCATTGAGCAAAACTTCCTTTTTGGGCCACTTGGAGTAGTAGTCCAAATTAGGACTCGACATCAAAAGAGTCTGATTAGCCACACATGTAGGTCCACATGAGCAAGTGGGAATCTTTCTTTGCTCAAATAGATCAATGTAAGGATTGGGGACAGATGTTCACACTGGCAGAGAAAAAAGAATGGAGGGAGGGGGAGTTGAACTGCAGACCACAGCAAAAACAGGATAAAGGGAAAGAAACACACATACAAGTAGAAAAGGCAGACATTATGTCTTGCATTTTTGAAATGATGGGGACATCTGGAGGTACAAGTTGACTGACAGCTCTTATAGCCCAAGGGTTTCTCCACAACTTCAGTTGTCGTTGATGCCATCAATAATTGATGTGATTGTCCGGCACTGTTATTTAGTTGCCAACTTTGATGACTTCGACTTGCCATGTACATTGCGCCTTTTTGATCCCATCAATTATTGATGACCTTTGATGAACGGCCGAGAAGCCGGTGGACCTCGGCCGGCTACCAGGGGACTTGTCCACCACCAAGTCAAGTGGACTTGGTGTCCAACATTTCTTCAGCATTTCTTCGGTTATTTCTTCAGCCATAGCCATTTTAACAGTTTCACTGCTAACTAGCAAGGCACCACAGATGTATGGTGCCTTGCCTATTGGCAAGGTTTGTTGGGCCCATTAGGTGATTCAAGGACCCTGATGTAGTTATATGTAGTGCACCGCTTCCTTTCCAGTGCTCCATTGAACCTGTCAAGATCTGTAATAGCGCGAATAGCGCGTACTACGATACAAGTAAGTAAATAAAATATATAAAGTGAAAGGCTGTGCTCACCCTCAGTTCACCCGCAATGTGGGATAAAAGACTGAGGGTGAGATGCGAGCATGAGCAGTATATATACGTAGAGTGTGGTATGAATCTAAGAAGAGATGGGAACTGTCAACGGAGGCCCGGGCGGAAGATCATCATTTCTTGACACCCCCACTCGACCCAGGCCGTAGTCCCATAGCAAGACAGAACTTCATGTGTTTCTCATGTGGTAGAGCTTTTGTGAATATATCTGCCACCATCTCATCTGTTGGATACCATAAGACTACACACTCTCCTTGTCGGACCAGGTCATCTCGCACATAATGATATTTGCGCTGAATATGCTGAGTCCGTGCTCGGAACTGTGGTTCATTGCAGAGTATGATAGCGGCTCGGTTGTCACAGCGTAACTCTGTTGCGTCTTTCTGTGGTTGACCAAGCTCTTCAAAGAATGAACGAAGCCACGCTAGATGTTGTCCAGCATTTGCTAGCCCAATGTATTCACTCTCAGTAGAGGAGAGAGCCACCATAGACTGGCGGCGGCTTGACCATCCAATTGCTCCACTGTTTGAGATGAAAACATATCCTGAAGTTGATTTTGAGGTATCTTTATCTCCATTCCAGTCTGCATCACTGTATCCATAGAAAGTCATATCCATGCCCATGTCAGCACCATTGTAATGCAAGGCCCAGTCACGAGTGCCCTTCAAGTATCGGAGCAGTCGTTTGGCTGCAGCCCAGTGGTTTTTCTTGGGATTTGCACTGTAACAACCAAGTACTCCAACAGTATGTGCAATATCTGGTCTTGTCCCTCGCATGGCATACATTGTAGATCCAACAACACCGGAATATTGGACTTCTGGTCCACCAGTTGCAAGTTGCATCGCTGGTATGACCTGGTCATCCTCTGGGTCTTCAGTGGTAAGGTGGGATCCAACTGCCATGGGAGTAAAGACTGGTTTGCAATCAGACATGCCGTAGCGGGCAAGGACCTTGTCAATGTATTGACGCTGGCTAAGGGATATGGTTCGCTTTTTCCGGTCACGGATGATCTCAATTCCTAGAAGGTATTTTGCAGGACCAAGATCTCACATCTTGAAGCTGGAAGCAAGCATTTCTTTGATTTGCTTGGAGAACTGCGGAGACGTAGTTGCGAGTAATAAATCATCAACATAGACAACCAGGAAGCATGTCTGTTTTCCATGCTTGTACACATAGAGGCATGACTCTGAGTTGAGACGGTGGAAACCCAACTTCATGAGCTTTGCATCAAGTGTCCTGTTCCAGGTTCTCCCAGCTTGCCTCAAGCCATAGAGGGACCGTTTTAAGCGCCAGCAATGTCCTTCTGGAATTTCAACACAATTCGGAGGTAGCATGAAGATTTCCTCTTTGAGTTCACCATTGAGATATGCAGTGGAGACATCCATTTGTTCAAGTTCAAGTTTGTACTTGGCAGCAAGAGCACAGATGATTCAGATTGACTCAAGGTTGGCGGTTGGAGAGAAAACTTCCTTGTAGTCAATTCCTTCTCTTTGTGTATCACCTCTAGCAACAATACGAACTTTGTAGTGTGGTTGCGAGTAGCTGCCAGTTTCATCTGGTTTGACTTTTAGAACAACTTTGGATCTGATTGGTTTGACCCCTTCAGGAATGGGTACAACTTCATAGACATCATTTGTGTCGAAAGCTGCTAACTCTTCCCTGAGTCCATCCATCCACTGTTCAGCATTTGGGCCATTCATTGCCTCTTGCCAGGTGCTTGGATCAAGATCAGACTGGGTAGCATATGCTTCAGCGATTACATCTTCCCAACTGGCCAGTAGAATAGCTTCTTCAGTGGTTTGAGAATCTTCGTCTGAGGGAGTTTGGCTTTCTGCATCTGAGAGTGTGTCTTGCCTGGCTTTACGATCAGCTATTTCAGCTTGTCTTTGAGCCTTGCTTTGGCTTTGCTGAGCCGTTGCAGTCTTTTGATAAGCTGCATTTGGATGTTCAGCAGGAGTATGAGTGCGTGTTGAACGGCGCATTGGCTCAGTTCGAGCACCTCCAACCCTGCGTAGTGGTGGTACATTATGGTCTGACGGATGGGATATTTCTGGTGCTGCAGATGTAGGAATTTGATCCCCCACTGAATCTGGTATGCCTGTGGCAGAATTTGGGTGATCCTGTTAGTGATGTTATATCACCCAGTTGACCCTTTCTGTACATCCTCTGTAGGTATTGGAAATTGGTGTGTCCAGTAATGCGATGCAAATGGTTGATGTCCATGGCAAATAGTGCTTTGGGGTCTGAGCTCAGAGGTACTGCCGAGATGTGGTAGAGGCCGCGTTGATATTTAGCCTCAATCATCCGTCTGCGATTGGTGTCACGAACTACGCACTGATCACCTTCAAAAATGCACTTGTAGCCTTTTCTGGCAATACGTGGGACTGAGACAAGAGTTAAACCAAAGGTTGGAATATGCAAAGCTTTCAACGAAACATCAGTGGTTCCGTCCTTGGTTTTGCAAGATAATCTGATGATTCCTGTCATGGATATCGGTGATTTCAACTTCACGAGCGTTCGTCGTGTGGTTTCGTCTATTTGGTTTGCCTCATCGTAGAGATACCTTTTCTAATTGTCTTCTCTCCTTACTACCTATTTCATTGACCCGTAGTTATAGTAACCTTTGTGTATATAAAGCGCTGGTACTGCCTCGAATACACATCTATCTTTTAACCTTCTTCCTGCCGCGCGCACTTTAAGTCGAACAAGCTTCGTCTTCGCCTCTGGACCGAGTAAGGCTTCGCGCTACTCGCTTCCACGCACTGCCTCTGAACTAAGTAAAGCTACGCGCTACTTACTTCACGCATCACGCGCACCTCGGGAATCTCGTGCCAACAGGTTCATTGAACGATCAAAGCTACACTATCTATAACAATTCCAGTGCCAATGGCGTCACAGAATGAGTTGTCTCCCAAGCGTACGCGCCGTGGTGGATCCAAGACCTTGTAAGTGCCAGTTTCAAACCAATCGAGGTGAGGTGTCATAGTGGTGGATGCACCAGAGTCCATGATTATCACATATTTAGCTTTCTCAGAGTCCCACGAGATATAAGCGGACATAGCAGCATAGGATTTGGAAGAAACAGAATATTCTACAGCTAAATCAGCATGATCCTCCTCTTCAGAGTCAGAGTCCAATGCAGCTGGGTTTGCAGTATTTTTGCGACCTTTGCGACCTTTGGCAGATGGAGCTTGGTAGAGTGTAGCACGAATACATATTCGCGAATATGAATATTCGTCAAACTTTGAAAACTGATATTCGCATTCACACGAATATTGATGGCAAATATTCGTGTATTTGTAAGCAGTATTCGCGAATATCCGCGAGTGGCAACTATTCAGATTCAGCACCTCTGGATACTCATTTAAAGTGGGTGGTTGCAAGCTATCTGCAGGCAAAGTGCTATATCAGCTTCAGAGAGCAGTGTGGGTAGTCTCAAATGTCCTTCCCAGCAAGTTCCCAGTGGTGGTAGCTCGCAATGGGAGTCAAATCTTGGCAGATTGACAGAAGGGCATGCCAAAATAGACGGATCACTGGGTATGTGTCATTGTACATGAAATATTCTATTGACTGATGTGTGTGCAGGGAACAAGCCGATTTGGCCGAGTGATGCCGAGTGATGCCAACGGATCAATTTTCCAAATTGAGCTCTGATATCACGTTGATCAAGTCAGGATTAGCCGACGGCGAATATTCGCAAATATTGACTTTTCCAAAACCTGATATTCGCATTCGCGCGAATAGCACAGCCACAGCCATTCACGAGTACGAATATTCGGTATTTGCGAATACACACCCACGAATATTCGTGACATTCGCCATTCGTGCTAAACCCTAGAGCTTGGTTCTGCTTGGAATTCTGTACCATCTGTATCATACTCCGGCATTCCTCCGTGGTATGTGTAGCGTTCTGTTTATGGAGAAGACAGAATTTTTTTACGCTCACGGCCCACTTTGTCCTTGCCAGACTAGGAGGCAGCTGAAGCCAGAGCAGCTTCATCCCCAGATTCACCAGGTGTGGGATTAGCTCCAATGGCTATAAGCCGGGAGCGAACTTTGTCCCAAGTGATTCCTGTACCCAGAGAGGACACAATGTTTCCTCTGATGCCAGCCCAATAGATATTATCAGGGAACGTGTTGAGCAACACAAGTGGCTGCAGATCCTGGGATAGGGGATATTTGAGTCTGAGGAGCCGGTCAAGGTGGCCTTTGACAATCCGGATATGATCCTCGATCTGTTTCTTCTCTGGAGTCTTGTCCTGTTCAGCTACAAATTTTGTGCCAAACAGCTGGGCAAGAACGGACATGGCCATTTCGGCGGGATTGTCCTCCTCAAAACGTGTGCGGAGTTTGACCCAGAGGAGACCAGCAGAGGATTCCTCCATATATTCGAGCTGCAGTTCTGGAGCTAGGTATTTGTTGATAATGCCAACTGCCCGGCTGTTGCGTTCCTCTGGAGCATCACACAAAGGACCTGTATGGGGAGGAACTACAGACCCAGGAGTCCCAGGAATAGGAGTGGAGGCTGCAAGAGAAACCAAGGCATCTGCGCCAGAGGGAGCAGTGATGACTTTCTCCAGAATAGTGAAAACACCTTCCCGGCGCAGTTCATTTTGAACAGCCAATCGGAAGGGCATCCAGTCAGAAGCCGAAGACAGTTGAAGAGTTTCAGAAGACATGATAGTGATCTGTATCTGTCAATGGCCGTGGGTTGATTGATTGTTGCACGAGGCGATACTCATAGGAGTGAGTCTTCTTGCAGGGAGTCTGTTTAGAGCAGTAGTGCTCCGGGGCCCATAACCTGTCAAGATCTGTAATAGCGCGAATAGCGCGTACCTCAGTTCACCCGCAATGTGGGATAAAAGACTGATATATTAATCACCTGTAATAGCGCGAATAGCGCGTACTACGATACAAGTAAGTAAATAAAATATATAAAGTGAAAGGCTGTGCTCACCCTCAGTTCACCCGCCATGTGGGATAAAAGACTGAGGGTGAGATGCGAGCATGAGCAGTATATATATGTAGAGTGTGGTATGAATCTAAGAAGAGATGGGAACTGTCAACGGAGGCCCGGGCGGAAGATCATCATTTCTTGACAGAACCCAGGTCGCAACAAGCCCTGGAGACAATTATGGTATCTAGGGATGAATAGAATTATATTCACGCTGGCATTGCAGGGGGAATGTAAGTACTAGGTCCGGTTTGATAATGGTTGGGGCAACCTGATTCCCCATCAAGTTGGGGCTTTTGAGCTGGCATAGCAGAGCACCGACAACAAGAGTGAAACTGGCGAAATTTTGAGACTCTGGGTGCAATTTGAACGATGACTCCTGAATAGTAGTATTCAAACCAACTCCGAGTCAAACAACTTGAAAACAACAGATGGGTTACTTACTGAGTGTCACATCATTCAAAACATGGTAGCGGTGGCCTCAAGCTGGAGTATTACACTGAGCTTCCATCTGCACGCAGCAGCAGCAGTAATTTGACTTTCTTGAATCTCGAGTGCCTCCCAAGTGCCTCCTGCTGAGGGGCAAACACACAGTACTCACCTACCTACAGATGGTAGGATACCGCCCGCCCAGGCAAGGAGGGGATTAACCCACAGGGAACTCCCACTCAGGCCACAAAGGGTCACTATTTGTCGACACTTGTGAGCCATTCATTGAAAAATTTGTACAAGAATATCAGCACTTAGACAACAGAAAAATCTTGTATAACCAGACGTTCTTCGGTATATGGTGGTAATTACTGACAATTAGCGACTTCAGGTTTTCCTGATGGCCAGAAGTACATGCCCATCATAGCATGGGTTCTGGGTCCAGAACCCGATGCGCGCAGTGTTAGAACCCGACGGAGGAGGGAAACACATGTCAACGAACGTCGAAGATCCCTCGGCAGGGGAAATGCCAAGGAGGTGATCATACAAGAGGTGGTTACACACAGTGTCAGGGCCACAGGGATGGTTCCACCAGGACTCTATCGAGTCAGGAGGATATTAAGGGACAGGGTCTACCGTCTGATCACACAGGAGCGGACTCCTGACGAGGTTACTATATATTCTTGGGTACAATCTCCTGTACAGTAGATTCTACCTTGTCTATTCTCATCCTGACATCTCAGTATCCGACTTGGTCTTCACTAGTACATTTGACATGACTCCCGTTGGCACCTTGCACCTGCACTACCAGTTCCCCTGTGCTCGACGACACTGCAGTCCGAGGCCTTGTGTCTGGACCAAGGCCTGGTGCTCAATAGACGGGTTGTGCAATCCCGCACGCGGCTTTTGTGGCATTGTGCAAAGCCGCATGCGGCTTTCTTGTTGGTAGGGATCGGCACGGGTAAACCCGCGGGTATGTGGGGGTCTACCCGTACCCGTACTCGCGGTGGCTGTGTACCCGTACCTGCGGGTACGGGTTGGTGGCCGAGATGGCGGTAGTTTGGGGCCTATAGGATTTTTTCCGGCTGAATTGATGTGATTCAATGTTCGATATGGTGAATTGAACATGCTCACACTTTGAAACACCATTTCTCAATGTCAACACGGCATTTTGCCCGGCTTGGCGGCTTACCCGCGGGTCACGGGTATTCAACTCGGCTACCCATACCCGTGCCGATGCCTACTTGTTGGTGTGGATTTGGCGGTTGCAGGTCTGCTGACGGCACCAGAGACGCCGAGAGGATGCCGATCACGGCAATCTCGGCCAACAATGAGTGTGGAGACTTGGTGGAGCCCGTGGGCAGCAATATGTTGACTCACGTTCTGAGGTCATGGTGGAGCCCTTGCCCATTTCCGTCAAATGCGGTTCGCAGGTGGCTCGCATGACTGATCCGGCACCCGGGAGGAGCGGCCATCAATTCCATAATGATATCAAATTGATCCGCAGTGCATCACCAATCGATCACAGGTCATTTAGTTCGTGCGGCTTTGCACAATGCCAAAAAGCCGCAGAGCCGCATGCGGCTCATGCGGCTTTTGCACAACCCATCTAATCTCTCGTACTGCAGACCTCACTCTCGTCTCGTCCGGTGCTTGATGACATCACCCACGCCTGTCATATTGGAGTCACTGTCACCTAAGACCTTCTTGTCGTACCCGGCCGTGTCACTGAGCTTGATCCAAACCTAATCCGATCACCGGTATGTCGGCCTAGGCGCTGTCATTGACAATGTCCTGTACCCGTCTGTTTTGCCATTCTGTCCCGTTGGACCCAGGCAGATATCAAAAAGACGGCCGTTGATTTGACCGCCGTAAGTGACTGTCTCGTGCCGTAAATTTGACGGCCGTACACGGGCGGTGTGCATCCCTAGCCCGGGTATATAAGGTCATGGGGTCAAACATACACGTGGCAAAGTGTTGTTACTGATTGGCTGCTAACTACAGCAACAACACATGCATATTGCATGCATATGGTGGTGTAGGCACGTTGGATTTAAATATACAAATGGTGATGGTTCAATGTGCGCTGTTTCTCAGGAACCCAAAACTACAGCATGCCGCTCTCACGGCTGTCAAGTGGTGGAAAAGTCCCATCCGCATGAGGTGGGACATCCTGAAGGCATGAGAATTCTATTCATAGATGACCAATGGGATGCTTTTGATAACATGGTCTGTATTTCATTGGTCCAGCACCACTCCAGGTGTCCACATTGCAGCCGCCTCGGTGCCAGAGTCTTGTCTCTCTCCCCTTCATCATGGCCACCGTTGATGCATTGCATCTCCTCACTGGAGCAGTCCATACCCTCGCTGGAGTGGCACCAGTGCCTGGGCTAGCTGCAGCCTTCACAGTGTTCCATTTCATATGCTCCTGTGTCCGGACAATCCGAGTTAGGCAGAAGCAACTGGCAGTCTTGTCCAATGTGATTGCACAGCTTCTGTCAACATTGCAGCAAGAATTTGAGGCCAATAGGCTTGTCCCAATATCTTGTGTGCAGCCCCTGCACAATCTTCATCAGTGAGAGTTCCATGCCATTTATTATTGGAGGAGGAGGGACTTTAGCAAATGCTTACCCACTTGTAGGCTCCTGAATGACATCCACAAATTTGTGCAGGCAGAGAAAGATCGTAGCTTCTTCAAGGCCATTTTACTGCACACTGCAGCCTCCCAAGTCTCTGTGATTGACATGTTCTACCACCGTATTGCCACAGCAACCAGTTCATTCCAGGTACGTGAGCCCCAAGGCATCAAATTTTAAATCTTGTGACTTATTTACCCTTTTCTGCCAGATTTCTTCTGCACTGAACATCCAGCACATGCTCCATGATAATGAGCAAGCTCGATTGGCTGATGTTTCTGCTCTTGCAGAGCGCTTTGAAATACTTGAGAAAAATCATGATGAGCTACGGCGAGAACTTGGTCTGTGTTCTTCCCCACTAGTTAATGCAATCAGCTTATGCTCCCAGATGTCAACAACAAGAATATTGTTGCTATTATGGTGTCAATTGAGCGCCGGATGGACAGGAGCCAGAACCATATGAATGCCTCAGAGCAGAAGTTCTATTCGCACACACTGCAATATCTTGCCTCAACCAGTGGCCAGCATATAGAGCTGGAAGACTGGATGATTTCACCATTTGATGTGGATATCAATATAAAGATCGGTGCAGGTGGATTGTGGGTTTTTTCATGTTCTCTTTTTGCCTCACTGCTTATCTAAATGTCACAGTGGGACTGTTTTTAAAGGCACTTGGAATCACACAGATGTCGCCATCAAGATGATTCATAATGACTCTGGGATAACAGCAGATATTTCAGTAAGTTCAATAGTATGCTTTGTAGGTGTCCTTCAGCTGAAGCTTCCAGATGCTTCGTCACGAGATAGATGTCAGTTCATGTACCCGTTTTCTTGATTTCTGATGGAGGATAAACTAGATATGGATGACACTGCGGCATCCTAATATTCTCCAATTCCTTGGGGCAAACACTATGGATGACAAACCATTTGTGGTCATGCCATTGCTTCCTCATAATGCTCGGGAATTTCTTCGAGGTCATCCAGATAAAGATCCACTCTTCATAGTAAGAAGCCGAGCTCACCAATGCATTAAATATCTAATGGTCCACATCGAAGCTCCGTGATATAGCCCTTGGGCTTGAATACCTCCATGGGCGGAAGATCTGCCATGGTGATCTCAAAGGGGTTAGAATATTTTTGCAGAGACTTGTCCAGCACTGAATAAAACTCTGGCAGATTAATGTGCTTGTTGAAGAATCTGGCCGTGCACTACTCTGCGACTTTGGCCTCACCCGCCTCAAAGCAGATATCAACAGCCGCACACGGAGTAATAATAGTCCTGCCGTTTCTGGGAGCCGCAATTGGATGGCTCCAGAGTTATTGACAGGCTCCCTTCCTAAGCCATCAACGGATATTTATGCATTGGGCATGACAATCTACGAGGTTTGTGCATTTTCTCTCAGTCAAACGGATGTTCACGGACTTCCACAGCTGTACACTGACCAAGTCCCCCTTCATTTAGTTGCCTATGGGGATTTTGTTGAGCTGGTATTCAAACAGGATGTGCGCCCAGAGCAGCCCGAGGAGGATGAGTTCCCGAACTTCACTGGGAGTATTTGGGGACTTGCAGAACATTGCTGGCAAAAGAATCCCAAGGATCGGCCGACTGCACAGCAGATACATGATATGATCAAGGTCCTCTTACCACAGAGATCCACTGTGAAGCAGCCCCAGAACTTGGAGACCCTCCCGCTGTATTCTCCTGTGGTGCCCAAAACAGCAATTACAGTGCCCAAAGAGCTTGAGACCATGAATCCAAAGCTACATCATGAATTAACACAGCTGTTGTATGTGATTCCTTGTAGTTCCTGGTTTCTCATTATTCATAATACATACAGGGACACTGATATCACCACCACAGGGGGCATTTTCTTTACAACCACAGAACAAAAGTCTGGTGTGGCTGTTAGCACTGATCTTATACCGAATGGCTCCACGATTACCGTGACAGAGCACCACAAGAGGGAATATGTGAATGCAATGGTCTCACATTGCATGGCACAATTTGCAAGAAACAGAGCAGCCTTGAAAGAGGTGGAAGCCATTGATTCACAACTCTATCATGAATTGTCCTGGATGCTGCAAGTTTTTTCAGTTGATTTTTGTGTATTGAACCACTCACAGTTCTTCAGTGACAATGACATAACCGATGTGCTCACTGACTTGACATTCACTGCAATACGGAAAAAGCAGGGAAAAGTCATTTCCCAGGAACTTATGCCCAACGGTCGCAACATTGCTGTGACAGAGTCCAACAAGCTGGACTATGTAAATGAAATAGTCTCCCACTGCCTTATGGAACACTCACAAAGAGTTGAAACTGTCAACAATGCAAAGTTCATTGATTCCAAGCTCCGGCCTTCATTGAAATGGATGCTGTCAGTGCACATTCTCCAGGTGTTGCAACCTTGACCACTTTTTCTTTCTTTCTCTGCTTTGCAGTGAGAATAATGTTACAGGCAGGGACGGGGGATTCACAATCACGGACACACATACTGGGAAATTGGTTGAGCTTGTTCCCAATGGTCACAGTATTCCTGTGACAGAGAAGAACAAGTTTGAATTTATTGATGCTGTGGTGGAATACTTTCAAGACTTACAGACCAGGCATTCCCAACAGGGAAAGAAGGCGCGGAAATGGTATCACTTTTGAAGGACTCCAGGAGTATACATAGTGCTTGTTTGAAATTTATGTTGGGGTAATTATGATTAGGGTCCTCTATGTTTCTTCTTGGGCAATGTTGAAAGCTTGAACCCAGCAGTTTCTTTATAGATTTGCAGTGCATAAAACCCCTGTGAACACTTGTCACTGAACAGTTGGGATTCTCCTGAGCTGAAACTGTCCGTCCAAGTGTTTGAAAAAAAAATGATGGCCATTCCCGTGTTTCCCCCTCGTTCTTCAGGAAAAAATCTCCTTTGGAAATCTGGGGGGAATTCGGCATCCCTCAAAGTTGCCTCAAAGACAAAATTGCCAGTTTGCTCAGATTCCGGTAAGTCGGGGAGACTGGTTGAATTTGACCCAACCTGGTACCAAGCTGGCCAAAGTGGGAATCCTGGTTAGCCTGAGTGCAGGAATGTTGAAATGGAGCAGTGGATTAAGTGTCTTGCATCAATGAGTATGGACAAGATTGGCCTTGGGTATCCCTGAGTTCAACTCTTAGTAGATGTAAATATTTTGTCCGGTCTCTTATTTTATTTTCATACGGAGAGCATTATGAACTCCAAGATCTTGAAGTCAGAAGGAGAGGGAGGCACCGGTTTGCTCATCCATCACCATGTGATATGAGCGGCCGCAAATCAACAGCCCTCTTCTCTTCCACCACCGCAGTCCATCACAGTCCACCACCCTCGCCCCGCATCGCATCTCACAGTCCCTTCTCCCACATCCCGCTTATGCTTTGTTTCTCAATTCTCAATTCCCGTTTCAACTTTGTAGGCTTCCCAGACGCCCGGAGGCTGAAGCGAAGGGTGGAGATGCAGGATTCCAGTGTTGTATGTACGTGTAACATTAAATAATGGAGAAGGTTCGCGAAGAAGCTGTGGCGGCAATGCGCCACGCACAGGACGTGATGAAGAAGTACTATGACCGCGGTCAACAACCCGATCCGGGTTAGAAACCGGGGGACAAGGTGTGGCTGGAAGGGAAGAATTTGCAGACGCTCCGACCCACCAAGAAATTGGAAGACCGACGTTATGGTCCTTTCACGGCGACACGCAAAATTGGATCCCTTTCATACGAGATCAAGGTGCCCGGATCCTGTAAAGTCCATCCCGTCTTCAATACGGTTTATCTTCGGCCTTGGGTACCCCCTGTGGCAGATCACCAGAAGGCGGTTTACCTTCCCCCACCGGATGTAGTTGACGGGCACTACGAGTATGAGGTGGAAGAGATTCGGAAGGTGAAGAGAGGCAGGGGGAACCAGAGGAATACCCTTGGCTATTACGTCAAGTGGAAAGACTACCCACCGGCGGCGTGGACTTGGGAGAAGCGTGCACTGCTAGACGGCGCCGAGGAATGCATTGAGGATAAGGCTCCAACTATTTCCGTTTGCAAACTGTTTGTTCCAAAAAAACGGTTTTTATTTCCGTTTTGTTTGTCTGTTCTGAGAAACGGTTTGGGAAACAGTTTGGAAACAGTTTTCATTGGCCAAGCTGTGAGTGCTTGAAATCAGTTGAATCTCTTCTACTCAGGGCACCCACACCTGCCCTCACAGCTCTGTCCAGCAATCTCCTCCAACGTCAATGCAATACGGGGAAATTCAACCGGATCAGGGCTGTTAAATTGAGCACAAACACACCGGCAACTACTTCGCGAGCTTCAGAAATGGCTTGAGACTGACTTTGACGCCTCTCCAACCATTTCCTGTACACACCACATCATACTGGAGGCAGCATGATCACCCTGACCACTGTGAAAAAGTGGCCCCCAATTTAACCGTTCGAAAACCGTTTGAAACGGTTACAAACGGTTTCCTTTTCGTTTCCGTTCTGTTTGCGTGAAATCGCAAACGGAAACGAAACGGTTGGAGCCTTAATTGAGGAGTTCTATCGGAAGAACCCGACTGCCCCCCGCGAACAGCGGGTTAACGGGTGGTGTGTCATGATATAACCCTGGCCACAACCTGACGGGATATAACCCGATCAACCATCAACCATCGAGCTATGATCCGCCATCACTTATCAACCTATCGGCCGGGTCTTACTCTTACTCCTACTTGGTGTTCCACTTTCCCCTGCTCCTACCCCCTACATGTCTCAATCATCACTTCCTCCTAGCCCCTTCCCCTGGTACCTAATTCGATCATGTATTATATATACCTGTCACGCACTGACCTATCTGCGCACGTGACAATGCCAAATAAACCCGATATACATTGGCGCCGTACAGCGCTAAAGTCATGGGAACCCCGTCTCGATCGGATTGAGGAAGAAGCCGAGGAAGACATTATTTAAAGATGTGGGACAGTCTCATATTTATGAACGACAGCATGGATGAGGGAAGGAGTTTTCGATCAGTGAACTATCAGATCATGACAGGCTTCTATGAAGAACATGGTGTAGACGACAAAGGTGCAGGACAATAGTGCATGTCGGAAGCCAGGACAATTAGTGTAACATCGTAGATTTATTCCTCATAGTATAAAAGCAGTAGCTAGTCGTCGTATTCTGTACCCTCTCCTAGACTTTTATTCTGTTCATTTTACGAGCTTTAGTAGCGCACTACCCAATCCACAGCATCTTACCGCGGTTGGACACGTGAAACAAGTCTTGTTGTGATGGCAATACCCGTCTACAGTCTCATTACTGTAGACGAATCTAGTCTATTCTCCCTACGGCTGGCTCTACCTCTTGCCAGTGAGTCTTGTCCTCTACTCTTCGCTCAGTCACCTTGTTCGTTGCCGACTAGAACCCGACTTAGCCCTAGGTGTTGACAAGCTGGTAGAGTTGTGTTCCGGGTGGGGCTGCCGTCAAGAAGTCCGCCGTGGCTCGTAGTGATCTGCATTGTGCGCAGCGGAATGTATTCATCTGAAAGGAAATCAGTTTCGAGACATCGAGATGGTGGTTGCACGAGGGAGAGAAGATCACGTCATTCTTGAAAGCCATGAGGCTCACCGAACACCCTTTCCCTGCACCCACGCAGTAAAGGAGTTGCCACTGGCTGTCTAGCTCAGTTGGTTAGAGTGTTGTGCTAATATCCGGCAGGTTTACAAGATATCAACACGAAGGTCTTGGGTTTGACCTCCACGATGACCAATACATTTGCAAAGTAGTTATTTTTCCTTGTCAAATCCCTAGTGGCACTGGAAGCTCGCCGATAGCTATACGTTGCAAGAGTCCGTCAATTTAAGTTGGGTCTCCAATGCCACAATCGACATCGCTCGCAACTTTCCTCAAGCCTACTCGAAATTTACAAATTGGAAGACGCGGAACTACCTAGACCTCCCGCACCAGGGTACCTATCTACAACTTTGAAAAAGATTGAAAGGAGGTCATCTAGACTCTGGTCAATTTCAACATTTCTCGGCCTGGGCCCTGAGCGCTGTTGCTCTCGCCGGCTGTGACAGGCTACGATGGATATCACCTCCCTCAAAGCATGTCTGTCCTTCGTTGTCCCTTGCTCAAAATTTACCAGAGTATCTGAGTAAATGCTACTCATTGAGACCAGAGAGTTCCCATAGCTCCCAATCTAGCAAAAAGACATGTCCCAAACACGTCAAAACGGTGAATTCTGGCTGTCACTTGATGCGATTATATAATAACAGTAGGCATCGGCACGGGTACGGGTAACCCGCACGGGTAGACGGGTTTACCCGCCGCGCGTACGGGTACGGGTAGCCGAGCTGGATACCCGTGACCCGCGGGTAAGCCGCCAAGCCGGGGGAAGTGCCGTGTCGACACCGAGAGAGGGTGTTTCAAACTGTGAGCATGCTCAATTCACCGTGTCGAGCATTGAATCACATAAATTCAACCAGAAAAATTCCCGTGGGCACCGAACTGCTGCCATTTTGGCCACCAACACGCAGGTAACCCGTACCCGTACCCGCGGGTATGGGTACACAGCCACCACGGGTACGGGTACGGGTAGACCCCAAGATACCCGCGGGTTTACCCGTGCCGATCCCTAAATTATTATAACACTCACCAGCGGCAATCAGGGCGCGGTAACCAACAGACCCTCTTCGCGGAGCGTCGAGGGTCTGTAAAAGAGACTAGTGACAGGCCCCTTACAAAGTTACAAGTTACCATGTGACGCCGGTCAGGCCATCGGTGGAAGGTGAAGCTCGGAAGGCGCAAGCAACCCGTCTGTTAAATTCGATCCAAATGAGAAACCTGGCTATTGATAACTGACAAGTTGTGGACAAGGCATGTAAGTTGTCACCAGTCAAAACAACACGTAAACAACGCGCCCATTCACATTCGTTACCCGATTTCATGAATTTATTGCCCGAAACTCGTTTTTTACACGGTTTTCTGGATTATCTACCGTCCGTATTTTGTTGCTTTTTCGCGCCTCCATTTTCTATCGCCCCTGTTTTGTCGATTTTCCGCCGTTTTCTGCGAGCCGGTGGACGGCTGTCATTTTTGGTGGGAAAGATGTAGGATGTTTTTGGTGGGAGTGGTGTATGTTGTTTCAAAGGCAAGGGAGAGAATGAGAGACACGACAACTAAAGCCCGAAACCCAAATGGAAGAAACACGAGACGCCAGATGATTTTTTCATGGTTTTTTGCGCTGTATTGGCCCGGGAATTGAGATTCAGGCCGTGTAGTCGTCGAGAGAGATGATGTCGGACCAATGCACCTCCTCCGCGATTGAGTCGGCCGAATTGCTGAACTGAACGATGTCGCCCCACTCCGTGCCAGGGTACTTTTGCTCGATGATCGTGAGCAGCTCGCTGAAGCCGCGGGAAGAGGATGCCGTGATAGTGGACGCCACCGACGAGGAGCGATCCCGGAGGTACGGAAGCCTTGAGGGTGAGCTCTTGGAAGGCCAATACTGCGTCGACTCCATACGGATTGGGAATCCATAGTCCTCCTCCTCCTCGAGATCCTTGATCGTCTGAATGACCCCGTCTAGCGTGAATCCACTGCCGACAGAGTCACGGCTGAAGAGGTCATGCGCAGCGAGTGACTCGTCGTCGTAGTCAACCTTGATTCCATAAAGCGCGCTTCGGATCCGAGCGGCTAGGTTGAGAGAAGGGGTGTTGGCGAGCCCGGCCTCGAGACGGAGAGGACTAACGTCGCCGATGGGAGTGGAGATCTTGAGGCCATTCGGTGATCCATTCAAACGGAAACTTGGGGTCGACAACGGACGCGACTTGGCCGAGCTGGCAGAGGTCTTGACCGGCGACGTCTTGAGGGACACGTTACCATTGAGGTCGTGATACCGAGCCTTGCGCCGAAGAGGAGTCCGAGCCTGAGTCGGTGAAGCGTTCTCCTTAGTCTTGCTCTCTTTGCCCTTGTACTCGAGCCGGCGGGGTGGGGTACGCGGCATATTGGTAATTTCAGCCAGGAGAAGCGACGAAACGACTTTCTGAGGCGAGGACTTGCGCTTGAGTGGGGTCGTTGGCGCTAGAGGGTGTGCGATTTCCAAAACGACGACTGAGACATGAGTGTCAGCCACCGCGCCATCGGAAAGAAGAGGGACGCACCATCTAGTACTCCCTTCTCAACGTCCATAAGTTCATTAGCCCGCGCGGAAACCTCTGTAGCGACACGTCTGAGATGCGAGTCATGCAGGTCGAGACAACATACCAGCAACAACCTGCTTCTCGACGTGTTGGACAGCGACGGCGACAAGTACGGGCTTGCGGACTGCAGTGTTGAAGAAGGGCCGAAGGACCATAGAGCGGATATAAACAAGTGTATTCTTAACGAGCGTGAGGAGGGTTGTAAAGACAGACATGTTGGTCGACCGTGGAGTGGGTGGTGGTAGAGAGGAAGGAGCGATTGTAGGTGGCTGACATGAACCTCTCGCTTTTCTGAAGTGATCGGGAAATTCCCCTGTCGCGCTGAGTCGTCGGTATTATCGCCCGTAGACTGGGCCAGCGTTCGTCGACGCTGTTTTGTTTTCAAATTTGCAGGAGGAGAATGAATGGCTACGCCCTCGCCCATCCACGGATACCCAGCGCTCGGAATCCCACTTTCCTGCGTTCAGCGTCAAATGGAGCTCCGTCACTCACCGCGTATTCATGTAGAATCTGCCTGAGGGCGAGGGAAGATGGTATAATGCAGCATGCTGGACTGCGAAGAGTCAACACCGGGGCTTGAGTCAGAGAACGCGCGCGGATAGACACGGAGATTCTTGAGGGTTTCGTGGGGTGAGACGCCTTTGAGGATCTGAAGCAACCTGTGGAGCTCTTCCTCAAAGGTTTCTGGGCGTATTATGGGTTGGGAGCACATGGTAAGACACAGAAGGACCCAAGAAGGACGCATCAAGTCCGAGAAGAGCTGTGATGCTGATATCGGATGCCCGGTCCGCACCCTTCTCCCTCTCTCAGATTCTGTCCTGCTCCTGCTCCTCCTTCGTTGTCGGACAGCAATAAATAAGTAATACAGATATACACCTATTACCAAGATTCAAGTATGGATTATTGCAAGATGGACAGAGAGATGCTATGTGCATGCGGGGTGACGGTATATACGTGCGGTACGTGGGTACATGGTATGGCAGATGCTTCAAGTGGGATTCGGAAACAACAACGACAACAACGACAAAAAGCGACGAGGACGGTCGGGCCAAGATGCAAGAATGCAAGAATGAATGATGTATGAAAAGAGTCGAGGGAGGAGGACAAGGATCATGCGAACTCGGAGGCGATCCCTACCGCGCCGACCGCAGCGTCTCACATCCCCGTCCTTTCCTCCTTCGCGCAGGTATCCACAAGATGACGCCGGTGCACCAGAGCTGGTCGGGAGAGCACACGATGGCGAGAGCAAGTAGCGATAACGACGGAGGGGTGGGGTGGGCTAGCCCTGGCCGGGGCGCACCCAGGGCAAGTGTGTCATCATCGTCCTTGACGGAGAGGCCCAGTGAGAGAAGGCCCGAAGCAGAGGCGACAGCCACGGCTACCCCCGAGTCCTCGTCATCACCCAACGCGTAAAGCGGACGAGCAGCAGGTCGCCGTCCAATACGAGAAGGGCTATATGAAGGAAGGCTCAGTACCGACGACGCAGGGACCGAGACCGAATGAAAGCCAGTCGAGGGTACCGAGGAAGGAATGCAGATGGTGCTAGAACCCCAGCTCCGTGTCGACGAAGACGACGAGGACATGACAGCACCGCGAGACTGGAACGAAGGACTCCCCGATGCATTACTGCTGCTCCCGCTCGCGCTGCCATGCCCTTCACTGCCCTCGCGCCCTCGCCTGCCACCATCCCCGCCCGAAGCTGGCATCCCAGCAGGAGCGAAACTCCCACTCGACCCCGCATATGCGCCTGGAAACGACCCATGGCCATGCGGTGGGAATCCCTGATGAGCCCACTCACTCCCACCCCCGAGAGACCCCGGCAACGTAAACGGGCGCGGGGGTAAGGACGGTGATATCAAGCGACGCTGTGTGTCCGTCCGCTCCTCCTCCTCCTCATTCTTTATCGCGCCAGATGAAGGACCGGGACCGTCATCCATCAGGTCTTGCAAGTTCGATGCAGACCCCGATGGCTGACGTGCGTGTCGATGACCACCATTCCCTCGTCCACGTCGTCCACCTCTCCGAGGAGTCTCTTCGGATGACTGAAAGACGTGGGGAGGGAAAGCCTGGGGAGGCGGCGTTGGGGTCAAGGTTGTCTGGAAGAACGCGGGAGGCTGTCTCGAAGAGGATGGTCCGCTGAATGGCTGTAGCGATGGCAACGGCTGGATCGCAGGCATTGACGGTGAGACGAAGCTGCTGGCCACAGAAGGAGGCGTTCCGGCCGCCGAGGATGACGGCGGGCCCGGGAGAGGCGGCATCGTGGCGAGTATCCCGGGAGGCAGGTGAGAGACAAAGGTTTCGAGTGCGTCGACTCGAGCGCGCAGGGCTTCATGCTCAGCGTAGGAGACATATCTTTCCGACCTGTGTAATATTAGAGAAGAGGAGAGGGTCCAAAAAAGATGAGCAGCACTCACACAGATTCCACGACGTGCCATACACACTTTGCTTGGTCTCCTCTCCTCACACATGGCGCGCACGGCTGCGTCCTACACGATCCTTCAGCGACCCCTCAAGACATGCAAGATAAAGAAGAAAAACGGACCTATCGCATCGAATCTTGCGACGCTTGCATTCTGTCTATAATCAGCTCTCATCCCCACGAACGGACACGATGAAAAGAGAGAAAAAACACACCAGTACAGCTCAGCGCCTGACGTCTCCTCTTTTTCTTTGGCGGCTCGTCTCCTTCATCCTCATCGCGGTCAAAATCGTTGTCCATCTCAGGTGATGCGCTAGGGTTAGGGTTCGGAGACGGCATGGAACCGCTCGCGACTGAGGGAGGGGGCGGGAGGTACGGGTGCAGCGAGCGGATGCTAGGAAGCTGCGTGCCGCGCATCCTGTTTTGGTCAGTCAGTCAGTCGACCTCGAGTTCACACGACACGCCCTTTTTAAACCTGCGGGATTCATTTACGGTTTAGGTTGGCTGGGCTCGAAACAAATCACGAATCACCTGTTACTTGCTTTTTCCGTCCGGGGAGGTTGGGAGATGCCGATATCTCCTTTGTTGATTTACATAAAATCAGAAGCAGCTCGATGGATCTCGGAGGAGAGAGAGCGCGCTTCTGTGAGAATGGGGATACTCGGTCTACAAGTCAGTCTGCTGGCCACCGCCCACACTGCCCTGCGGATCCAAGGGCCGACGGCGGATGCTCCGCAATTCAATCCCAACCCTCTTCAAGTCGATCTCAAAATGATGATGATTGCGTCCGTCCAAGTCGCGGTCTTTCGGCGGTCCCTGCGGCAATGGATCGAATGGAATGGACCCTGCGGTTTGGTTACCCTTCTTCTTTAATTATGGGTCTCACTTTCCGTTATGTCCGTCGTCCATCTGCAGGCAGCAGCACCTCCTCCTCGTTCAGTTCATCTTGGCGCTAGACCAGTGATATCCATGAATGAATTAATCAGAACACACAAAACACATGTGTGTCTTCTTGTTCCCGGCGCTGCAATCCAGGCACGAATGTACATCCCGTCAAGCAAAGCACCCTCGATATCTCTCCAGTTCCTGTGTCGAATCGCTTACTTATCTGCTACCGTTCACCAGCATCACATCGACTGGTATCTCGTGCCAATGCCATCCATCCACTGGCATAACGCCGAACCAGGACTATGTACATATTTATTTAATTTGTCCTCTCAAGTAACCCTTCCTGCCTGCCCCCAAGTCGGCGCCTCCCAATCTCCCCCACCCTGACGACGGTATAGCGAGAATCCCTGCCCTCATTCCTTGCTGAGTTAATCTCGCGGATGACCAGTGTCCCGTGGCATCTGTCTGTCTGTCTCAGGTCTGTTCTGCGGCCCTTCGGAACTAGCCATCCGCCGTCAACGGTCATCGCCGCGAACAAAGCCTATATTCGACTCGACTGGGACAATAGACCCGCCGCATCGCATCACGAAGCTCAACTTGTCTATCTTTGACGAACGAGCTCTGGTGAAGGCTTCTTCAATGCGTGCGGCACCGGTATGGAAGCCGTTTGGTTTGTCTTCCGCGGCATGAAGAAGAATCTACTTGTACTTGGTCTGCTGTCTTTCGTTCAAATCGGATTTGGGTTGACTTCTGACTTTAGATTTAGACAATAATTAACCGGTAATCCCCGAGCGGAAGGAATAACCTCGTACTTAAGTAGGCTTCTTCTCTGCGCGGGTCGGTTGGTATTGGATTGGGCTATTGGCTATGGTTCGAATTCTGGCGCGCGGCGGTGTATCCACGGACGGATTCAGACTGGCTTCCTCTCTCTCCTCGAAGACGATTCGACGAATGACTGAACTATTCTTGGGCACCTGATGATATGAAGCAACGTTCAACGTTCAAGGCGCACATCTATTCTATTCTAACCCCGCGGCCGGTATCGCCGTCTTGAACGACTCGAGAGACACGGAGGCCGGCCGTTATCCCCGTCATGATTCATGGTTCATCCGTCAAGTCCGCCACGCGGCTGGTATGGATTGGTCCACGGTTCGAATTCTGGTGGCTCGCGGCTGGCGGTGTATCTACGGACGAATTCAGACGCACTTGGCTTGGCTTGACTTCCTGGAAGACGATTGAAACTGTTGTTCTTGGGCACCTGATGAGATGAAGCAACGTTCAAGGCGCGCATCTATGTATTCTAAACCCGCCGCCGGTATCGCCGTCTTGGAGGAATCGAGACACGGAGGCCGGCCGTTATCCCCGTCATGATTCATCCGTCAAGTCCGCCGCGCGCCTGGTATTGCATTGGTCCACGGTTCGAATTCTGGTGGCTCGCGGCTGGCGGTGCATCCACGGACGGAGGCTCTTGGCTTGGCTCATTCCTCTCTCTCTCTCTCTCCTCCAAGACGATGTTGGCGAATCAAGGGCAGCTGAGGCACCGGATGAAGCAACGTTCAAGGTGCGCATCTATTCTAAACCCGCCGCCGGTATCGCCGTCTTGGAAGACTCGAGACACGGAGGCCGGGCGTTATCCCCGGCATGATTCAGTGATTCAATGATTCATCCGTCAAGTCCGTCTGTCCGTGTGTCCTCCGTCCTTCCGCAATTTCAATTCAGAATCTAATGGCATCTAATCCTGGGACGCCTGGGCCTGGAATACATATGTACATCTTTTTTGTAAGTCTTCTCTCCGTCCCGTCTCAAATATAAAAAGATAACAGAACATTGGATTGGCAGATCCGGAAACCAACAGGAAACTGAAAACTGAATCAAAGCCGTAATCGGCTGGTTGGCTGGCCGGGTAGAGGGAATCGCCGGTGGATTTTGGGTGGGCGTTGCCTCTTCGGTCTGTTGTTTCAACTGTCAATGTTCAGCAGAAACCTCTGCACATAATTCCACTGGAGTTCAACCTTGGCCTGGGCCATTGGTTGCGAGTGAGGACCACGCGACCAGTTGCACATGCAGCCAGTAAATGACCCATGCTGCGGACGCAACCATTCTGAATCACCATCCTTCAATCCCTCGTGCGGCCGACGCCGCGGCGTGCGTGCGTTTCTAGGCCTACTGTTGTATTTCCCAAGCGAATACTTGCAAAGCAATTGAAAAATTCATTCCAACGCAAGACATGGTGCTCCACGGTGCCGTTGTTCAGACGCATACATACACTCTACAGGTCCGATTTGGATTTCCCCCGCCGCCCGCTCGCTCGCCTCAAGTATTTACCTGATCCCGCCGAATTCCTAGACGAAACGACAAGTCTTTGAAACAACATCGGCACCGCTCCCAATTCGAACATTATACGTACCCCGAGACGGGATACCCGAACTCGAACTCCGTCTCCGTTCCAGCACCCACAGCGACCGCGGTCAGCTCCCCAAAAAAGACTAGAGTGAAAAGTGTAATCCTTCGAGAATTCACGAGTCTCGAGTCTCGGATCGTCGCGCGGGATTCGCTACGCTAGCGTGCGTTGCGTCGTGCATGCATGCCGTTCCGTTTACTATTACTAAATATTCGGGGAATTACAAGCAACTGTCGACGAGCTAAGCTAAGCCAAGTGGGACTAGGGTCGGTTGGGTCCTATGGCTACGAGGGCGGTACGAGAACAGAACAGAACGGAGATGTGCAGAAGACAAGATCGATGGAAGCCAGTCATGAATGAACAGCATCCGCGTCGGAAATTTAAAGCATAAGTAACCTGCGTATCGGCGATGGAGAGTGTCGATTCGCGCCAGGAAATGAGGCGCAGTCTTTTTTTGGTAGGAAATTGAACTCTATTGGGAGCCTATACATGTATACAGGTACTACGAGCAAAAAGAGTATGTAACCGCCATACGGGCCGCCACCGACCTGGAACTATCGGCGCGATCTTGGGTGAAGGTATCCTTCTCCCTCGCAAAAGTTCAAGGCCTCCCGGAAAGTACTGCGGGACACCCCAAATATCAGCCTCGCGAGGTGAACTTTCGATAACCTCATCACGCCACCATCGCGAGCCTTATATGGCAGTCTTCGGCGCACGGACCAGTCACGTGCTGGACAAGAAGGATATAAAGCCGAGGGCATTTGATGGCGGGTTTCTTCTTTACAGTCACCTCTTTGCGTCTACTCTCTTTGAGCTCGAGCTGCCCGCTTGGCAGTGCGATTGGCCGCGGGGAGAAGATGGATGTCCTACACTGGGCATGTCGTTTACCGTTCTGTACCACTGGTCTAGCGACTAATCAGCGTCGGATACATCTTTTTTTTTTTTTTTAAACCAATGGAGCTTCTTTTTCTGAATGTTACAGCTAACTGCAAAATTCTGGAGCGCTCCCAGAAATACTTCAATCGCAGTTTGACAGCTCTCCCGCAGCCCTCAGTGGTTGCGACTGTGGAGCGCAGACCTCATTAGGCAGCTCGACGTCATCCATTGCCTGCAAACTTTTTCTTTGAGCGCTCCAGAATTTCGCAGTTAGCTGTAATAATACCTTGGACAACCTGGAACTTCTCTTGTGAATGAACCTCGAGCCTCCTGATGCACCCGATTCCGACACAATGCACATCTACTGGTCTGCCAAGGAATGACAAACCTTGATCGGCGACTCATCTGCTTCTCTTGGTTTTGCCTGGGCCCGAGGGCTGTCACCGTTCTGCCTCTCTTTGGCATTGGCAAAAATCCAACAAGCAAAACTTGAATTGAAGTTTCGATCGGCAAACTCGAAGCGAGGCAGTAGCTCCAATCTCCATTGTATGCGCAATGAGGTGATTGTTCGTGGAGAATTCTGACTATACCCACAGCGGAACCCCGTTCGTTGGCGCAAGACCACTTTTCGGCGTTGAAGAAAAACACTGCAGTGCTGCGCCGTAAGGAATGCATTGAATTCCTGTAGGCGAAGTACGACATTGAGGACCAGGCCCCACAAATTTATCAACGCGCGGACTCGCGCGGACCTAAACAAACCCACGTCGCTGTGGCTCGTATGTACAATTCAAAAGAACCTGGATGACTGGCACGGTTAGTTGGCGGTTGCGGCTGTCCTTAGACTAGCGCCGCACATACCCGTGGATCGTATCCGTCGCCCCTCCGCTCCGCAACATGACTGATCATACTAACTATTAGGAGATGCGCTGCCGCGCCGCCTCTGGCACTGGCTTAGAGCAATGTCAGTGGTTTCAGTCTCGACCTTGCAAGGAGGCCCAACCTAGGTCAACAATGAATTATGTATGACCCAGACAACTCGAAGCTGGACACGGTGATACCGGCGGCCAACAACTCCCATTCATTCAGGTCTCCGAGTCAGGAACGATCCGGTTGCGCCATTCTGTTCTAAGCGAGCACGGCTCACGGGGCATTGAATCAAAAAATAAGGAAAATCAAGCGCTCAGAAGTCCCTGCTGACCTCTGCTGATCTGCGGGCTACTGCGGGTCTAGAGGCTGCAATGACCGGCGGCAACAAAGGTCCGAGTCAAGGACGGTCAATTCGATTTTTGTTGCAATTGTTGAATCGGAGATACAGCATGAGGTACCCGTGTGTTCCTCATCTGGCCCTTGCGTTTCCGTTACCCCGTTACCCCGATTCACGATCCAAATTATCACAGAGTGGACGTATGTACACTGGGCGCTTCGCAGGCGTGCTGTCTATCTATTAGTATCAGTATCAGGCTGGCTGACATGAGGGTGGAGACGGCGTCGATGGTGAATGATGGAACGCGGGAAGAGGCGGTGATGGAGGGATGGCTCGTAAACGGTAAAAGGCCGCTCGCCAAGGCCGCTCGCCACGGAGTCCGAGACCGAGACACCGAGCTAAAAGAATTCTCGGCCCCAGCCCCAACCAGGCGCGGAAGAAGCGCGAAACGCCCGTAGAACACGCAGAAAACACAGTGGCCCTCGGCAGTCAAAATCGAATTTAAATAGACGGATGAATAAATAAATAAATAATAAATTGAAGACGCCTCGACCACCTAGAGCGGAGGACCGAGGAATGTGCGTGGGTGTACCATGGCACTAAGGCTGCTCGACGAAGAACTTGTGAGCAGCGTCGGACGTCGACTCCCAGCCAGACGACTTGGCCCGAGACGATTCGGAGTCCGTTCAAGAATAATCCATGGCCAAGATCGAGCTGGAGGAGGCCAGACAAATCTCATTCTACCCGCTGCCTCGAGGGATGTTTCCCACTGCCACTGGTGTACGGAGGGTGGGAAGCACGGCGGTGTGGCTTTAATTTCCAGCCACAACTTGAAGCCCGAGACGAGTAAGACCAAGAATAACCAGGATCGAGGACAAGGAACCCAGACGGCGGGCGTAGATAAATCGGATTCCACTGCCCTTTTCCCCCGGTGCTCCCATGGGTGTGACACTGGCACTGGTACACTCGGCCGAGGACGAAGACTCGCCTGTGGGAAGGACGGAGCTGTGACTTTGCAGCCATAACCACAGGGAGAAGCCCAGGGCCGTCGTCCATTCCGTCCCCGCCGCTTAACCAGCTGGCACGATGAATCGTCAGTGGTGTCATTCCTACTCAAAGTCTGAGGTACGCACCGTGCAGCAGTGCTGTGCCTCAGCTACGGCCAACGAGGAAAGTCACGCCACAGCGGGCCGCTGGGAACATGGGAGGTCGTCCCATAGGGCCTGCAGCAATTGCGCGACTCCGATTCAGAAGCGGCGACGAGGAAGAAAGGAAGCCAGTCCTGCAGATGGGAGACCCCGGTCCAGATACATCCAGTGCCCGAGTTGTGCGTGAACGGTGTAGACTACAGCCAGCTCCCGCAATGAGCACTCCTTAGGCATACGAAGAGGAAGCGTTTTACGAGATCTTCGGCCGGTTAACTTGGTGGAGCTGAGCTGGCTGTGGTAACGCGTATCAGGGTCGGTGGCATGATACCTGCAGCCGGAAGGAAAGGCGTCGGCTTGTGAGGACCGGATGGGTGCCGTTTGCAGCCCGTCCGTGGTTGCAATAGTGACAGTGAACCAAATTTCGACCGCGGCGACTGGGCAGTGGGAGGATAATAAATATGATCCGAATCAGGGCCTGCGCGCTTTTGTACTCCGATTCAAACGGTTGAACTGCGAGTCCGGAATGACGTACGAGATTATATCGTGCACAGAAAGACCAAACCAAAGAGCGAAAGATGAGGATTCAGGACCGGCACGAGCCAGAAAGCCACGTGGCTTGCCGCTTGTGGGACCAACAACAAATCAAAGCGGAGTTTGCGGTTGGATGATCCGGATCACAACTGCGACACCGTTGCGCTGGGTGTTAGGTTTTCAGAAGCCGGCCTCGTAAAAGCATGCTTGGAGCTTTTTCAACGTCCGTGAATCCGAATCAGCGCTTGTAGGTGGTGCTTCAGACTTCTGTTAGAAACCGGTTACCGTGTTACGGCACCGACAACGGCAACAGCATTGTGCGCGTCACGCTGAATAGGGGTAAGCAGGATGCTGCAGTAAATACAAAACACATACTTTTCCAGGCCGAGACTCGGACTCGAAGAAAAACTCACTGCTTATCTCGCCGGCCGTCGAACCTCCGAGCATGGCCGTCGCCGTCGAAATTAGAATCCTACCCTCCAGAGTCCAGACAGTAGCTAGAATAGATCGCAAAGCGGAGATAAACGGGCCACGGTGCGAAGTTGACATTGACAAGCACTGTACGAATTGAAAATTCATCGGGAAAGCGTCGCTCCCCAAGGCCGCCGCGGAAGAACAAGGGCGTCAGGTGTGCCACTGGTCATATGCAGCAGATATGCACGAGCCAATTGCAAGTGGCCATGGGTCGGGAATTGTGAACGCAGGAGATGGCCGAAATGCCGTTAATGCGATGCATTAAACGCTGCTGATAAAAGAAGTCGGAAGTTGTCCCAAGAAGGAGCGCAGCCGAGGTCTACCGACTGGCTGTAACGAGCGGAAGCATTTCTGGAATGGAAAATCGGTAGGGATCATGAAAAGAATTACAGACCTGATATCGATGAGATTACACAGGGTGTGGTAGGCTTGTATCAGAATTCTTGCTCCAGGACATGAGGTCGCCTTCGACTCCTGACGGTATCGATGTTTTGGATCGTCCAGTTCCCCGTCGCCAGTCAGTCAACTTCTGTATTCGCCGTTCGGCGCTCGAAAATGACATGACTGAGCGGAGCTCGTCATGTACACAAATTCTTATCCGATGGGCACCTTGCGATTTGGCGGCGCAGCTAATTGGGCGCGGCGCGCCAAGTCGGGTTTAGTTGACCCAAGATGTTGGAGAGCAAATACACAGTTACCCGAGAATCGACTGTTGACCTGCACCAGCCAGGGACCAGGATCTGAGCTTTCCGAAATGAAAAGCTGTCTGATGAGCTTCTGAGTTGAGCTGAGAGTGCACCCGTCCTGAAGGCCAGCTGACATCTGCTAGTCGGCCCACATGTTGGAGGGGGGGAAGTGCCTGCCAGATATGAATGAGCACGCTGCACCAATTGGACTGTATTGCAGTTGCAGTTACTTCCAAATCCAATCCAGAACCCGCGCACCGCGCACAACGGGACGATGAACCCGCCTTTGAATGGAGATACACATCGGTTCTTGTTCGACTTACCAGGGATTGGATGTAGCATGTGCGGCGTCGCGGAAATTCAAGAGCTTCGGAAGGACCTTGTGCAGGTTGACCGTTTTGGGTGTCGGGACACGGCTACAGAAAGAGGAATTCTATCAGCACGTAGAGAATAGACTAACCGTGTCCGTTTTGCAAGTGAGTGCGCAGAGTGTGCAGGGACGTTCTCGGTCCTTTGACCTGGAAGGAACGGGCGTACTCCAATCACTCGACATCGACACTGCATAAATCGATATTGGCAAATGGCCATGCAGAATTGAATGTAGGCATGCCGATTTACTCGTCCAACTTCATCGCCTATTTAGATGTGGACCGCTCGTAGCGGAAGATGACGGTAGGATGTATTGATACAAGTGAGCTCAATTGCAGTCGGGTTTTGGTTTAGGTCGCACCTTCAAAGGGTGATCCTATGAGACCACAGCGACGCCTCCACCGGAAGTCGCAACCAATGCCGAGGACGGGACTGAATCAATTGAGACTAGTGCTGAAAGTGGGTATCATGAGCGCTCTTCGTATGTATTCATTTTTTTACCCGGGGTTGGGATAGGCTTTACTTACCGGGGCGCCGAATCACATCCAAGAACGCCGAGTCGCCGACTGGAGGGAATCTATCTCCTGTGTGAGTGTGGATGTCCGAGGATGTGTCACCCACGGCAGCTAGCGGTTCCGTTTAGACTACTACTGACCGCGGCTTGGCAAGAGAAAGCTCGGCGTTCGGCGCGTTCCACAAACCAGACAAGAAAACCGGCGATCGACGGGTGAGGAGGGCCTCACATGTAGATTGAGGCAGTCCGAGCTGAACATGTTGTACCAGATTGAAACAGTAAGTAGCCTGGCAGCATCGGATTCGGGCGTAGTTGGGCGTCAGCAAACGACATTTGTTTTGCATTTGTTTGTTCCTGTATGGTGCCGACGTGGTCTAATATCGGAGTTTCAAACAACAACATTCGGCAGCTCAACAACTCTGTCAAGTATCGTACAACTTCTGGAAACCACTCCCCGTCAATTCACAATGGACCCCGTCAACCGTATATCACGACTACTCGCTCCGATAGATATAGTCGTCGTCCCCGTCACAACTTCCCAACCTAGTGAGCCGGCGCCGTCAGCCTCGATCCACAGAAGAAAGAGACATATGAGAGAACGCACGCTGAGTGACAGTATTCCAAGTCGCAAAATCGAACCGAGAGAGCGTCATGCTCACACTGACGCTCTGTCCGACACCTACAAATACGCTGTCGAATCCTTTGAGGTTCTTTGGTGCCGAGTTGGCCGAGGTGGGGAATGTCAGGTAGAGTTGTGGAATCTGCGAAGCGATTAATACCATGCAACGACACGATATTGGAACGTACCTCATTCCCTGCCACCGTGCCATTATTCTGAATGGTGAAAGTTACAGTGACGACTGGGTCGTGGAGCCAAGGATCCAAAGATGACCCAGGCCCAGATTGCCTCGTCCCACCCGCCGTCGATCCCGAAACCGCCAACCCTGAATACGCAAACGTGGTATACGACAAACCAAACCCAAATTCAAACCTCGGGGCAATTCCCGCCTGGTCAAAGTGGCGATAATCGATGAAGAGGCCTTCGGAGTATGGAATCGGGGTGATGCTGCCTTGTTGGTTGAACAGGACCTGTGCGGAATAGTCCGTTACGCTCTTGCCGATGGTGTATGGGAGGCGTCCGCTAGACAGGGAAAAGCCTAAGTACCTTGATAACAGTGAGGAAGAAACGGAAACGCACCTGGGGTTGTACGCGCCATAGAGCACATCGACCAACGACGAGCCAGCTTCCTGCCCTGGAACTCCACTCAACACCTACAACTTCTTATGAGGCCTCGTTCAGAAGATAATGGAGCAAAAGAAACGCACTACAGCGGTAACTGCGCGCAGATTGTCAGGGATGCATGACTGAGCCTCAAAACATATAAAAACGCACTATTGGCATTGTTGATCCAAGCCTCCATGTTTATCGGGCCCACGGCGTTGATGCAGACGATGGTATTCTTGTTCGCCGCTGCGACAGCAGCAATCAAGGCGTCCTACAAGTCGCGCAGTCAGTTAGTGAGACTATCAAGCACGCGGATGACTCCAGACTCGCCCCATTATGCCACGCAGAAAGAGAGTTGCGATCTCCAGCATTCCCTTCAACGGTGATGTATCCTTCCCCACTGTCCGCTATAGAGTCCTAAGTACGCAGGGTTGGTGAAAACAATAGAATCGAACGCACCCGTGACAAACACAAATGCAACATCCTTTCCCGTCGCTGCGTTCTTGGCTCCAGTCAAATCGCTATCACTCGTGGAAGAGGTTACGACCGTCCCGTCAGATGCGGAGCGCGATTTTATTGCGTCCAAGGGCTTAGAAGGAAGAAATTACTTGTGAGGATGCGACAAGAGAGACAAAAAAGCGTACAGTGGTGAGATACGGGAATTGTACAGTTCTTTGCATGCATGAGCTTCATCTGTAATGAGCGGAGGAATACGGAGGCCACTCACCCACTTCCCCAACCTATGTTACGCCAATCAGCATCGCCTCCCGTCAGATGAGAATATTTGAACTCACCGAGGCCAAGAACACCATCATCCCCACCGCGATCAGGGTAACTAGATGACAGAGTTAAGTTGCATCTCGGAACTCACAAGACCAAGGACCAAGGACACCCACTTATTCGGCCCACCACTCGCATTAGTCGCTCCATTCCCAACAATCGCAATCGTCCGCGGAGCTTTCAGTGGCAGGGCCCCGTTGGTATTCTTGAGGAGTACAGTGCCCGCGGCGTCGATTTGGCGGATAAGCGTAGCGTGGGTAGCCTGCACGTTAACATGCTTGTTGGATGAATCCCCAGTGTTCCATGCGTCAAAGTTGACTGCGGGGAAGTTTGTATCTTGACCGATGAGGTACCATGCTGCTAGGATTCGTGTTGCCATGTCCTATTTCATAGTGTCATAAGCAAGTTGTTCGACAAGAGAAAAAGAAAGGTTGAACGCACGTTCATACGAGCCTGGGTGACCTGCCCCGAGTTGACTGCTGCAGTCTAATGAGGTGTCTCAGAAGTAAGGTGGGATACGTAGCATAAAAGAGAAAATTGCCAACGAGGTTTGACCCGAAGTACGACGTCCCCGAACTGGAGGAGATGTCGCCTGGCATGGTCATCTAGAAGATGGGTCAGAATACAACCAACTACATGATCAGCGTAATACTTACATCGAGACCAGCATTAATCGAAAGCGTCGAGTGCGTAGCCCACCAGTCTGCGATGAGTTTCCTTTAGTATGGTGGCCAACAGAGCACATTGAGTGCAGTATCTCACCCGACATGACATCTAGATTCGTATGCATAAGAACAGCTTCACTTTCGAGGTAAACAACGACTTACATCCTTGGAACCCAAACTCGGTCTTGAGAACCCCGTTCAGCATCTTGTCGTTCTCGCACGCAAAAGATGAGTTGACTGCAGACCAAAATCAACTGATGTACGGATGAACCCAGTGGGACGTACTTTGGTCTAGCACAGAGTATGAGTATGAGCACCTCTCCCGGAGTCCGGGTGGGATGAAACTGAAACGGAGACTCAACTATAACTGCACCTAAACAAAAAGTCAGCTCTCGAGTTGGACGAATAGGGAAAGACGACTCACAGAACAGAGGCGACATTTGCTTGCACGCTACGGAGGAACTACACGATGATGAGCTACATTCCAACTCGGTGTACATAAGTATGTCAAGCACGTACCGGCAAGGAGTAGATTTCATGTTGCTATCATTCAGTGCGAAGTATCAGCATTCCGCGATAGCCATGGTGAATCAAGCCAAAACGAACCGTTCTGTAATAATACACTGGCTTCAGCATCGCACCTGATGAAAGAAAAATGTACCCACCGATCGTCAACCATAGACGCGCTGGTTTCCCGGAAATGTTCTTGTTCACTGAGTGGATACATGCGCAGTTAGAATCCGTCATCCTCGACGAAGGAGTCCAAGCATACTTGTTGATATAATGCTTGGCACACGCCTGTACACCGGAAGATTGGATTCCCACAATCGTCTGTATGCGTTCAGATTCATTGATCTAGACTGGACAGATGCACGAACGCACCTCGTAAGCGCCTTCGCTGCAAGGACTCGACAGTAAGTCGTCATGGATGGCTCGACTATCCGAATACGAACCCAGAGAGATACGGGTCCCCTCCGAACCTACGTGCAGGCGGGGTCAGTCGGTCAGGCCTAGTGAGCAAAACACCCGATACGCACCCTTCCCAATTCCTCCCCGCCGCCGCAGCGCGCATCAAGTTCCTGAAACGATTGGAACCAAGAATGAAAAAAAAGAGAGAAAGAAACGCACATCATAGGCCCGAGAGCGACATGCACGCCTTTGCCCTTGAACTCGGTACCCATTGCGGCACCGCGTTGATTCATCAGGGTGCGGTTGAACCTTGGCAGGCGTTCAACTTTGGTTTGTCGCAAAAAAGGAGTGAGTGGACTCACGTCGCAGCCACGTTGATCTCCGCAGGGAACGCCGAAACCAAATCCGCGTATCGCACACCGACGGGGCTGTCCTCAAGACAAAGCCCAGGGAACGAGATGGACGAGATGGCAGGTGTGTTCCCGACGCAGTGACCTGTCCTCCGAGGTTATTATAACGCACCTGGTAAATGTATTACATACCATTTTGCCAGCCCACACCTGTACACCTTTGTTAGACGGAAAGAATTTGATGGGCAGATCTAGACTCACCAGTTGCGAGGTTGACCTTGTCCTGAAGCGACATCTTCGCCACGGCAGCGCTGGCCTGGTGTGGCATGTTATTCATTCGACGGCAAGGAACCATAAATAAATGATAGCTCGTACCTTGGCGTACGCTGCGGTCCATTGCGGGGAGACGTTCTCTATGCGCGGGTAAGCGGAGGATTTCACGGGCAGTATTCAATTATTCACGCGGAGTAGCAGTCGGAGCTGTGCCCGTTGAAGTCGAACTCGAAGTTGAGGTCGATTTGCTCGTGGAAATCGACGTTGAGCTGGAGGATGTCGTCGTACTTGTCGTCGTAGTCGAACTCCCCGGCAGACATTGGTAGTAATCGGCAGAGGGAGTGAGATGGTTTGGTCGGACTGCAGTAGGGCGCTAGAACTTACAATCATTCAACACCGTGCAGACTCCTTGCGAGCACGTCGTGGCACCCGTCCTGTACGAGCATATTAGTCAGAACACGCACAATCGTCGGAGGCCCCGCTGCAAAGCTTACCATCCAATACCGCCACTGGAAGCACAAAATCATCAGTGCAGTGACACACATTCAACTGAGTGATGCCCACTAACCACTGGCCGTACAGCCCAGATTGAGCCAGCACGGATGGCAAGACAGAGATGGCTGTAGCGAGTAACAAAAGAGTCCGCATCGTCGCAGCAGGGAAGGTCGTCATCGTTCAAGTCCCGCCTGGTTTTATTTATGAGATGCCGGAAAATTCGCGGTATCAACTCACCTTGTTACCGATGTAAGGCCGATGTGGGCGAACCTCGTGGGGTTGTGGGCTTGGCTTCGGCGAGTCAAAAGGATGGCTCGTCGGATGATTGGCATCCCTAGGTTATGAGCTGGAGTTCGAGAGAGGACGCAGGAGTATGGGGTTGGTTATCGTGAAGCCCTGAGGCTGAAAAACGGGATATTGGAACAGGATAGCAATTCTAGTCTTCACGGGAGATTCAACTAAAATCGGTTTCGAGTCGATTCAGTCTTTCACAAAAGGGTTCCGAAGGTTGGGCGACATGGTACCGGGGTCCGGCGGATGATTCCTGTTCATGCCTGAGGCTGCTCGGATGAGATTCAAGGAGGAATAGAGTCGGAGTCCGTGGATCGGAGAATGGACTTGGTGGAGCAGGACAAAACAGGCCGCCGATGCTCATGAGGGAGGAGCATGAGAGTGCAGTGATCGGGAGCAGTGATAGCGCTGATCCGACTTGCCGCTTCCCTTGTTCTTTCCCGACCTCCGTCTTCCCAAGTTCTTGTGGCACTGGTCTCACTCCCAAGTTGTTCCTGGCCTCCATACTCTTTCATCAAGACTTGTAAAATGGCTGCGAACTTCTAAAAGTTAATCTCTACCGGCACGCGCTTGGGGCGTGAGCGCGTGAGCAGCGGCGATAAAGTGCTCGACCTCACTCTCTTATCGACGACCATCTGTCTGGCATGGCCCATCCTCAGCGCGACCCACGAGAAACCATCATCCGCAACGTCCTCCTCTTCCCTGTCGATGGAGGCAACCCACGTATCACTCCGATGATCTTCAGCGAAGCAGGCTCCGGGTCGAATCCTCGAGGCCTCTACACCATTAACGTCGATCGCGCGCCTCGTCGGCCAAGATCCCGACCATCCGGGAAAACGACTTTTGGGGCGCGGAGACGTTGTGGTCGTCAAGAGGGCCGAGTGGCCGGCCGGCGGCAGCGTACCTGGGCCTCCCAGCGGAGCAGATAGTGGAGCCGTTCGGTACGCGCTTCATTCCAGAATGGTACAACTCGGACGAATGGACCGTTTTCCTTCAGACTGAGCGAGCCAAAAGTGGGAGTTATTGTTCTTCGTTCGCAGGTTCAAAGCAATCTAAGATTTTTCGAATAGTGAATGATTGGGACGACTGGCCTCTCAGTGAATCGGAGAAGCAGGAAGTCGGTGAGTACTGCAATCTGATCCAGCTAAACTAAATCAACTCGCGGCAGCCAAATCGACTCGGATACTCGACAATTTGAGTACCGCCCGTTCGTTTTCGTTGTTCTCTTCTTGACGACTAAAAACTGTCTTGACTGCCAGACCTGCACAACATACTCGATTGCGGGCATTGCAAGTCAAAGGGTTCAATCGCGCAGCCGCTCCAAGTTTGTAGCAGATGCCGCAATGAGAAGTATTGTTCCAAAGAGTGCCAGGGGCTTGCGTGGGAGGGACACAGGCGGTTGTGTAAAAAGAATGCGGTATCAACTTGAACTTGGTGAACTGGGAGTCGGGAGAACGAGATGGAACTGCGGAGCGGCGCGTTGCGTTGCGTGCTTACAACCGATCTCCTTGGGTGCATCACAGTGGACCGACGGTATTTCGGATGAATATCAGTGTGTCCTATACAATTTCTTGCCAAGCCACGGGCGTCGCCCCAGACCGTCGCCGTCGTCATTCGAGATTGGGCGTGGACTCCAAGATACCGTAGTACGAACTGCGGAGGAAGCATCATGGATGTCGTTGTCGCTGCGGGAGACAGTGGCCGTGTCAAGAGAGGAGCGAGTTTGACCTCAAGATTTCCGGGGTGGGGAGCTGAGCTTCAGTGTTTGCGGATTCCGAGTCGTCGTCGGGTACATAAGTACAGGTGTATGGGACGCCGTCTCGCTTGACAGATCGTTTGAACGCAAGGCAGTGAGACTAGTACTTGTGTCGCTGTCTTGATTCCCGTCCGATAGTTGGGACCTGTATAATGTACCTAGTAGGCTGTGTCTGGCGGAATAAGAGGTCCGACAACAAAATATTCGGCGGAATCAAAACGCGTTCTAAGGTGACCGGGGAAGGAAATGATTGGTTGATGGTGAAGTCGAAGGTGCATATGGTCGAACCAATCCAATCAATCCGAAAAGATGAATGGTCTAAATATACTCACCAAGGTCGAGGTCTAGACCACGCTCTATCCAAACCCGCGCGCGCGTTTCCTTACAGCCACCATTAATTCCGCGTCCTTGGTCCATCAAGGCAATGAATCGCCGTCGTAACCGCCTCCTACTTGCCAGTTCTTCTTGCTATTGGCCAGTTGAAGCAGAGGAATTTGTCGTGAACGATCGACTTGGGATGAGAATGATCACGCGGTTTTCGATTTTGAAATTCCACACGCGCGAATCATCCGCGGGGCGGATCGCCCGACCCCCCCTGGGCTTTTATGGAGAGTCAACGGACGGCGTCATCGTAGTCAGCTTTGTCGACGTGACGACCACGAAGGATTCCTCCCGCCGGTCGCTTATCGACTTGAAATGGCTTGGCGTTGACGACAACAGAGTTGTCGAGTGCATCCGAGATTTCGACGCGGGGAAGGGCCGTTCCCGCCCACCGCCCACCGAGCGCATCTTGCACTGCTAGTTTGCTTGTTCCGACTCCGGGCGGAAGAAGTGTTGCGTTTCACGTCGTCCAAGACAGTGGACCCGGGCAAGATGGCAAGCGAGAATCAAAGTTGACGTGGTTGCCATTCATCAGCACTATATAAGCACCGACTGATCCCCTGACACCTTTGTGCCTTTTTCGCCCCCCCCACCACCACTTTTTCCGAGCCCTCCCTCACCGAGCCAGCCTCGTCCCTCGTCCCTCACTCTTTCTCGAGCCAGTCTCTACCCACCTTTCGTTTATCCAACATCAATATCCACGATGGTCTTTGTCTCTGCTAGGTCCGCCGTCTTCGCGATTTTCTCCCGGATTTTGCGCTGATTAATTTTTTTTGGAGCAGCCTTTTCCTCCTCGCCTCTGTGCTCCCATCCGTGATGGGCCTGACGCTCGACACGCCCGCGGATACCGAGTCCAACGGCGCCATCGCCGTCACCTGGAAGACGGTCGCCACAGACCCGTACGTCGTGTCTTATCTGCGCCTGCCTCCCTCCGACTCTGACTCGTGGCATGGCACAGGAAATTCACCATTCTCCTCGTAGACCAGGACAACAAGGAGTCCATTGACGCTCAAACCGGTGTCGACCCCACTCTCCTGAAGCAAACGGTCAACCTCGGCACTGTCACCCCTGGGTACGTCTTGTCCTGTCCTGCATCCATCCATCCATTCATCAATCACCCTTTAGTAACTACATCCTGCAAGCCGTCAACGCCGACGACATCGAAGTGCCGCTCTCCACTTCTGGCGCCTTCAAGATCGGCGCTGCCGGTTCCATCGCTGCAGCTGGTGCAGGGGGTAACAACGCTGCTGCCGGCGGTGCGGTTGCTGGTGCTGGCGGTGCTGCCGCTGCGACCTGCCCTCCTCCTACCACCGTCACGGTTACGGCGGCTGCTGGGGCTGCTACTGGGGCTGCTTCCACTGGTGCTGCTTCCACTGGTGCTGCTTCTGGATCTGGAGCCGCCGCTGCCGCCGCCGCCGCCCAGGCCGCAACAGCTGCCAAGGCCGGCAAAGGCAAGGGCGCTGCTCAAGCCGCCGCTGCAAAGGGCAAGGGCGCTGCTCAAGCTGCCGCTGCAAAGGGCAAGGCCGCCGCCGCCGCCGCAAAGGCAAAGAGCCCCTTTGGCAAGAACGTCGGCCGTAGCCTGTTCTCCGCAAAGTTCGGCCGTCGGGAGCTCTTCCGGGATTAGATTGCTAGACTTACCTTGAGCGTTGTTTCATCTTTTGGATTTTTCATGTTGTATAATGATTGAGACGAGTGGTTTTCTTGGGCACCGAAAAAAACTTGTGTGTGTGCGAGCACGTTGTTACCGGCAGCTTCGAGGATTGTCTTGGCGCGATATCCATCTGACGTGCCAAGACTTGCGGATGCAGAGCTATAATGGAGGATGGATGGGCGCGTTGATGTGTCGCGACGTTTTGTGAGACGGCAACTTAAGGGATGTGTGCCAGCACCCCGGGCGCGTTCGGCGGCGTTGTGGCGCAGGGCGTTCCACTTGTGATCAAAGAAGTTAATATTGCGATAAGCGGCAATAAGCAATCAACTTGAATGGGCAAAGGAACACTGCCAGAGGCAAGGGACAAGTGGATAATCGAATTCAGATGCATATTCTTCGGGTTGGCCGTTGGCGGCGTATTAGCTACAGTATGCGGGGAAATATCAGCCCTTGATTGACTTCCGTTCGAAATCCTGTACTGGTTGAAACGGCAACCGCAACAGCAGTAAGTAGCCCCAGAAGCAAAGCTACTGGATGAGCGGTCGAGGATGTCCGAAAGGCATACGGTTCGTCAAGGGCGTATGCATTCCGACTGGCACTTCGAGCTGTAACAGCCTGTAAAAAAGTATCAACGTATACGCAGACTTCACCTCGAATGAGAAAGATCGACCTCCGTTCAAAATCCCAGGGTTGAGAACCAAGGTTGAACGACGACCGCAGTAGTTAATGCTTAGCCCCAGAAGAATTTCAAGTCGAGCATCAAGTCACGTCGAGCCGCGAATCTAGGAGACAGCCCACTCTGCTGCGAATTGCAAAGGTGACGCCGGCTTGTTGGAGGAATTCCCAACACAACGCCAGTGGGTCGACTAGAGTAGTAAAATACTTCAACCTGTAACCTGGAATAGTCGAAAAAGATTTAATTGCCTTCAGTGGTGAAACGCAGCAATACTTGCTAGCGCTATCCATATAAACGGGTCCAAGGGAAATGTGGGTCCAGTTGCGACTCGTGAGTCTGCGAAAATCCAGAGCTTCGAACAGTCTGTGGCGTGCGCGTTTCGTTGCACGAAGGTACTAGGCGGTGCCACTTTTCGGAGGCTTTTATTTCCGTTGGAGTTGGGTTCGCCGGCTTCCCGGTTCCAGGTGTGCCAAAGAGTGTAAAGACGCTCGACTTTGAGAGAAGTTATCATCGGAGCAGGCAGATCAATTGAGGGCAAGGGTGAACATCTAAAAAGCCTACATATAATATCTGGTTATGAACTCATCATCGACCCGAATTCACTAGTCACGATTCCGAATCCACGTCGGCAGACACATCCATTCAGCCATTTCATTCGCCACACTCGTGCATTCCGTCACCGAGAAATCCAACCCCGCCTCCTCGAGCGATTCCAGCACGCTGTTATACGGATGGTGTCCATGCACGAAGAGAATCGCGGCACCTTTGAGGGCGTGATCAGGCATGTCCAGCCGCACGGTGAGCATCTCGAGAAAGCACTCATAATCGAGTACCATTCTATTCTCAAATGCAAGGTGGATTTGGGATAGGCGAGGAAGAATGGCCGTGTCGCTAAGTAAAGAAATGAAGGAGTTCATGGGATACGAATCTTCGTCCGAGTCGGATTCGGATGCCTCATCGTCTGGCAAGCTCTGGAGGCTGACTGCCAGCTCAGCCAGGGAGGGGAGTCTCGCGAAGACGTCCCTGATCAATCCCACATGGGGCGCGCCCCTCACGCCAAGCTTTCGCAACGGGCTTGAGGAATTTGTGAGGAAGCGGTCGAAAGCAGGGATAATGCGCGTCTCGGATGAAACGAGCTCAATGGTGATTTGTTCAAGGTTAGGCACCCTGAGATGCGCCAAAATTTCGACACGCGAAACGTAGAGACATTGGAGTTGGGGTAGTTCGATGATGTCGGCCACGGTCCAGTCCAATGTTGTCTCTGGAAACAAGACACTGATATGGGCTTCGACGAGGGAAGGGTTGCCATGCAAGAGCTCCTGGTGGGTCTCCCAGGGCGCGTCGAAACAATAACGGGTAAGTTGGTTGAGTGGGGCGAGAAATGATACGCTGGAATTGTCGCGGATGATATTCACGTCGACGAGAGATTCAGCTGTTTGAAAGCAATGGATGGACAGCGGCGAGTCCTCGTCATCCTCGTCGCACCATTCTATCCACAGCCTGCGCAGTGCTGGAACGCGGTTGGAAAGGGCTGGCAGCAGAGCATGCAGCGCTTGGGTCAAAACGATCCAGAACTCCTCCCATCGCGGCGAATGCTGGATTAGATACTCGAACATCTGGATTTGCGGGGTCGCCCAGCGCTCGGAGTTCGATCCATTAAAGTGGATTTTGAGCATTTGTGCGCGCTGCACCTGTGTCTTGACCGCCTCCATCGGGTAATCGTATTGGGAATAAGGCAGGACAAGCAGGGACCACAGCGAAGGGGCCGAAATGGCGATAGCCCTCCAATGGCTGCAGACGTGGGTCAAGTTCCAAGGACTCTCCCCAAACTGAAACTGGCTTCGGCAGAACGCCTCCGAGACGGTGGGTAGCGTCCAAGCAAAGATTTCACCCAGTATCTCGGGAGCGAGCGAGCGGAGCGGGGAAAGGACAGACTTGTGTTGTTCGTGGGAGAGAGCAAGCGTACGGCGTCGAGTCTGCAGTTGCTTGATCTCGTCGTCAATCGAGACCAGACGCGCGCCCATCTCCGACGTAATGGTCCGAAGAAACGGGATTTCTGCGGCTTTGGGGGGTTCATTGGAGTGCAAGAGGGTGTACAGTCGGCCAGCATCGGGTGCATCATGTTTCTGGTCACCCACAGTTTCACCAGGAGACTGGAGTGAACTGGTGTCCGACGCGTCCATTGGCTTTGGTAAGAGAGAGAGCGAGTGTTCCTGATTGGCCGCATTTGGCAAGTATTTGGCCATTGATGCGCTCGCTCCTCCTCTTCCACTGGCCCCCGTCTTTCAAATTCCATGGATTTCCCTTGTGAAAGAAGATCAACTCGTCACCTATTAGACTGGATTCGCCCGCCACCGAAACCTCATGATGTGCTGGTCTTCTTGGCGTAGTTGGGGACTCCTGGTGAGTACGTATTTGGAATTCCAATGTTTCTCACCTCCAGCGAAAGAGCTAGAGCGCAACCCTGGGCTCATGAACTACCCCGCCTGTCAACAGAATTCAATCTCCAGCGAGGTCATATCCTGGACGATTTCGGCGTCCCGACACGCAGTCCCAGCCACGTCTCCCTCCCTCTGGCCCTCGTCTTTCAAATTCCATGGTTCTACCTTGTGCGGGAAGACTATCTCGACACCGATCGGACTGGACTCGTCTGCTAGCAACCCCACCTAACCCGACGCTTCAGGCGTGCTGTTGGGCACATGAGGGAAGACCGAGTCGTCGCCGATAGCTGGACCACTGCGCCGCCGTTCACCCGCTCACTCCTATCGTTCTTCTTGGCCTTATGCTTGTGAGCGCTGGAGCTACTTTGATGAGGTGTTTTTTTGGGAGGGGGTGCGTATTCGGCCTGCCATAAATCTCAATGTTTCTCAAAAGCCCTAAAGCGCAACCCTAGGCCCATCGTCGACGCCCCCCGCAAATTTAATTCGGTCTCCAGCAAGGTCATATTGTTGGCGATCCACTTCACGTTCCGATCTTGTGACTGTCAGTGGCACGCGGAAGACGGCAGTGCTCCCAGGGACGTGTCTGACCGTACAGCACCCACCGCGGTCTTGGAAAGGTTGGTTCCCCCCTTCTTCCTCCTCTTCTCTTGTTGACGTATCTCCTTTGCAGAGGTCGAGTACGATAGCCCTGGTCATTGCAGACTGAAAGTGTGTTCCCACCGCCACAAGATTCTCTGCGCGAAGTTGTCGAGTTCCATGTACGGATGAGCTAGGAACGGAACCATCGTCACCGTATGAGTGCCGGCTGTGAAGAATCCTCCTCTACTTCGCTTGTGACACCCCGCCGATCCCACCTTTTTCACACCATCCGTTGCGTCCCGTCATGCCCTTAACGGCGCTCCAATGGGTCGGACGACACCCACGGGCATCCTGCTTCTCATAGCCCGTGTCCTTCGCCTGCGGAATCCAGATTCCACACCGATCCATCTCTTGCGAAGTATGTCGCTGACGGAGAGTAATGCAAGGGGCGTACGAGCTCCCTTGGCGGTGGCGCAGCCACTGCGGCGGGATGCAATTCAGAACACCACCTGTGTGGGTGCATGTGCGTTGCATGTCAGCGTCGTGAACGGCAGTAGCTGGGGCGGCATCTCTCCTGAGGCAGGCTTAAGTGCATGGGGCGATTGCGGAGCCAAGGCATGGACACGGGCTCCTGGGTCGGTGAATCGGATATGGTGAGCCCTTCAGCTCTCCGTCCTCCCTTTCTGCCGTCGTTGGTGAGAGGCTGCCTCGTGATACTTTCGTCCAGAAATTAATGCTCTTCATGCAGGTTTGACGCTGCTCACCATGATGCTGCCCTGCACCGAGCTGCGCGGTTTTTCCCTCAAATCCTCAAAGCCGCATCCCAGTACCGACACACCCTCCACTCCCCAGACCCTCGCTAGCCTCCTTGCCCACTTTCGTCCCCATCCCGCGGTTTTGGCCTAGGATGTAGCCCATACCTGAGTCATACCTCATCCCGCCCCGACGTCTCCACACTCCCACTTGCCCCGCCCCGATGCTGCCGCGGGAGTCATTCGCAATGGGCCACGCCGTCGACTGCGCCCCAAGTATGAGCCTTGTGCGCTGAAAAACCGGCTACATCCAGCCGTGGTCTATTGCTGTACGGCGCTTGCAAAAACGGGGGGAGGGGCGGGCGGGGTGTTGGGTCCGGCATGTGGTGGTAATAGTGCGGTGTGCATCTTACTCCCTCGCTCAATATTGACTTGTCGTAGACCACTTTGGGAGGAATTCGAAAGCGGAGAGGTGGATTTAGGCCGTACATATACATGGGTTTTGGGTACAGAGGTTTCCGAAAGTACAAGATATTTACGCCCACTCCAGGGCAGAATTAATTTGTATCGAGAATGTGAGTAACAAGAAAGTGTTCTCAGGAAAGAGAATCACCCCACCATCGTGCTTCAGTACGAGGAGAAATGTACATCCCAAGGATTCAAGCTCGCAGCCATCGCCGTAACCGATTGGGCGTACTTCATCCACTCATCCGAGTCGTCGTCGGATGGCATGTCTTTGAATACCTCTTCGGCGAAGGAGAGGTCGCGCAAGCTCGGGAATCGGCCTAGCCATGCCGCGAGCGCGTCCGTAGTGGTGCTGTCGCGACTGAGGTGCGTGAAGTTGTGATTCCGTAGGATGAGGTGGGTGACGCGGTGGAGGTGCCGCTCGGGGGCATCCGCGTCAAGGACGTCGGTGGTCTGCCAGGGAAGGTTCTTGGAGGCAAGGTCAAAGTCGAAGGAGAGAATGAGCGGTGTGGAGCTGGGATGCTGAGCGATGGCGTCGAGGGCCGACCGGTAGGAAGCATAATCGAAATGCGACAGCAAAAGAGGGAATATGATGTGGATTTCCTCCACTTTGGGAGTGATGGCGAGGAGATGACGGATGTAATCGGGGGGTGCATTGAGACGCGTTATGTTGGTTGCCGTCGGCGGGATTGGCATGGACCAACACGGCGAAAGCGAGTAGGAATCGCAGGTCAACTGGGAGACGCTCTCGTGCCGGTGTATGATGGCGAAGAGGTCGGCAAACGAGAGATTACACCCCGGCTGGGTTTTGAAATGCTTGAGAGATGGTCCTCGGTCAAACTTTGCGACAAGGGCCGAGTGGACCGAATGAGCGTGAATACCCAGATCCCCCATGACGAAGGTCGGGTACGCGAGGGGTCCGAAGGATACCAGGGTGTGCTTATCTGCCAGCATCTGGATGTGTAACGAGTCCCAGACCCTCCTCCGCCCAAGTCTCTTGTGAGACGTGCCTCTACGGACCACTCGCGCCCAGTCAAAAGCCGATACGCGCATGTGAACACGAGGCCAAGGCTGCAGTGGACGAGCAGGATGATGAGGTTTGGGATGATCGTGTCCAAGTCCAATCGCCTCCATGTCAGCGGCCGCAACGGGTGGTGCATGGGGCGGGATACTGGGGGCACAATCGAAGGGCGAAACACACACATCCACTGTCGGTAAGGAACAATGAGGTGGTGAGTGGCGGTTTGCGGAAGCCTTGCCAAGAGACGTACGACGGCTGTGTGTCGCTCTCTCGGTATGTCAAGGCGTCGGTCATCGTTGTCCGCAAAGCAATTGTAAATGAGAACGTCCGGGATGGGCGTCGTCGAAGCCAGGATGGACGCCAATCGTGCATATCTGGCTGCACACTGTTTCTCGGATTTAAGCCGCTCTGTGTGTAGAGTTCCTCGAGGACACCGCTCGATGCCTTTGAAGCACACGAGTCGTTGGATTGGGCATAGGTGCGCCACGAAAATGATGAGGTGGAGTGAGTCCGAGAGCGTGAGTTCGACGGTGCCGGCTTGCACGTCCGACGGCGGGATGGAGAGCCAGCAAAGCAAGTGCGGCGATGCAATGCGGCGAAAACGAGAGGAGACGTGCAACGCTGCTGGTAGATCCTCGCTCATGAAAGAGCATATTCGATCCAAGAGCTCATCGGGGAGACCGTCCATGGCCAAGAGCCAGTGAGAGAACGAGGGAGACCGAAGTCTTTGAGAGGGAGAGAGAGATTCAATGCCCCGTTGCGTTCCGGGAAGAGATACACGGCGTTGCTGGTGTCGAGCAGTGGCAAACTCAGCATTCGTCCAGGCCGCGAGAGGTGCGTTGTGCGTCTCACACCCTCGCTCTGTATTGACTTTTCGTAGATTCCTTTGATGTCTTCAGAAGGCGGGGAGGAGTATTTTTGATCAAGAGAGCGTACATGTACATCGGTTTCTGTACAAATGTGTCTGAATCTACAAGATATTTATTTACGCCTACTCAAGGGCAGAATCGAATTGTATGGAGAATTTGAGCGACAAGAAATCGTTTATGTAAAAACAGACAATCGGTAGTTGGACACTCGCTTCATTCCTCTCGTGTGAAGCTGTCCGTGTCTCGAGGTCGAGGCACCGTCCCAACCAACCCAAGCGACCTCTATTCAGACAACCCTACATCCTGCCTACAGCATGAGATCGTCATACGAAATGTCAAACTTCACATCCCAAGGGTCCAAGCTCGCAGACAACGCGGTGACCGATTGCGCGTACTCTCCACACTCATCGGATGGCATGTCTTTGAACACGTCGTTGGGGAAGGAGAGCTTTTGCAGGCTCGGGAACCGGCCTAGCCATGCCGAGAGCGCGTCGGTAGTGGTGCTGTCGCGACTGAGGGGCGTAAAGTTGCGATTCCGCAGGATGAGGTGGGTGACGCGGTGTAGGTGCGGCTCGGGGGCATCCGAGTCCAGGATGGTGGTCTGCCAGGGGAGGCTCCCCAACGTAAAGTCAAAGTGGAGGGAGAGAATGAGCGGAGTGGAGCCGGGATGCTGGGCGATGGCGTCGACCGCCGATCGGTAGGAAGAATAATCAAACTTCCTTCTGTGCAACAGAAAAAGGGGGAACATGATGAAGATTCGCTCCACGTTGGGAGCGATGGCGAGAAGATGAGGGATGTAAGCGGGCGGTGCGCTGAGATGTGTTACGTTGCTTGCAATCGCCGTCGGCGGGATTGGCATGGACCAGCACGGCGAGAGCGAGTAGGGCTCGCAGGTCAAATGGGAGACACTTTTGTGCCGTTGTATCATAACGAAGAGGTCGGCAAACGAGAGATCGCACCAAGGCTGGGTTTTGAAACGCTTGAGAGACGGTCCCCTGTCGAGCTTTGCCACAAGGGCCGAGTGAACCGAGGGGCTTATCCTCTGACAAAACTCCCTCATTACGAAGGTGTCGTCGAGGGGCCCGAAAGTTACTAGGGTGTGCTTTCCAGCCAACACCTGGATGCGTAAGGACTTCCAAAACATCCTCACACCCAAATCTCGTGTAAGGCGCGACTCTATAGACCACTCGCGCCCAGTCCAAAGTCGGTATGCGCATTGAAACCCGAGGCCAAGTGTGTAGTTAGCGAGTAGGTTGATGAAGTTTGCAATTCTCTTGTCCGAGTCCCATGGCCTCCAGGTCAGCCGTCTGGGATCGTTGTAGAGTGCCGGCTCCCTTGACACCGGGGGCAAAATCGACGGTCCGAAAATGGATATCGAACTTTCCTTAGCCTGAGGAACAAGGAGACGGTGGGTGGCGGTTTGCGGAAGCCTTGCCAAGAGACCCACGACCGCCGCGTGTCGCTCCCTCGGTACCTCAAAGCGACGGTCGTGATCCGCAAAGCAATTGTAAATGAGAACGTCCGGGATGGGCGTCGTCGCAGCCAAAATGGACGCCAATCGTGCATATCTGGCTGCAGACTGTTTCTCGGCTTCAAGTCGCTCCTTCTTTGGAGTGCCTCGAGGACACCTCTGGATGTCTCTGAAGCACACGAGTCGTTGGATTGGGCATATGTGGGCCACGAAAAGGATCAGGTGGAGTGAGTCCGAGAGCGTGAGCTCGACGGTGCCGGCTTGCACATCCGAGAGAGGAATGGCTAGCGAGGAGAGCAAGTGCGGTGATGCAATGCGGCGAAAACGAGAGGAGATGTGCAACACTGCTGGTAAATCCTCGCTCAGGAGAGAGCAGATGCTATCCAAGAGCTCGTCGGGGAGACCGTTCATCGAGGCGGAAAGGAAGAGGCGGCTGATGGGAGTAACGTCATCCAATTCAAGATCTATCCGAGTCGTTCGTGCAAGTACAAAGGAATAAAGATACACGAGACATATTGAAGGACGGCTCCCCACGACGACGACTCCGGTGTGAGATGAATCCATCCCAAGTACTGCCCTGGCCCATGTCTGACACTCATCCCATCTCGAGCGCAATATTAGACGCACACTCACCACCCGGGCCAGCGCCATCCACCATCTCTTCCTACTCGCCATTGCAGAAAACGACATCCCCAGGGCCGCTCACCCCAGGACACATCCTCATAATCGCCTCCACGACCCCGAGACGCTGCTCATCCGACATGACCTCAAAAGCTCTCTGGTCAAAAGTCACGCGCCGCAGGCTCGGGAAACGTCCTAGCCAGGGTGCAAGCGCAGTGCACATCATGGAACCGGTGTATACCTGGCTCTCATGGGGCTTCCAAGAGTCGAAATAGCAGGAATAGTATAAGGCACGCGTAGACCCGGTGGTGCAAAGCCTGAGGTTCTCGACGTCGTGCAGCTGCGTCTCGGGCGCAGGTGAGCTGGGGTCCATTGGTATCTGCCACGGAAGATTCGTAGCTTCGAGGTCGAAGATGAAGGACATGGTGCGAACGCGCGACCCCGGGAGACGAGAGATGGCATTGAGGGCCGTGCAATAGGCGGCATGGTCAAAGACCGGTAGCGGTGGCGCCTTGGAGATCACTGGCAGCCGACTCGCAAGTGGGGAGAAGGTCAGGTCTATCCGCTCGACGTGCGGAGCAAGTGGAAGGAGATGGGGGAGGTAGGAGGCAGGGGCACTGAGACATTCTATCCGGCTGGGGATATGATGCTGGGATGGCGAGGTAGATCGCAGCGAGGATGGCCGAATCGAGTTGGGTGAGCAATCGAGGACGCGCAGATCCTCCTGGCGGGCTACAAAAGCCACGAGGTCGGGGAAGTTCATATTGCTTCCCGACTCCACTGCTACATTCCTGAATTGGAAGTCAGGGTATGCGAGGAACGCCGAGTAAATCGAATCGGGGACGCCGCGCAGAGGCTCGATGACGAAGGAATTCTCCATATAGAGGCGAGTGACCAGCGTGTACTTTTTCGATAGGCTCCGAATGCGTATCCCTGCGCCAAAACAGAGATTTTTGGGATGCACGTCTTTGGATATACGCTCTTCCACCGACCATCTGTCCCCGACCACTCGACGAAACAGCCACTGAAGAAATCTCCACGAGTTCCCAAAAAGACATGTCGGAATTATCAAGAGCGGGATGACGACGATTTCGGAAAATAAAAATGATGGGGGGACTCGAGGGGTAATCCATATCGGGGATGGTCCAGTGCGGGGGCGGGATACACGAGCCCAATCGCCCTGGGCAATCAACAGGGTGTCCGTGGCGGTTTGCGGAAGATGTGCGAGAAGATGGAGAGTGACAGGGTGCAATTCACGCGACGTCAACATCTCCGTCCACCCGGATTCCATTTTGTCGTAGATCACTATGTCTGGAATGGGCGCCGTCGCGCCGAGGATGGGACCCAGCCGCTGAAACTCGGATATTGGCATCCTCCTTATGTTTTGGAAACACTCCAGCCGTTTGATTGGGCAGATGTGGCTCACGAACACGATGAGGTATAGCGAGTCGGAAAGCACGAGTTTCACGGTTCCAGTACGAATTTGGGACCGCGATATGCCCAACCGGAAAAGCAGGTGGACCGATGCTATCCGTCGAAGGCTGGAGCATATGTGCATCGTCTTGCATAACTCCTTTCTGCCCATGAAGGAGCAGATGCGATCCGACAATTCGTTTGGAAGGTTTTCCATGGAGATTGCTAGTGAGAAAATCGTCAGCCTTAAACCCGGACTCGGAGAACATACGCGACTAACACTATTACACGAGTTTTAGGCCCACAAACGCAGCTCTGGTGCGAACGGCAAAGCGATGATGAGAGCAGGAGGAAAGGAGGTTTGATGCCAAGTGTCGTGACCCTCGCTTTGCCTTTGCTGACGCATGTTGTGGACGCGTCAACGCGTCTTGATGTGATATCGATTCCGCATCACTGAGCCTTGCGCTTGACCTCCATGGCCGTTCACACAATACGCACAACATCCACACTCTACGCATGTGGCACTCTTCGTGACGGAAAATGGTTTAGTCTCAAAGGCCGGCGTAAAATCGAAGAGTATCGGCGAGCCACTGAGAAACGTCTGAAGGAGACTCGTGCGTGGGTTTCCCTTGGTTATATCTGCACGTATGACGCGTCCTTAGGTCAAGCATTAGACTCAACACGCCGGAAAGATGATCCTCCACCTCGAAACGCGGCATTCCGACTCCAGATGGAGGATTTGACCGAGGCCTATATCCGGTGTTGCACCCAACAGACCCTGGCTGCTGACAGGAGAGCCGGGGAACAATTCCCAGCCGAGGACGAAGAAGAATACACGGTCTATTCTATCAAAGTGGTGGATATGTCTCGTGCGTCGCAACCCCTCAATGGTTTGTGCTTGTCAAACACCTCCAGATACGAGGGACGTAGATGTAATTATGAACCGGAAGGACGCCATCGCCCCAGCGCTGGTTGTCGAGGGACTCATCCCTTCTGCGCCCTACAGGCCCAATTTTGCCGTTGCACTGCGCGTTCTTGAGGCGTTTCGCGAGATTCGCGTACAGAATCCTGTGTCCGAGGTACGAGAATACGTGAAGACGCTCTGCAACCGGCACGGGGTGCGATGTTCCTCCAGTCCCTCGATTCTGGCCCAACTAACGCGCTTGGCAGATCGAATTCTCTCAGACCTTGTACACCCGATTCTCCAAAGCATACGACTTGTACCTCGAAATCCACGAACACGCAGACAAGCGTATGGAGGAATTGGAAGATGAGATGTCGGCCTCGGAGAATTGAATCAGACATTCCGCCATACGACGACACCGGCGCTCCAGATTCCTCGTGTATCTATCCGCCTTTCAAATGTAGAATTAGTCGAATGTAATAGGTTATCGTGCTCGTCAAGCCTCGCTTTCTTGCTCCCTCCCGCATTCTTCTTGCATTCCAACATTGAGTCTTCCTCCGACAAAATACGCATCCATTCTACATTTCCTAGAGAATCGAGAGAGATACTTCAAGTTAGTACATAACAGTAATACAAGGACCGCTACCCAGTAGGAAGGCTTCCAACAGCCGTATTGTAGACACATACTCAAACACCAAATGCCACAGCCCGTCCTAGTCAATTCCGGAAAACGACATCCCCAGCACCCCTCATCCTCGGACATGCAGCCACAATCGCCTCCGCCACCGCGAGACGCTGCTCATCCGACATGGCCTCAAAAGCGCCCTTGTCAAACGACACGCCTCGCAGGTTCGGGAAACTTCCGAGCCACGGCGCAAGCGCCCTGTGGACCAAGGAAGCGGTATATACTAATCGCGCTGTGGCCGTGTAATAGTATAGAGCGCGCTTGGACTCGGGAGCGCAAAGCACGAGATGCTCGACGCGATGGAGATGCGTCTCAGGCCTGTCCTGATCAGATTCGGCGTCCATTTGCCACGGAAGATTCGTAGCTTTGAGGTCGAAGATGAAACCCAGGGTGAGAACGTGCGACCCCGGGAGACAGGCGATGGCATTGAGAGCCAGGCAGTAGGCGGTATGGTCAAAGGCCTGTGGCCGGATGGAGATCGCTGGCACTGGCAGCTTACTCGGGAGTGAGGGGAAGGATAGGGATAACCACTCGACATGCGGAGTGAGCGGGAGGAGATGGGGAATGTAAGAGGCGGGTGCGATGAGTTCTTCTATCTTGCAGGAGATATGATGCTGAGAAGGCGAGGCCGATACAAGCGAGGAGGGCTGAATCGAGTCGGGCGAGCACTTGAGAGTACGAAGATCCACCTGACGAGCTACAAGGGCCACCAAGTCGGTGAAGATCACATTGCTCTTGGATTGCACCGTTACATCTGTGTACTGGGGGCCAAGGGATGCCAGGAAGGCCGAGTAAACCGAATCGGGAACGCCGCGCAGAGGCCCGATGACGAAGGACCCCAGTCTGAGGCGGTGATTGACCAATGTGTACCTTGTCGACAGCTTCTGGACGTGGATCCCTCCGCCAAACAGGGGCCTTTGGGAAAAAAACGTCTTTGGATATACGCTCCTCCGTCGACCATCCGTACCCAAACACTCGACGAATCGCCCACCAAAGGATGCCGCACAGGTTGGCTACAAGGCATAGCGGAATTGCCCAGAGCGTTAGGCAAAGAAATTCGGAAAATGAGCGGGGGAGTGGGACGCTGATGGCCCATGATGGGGGTGGTCCGGCGCGAGGGCGAGATACAGTTACTGAATTGCTCGGAATGATCAGCAGGGTATCCGTGGCGGTTTGCGGAAGATTCGCGAGCAGATGCAGAGCAAGCGTGCGAAATTTTGGCAATGCCCCCCGTTCTCTCCACTCAAACCGTTCTCCCCGCTCGAATTCCACTTTGTCGTGGATCAAGAGGTCTGGAATGGGCGCAGTCGCGCCTAGAATCCGACTCAGCCGCTGCATCTCGGATGCTCGTATCTTCCTCGAGTTTCCGAAACACTCCAGCCGCTGGATGGGGCATATGTGTGCCACGAAAACGATAAGGTGGAGCGAGTCGGAGAGCTCGAGTTTCACGGTTCCAGTTTGCATGTCCGACTGCGAGATGCTCAAACGGAAAAGCAGATGGGGCGCTGCGATCCGTCGAAGGCTGGAGGATATATGCATCGTCGTGCATAGCTCCTTTTTGTCCATAAAGGCGCAGATGCGATCCAATAGTTCGTCTGGCAAGTCTTTCATAGATGCCTTGAGAGAATCCGAAATCGTCAGTCCATGTAGCCGACCGCACATGTTCTGAGCTCACAAACGCAGCGAGCGCTGTTCCGTGATTAGCAGCGACGTTGGCTAGTAGCAAAGTTCAGCAGAGTATGTGAGTTCGCAGTGCGCACAGGGCATCGGAGAGTGGGAAGAAATGCAAGCTTTAATGCGGCGAAGATCACATTGCTCCTGGACTGCACCGTTACCTCCGTGTAAGTACTGAAGGTCAGGGAATTAGCGCCGCTGCGGACATGAGTAGCAGCGGAACGTTGCTAATGGGCCGTGTTGGCACTAGCAAAGTCCAGTGAGCTCACGCAGGAACAAGACTCGAGAGCAGTGGAAGGAGAGCAGGTTTGTGCCAATGGACTCAATCGTCATTAGCCTGTGAGGACTCGTAAGAGAAGAGGTATGTATGCAGGTATCTATCTAATCTCTGTGGTCTGTAGGTATTGTGTGTGTAAGTAAGTATGTAGATGTGTACGAATCGAGGTCCATAATCCTCGCCCTCGTCGTTCGTAAGAAAGAGTCCGTGTAGGGAGCACTGCGTGCACTGCACTTAGAGCGCAAAGACAGCAACGACACCAGCAACGACCGCAGCGCCAGAAACACCCCAAGCAGCAGAAGCACCGCTCGACCCGCTAGCGCTAGGAGACGCCGCCGAGCCCGAGGTCGAGCCAGAGGGCTTGCTGGAGGTTTTGGCACCGGAGGCGCCAGCAGGGGCAGACCGGAGGCGCTGCCAGAGGGAGTGGCGGAGGCCGGAGCTGGGGAGGAGGGTCAGTGTGAGTCAGGGCAGAGAAGAGACAAGAGATGAAGGAGGGGAGTAGGAAGAGGGGCGAGGAGAGGGCGAGGAGAGATAGGCAAGGAGGAAGATAGGACGACACGGGGAGAGGGAGGAGCCGCCCATGCCCAAGGGACTGACAACGAACCGAAGCCCGAAGCCCGTGCTCCTCCTCCTCCTCGCTCCCCTTTGAGAAACGACCAAGACAAATAACTCACCAGCACCGCTAATGGTCGCACCCGCAGCAAACAGATCGGCACTCTGGTACGGCACGCAGCTGCTCGTAGGAGCAGGGGTAGCCGTGTACGGCAGGTTGTCGTAGTCGATCGGGGAGGCCTCAGGGGGCTGGGTGTATACCGAGGTGACGCCGTTGACGACGTAGGTACCGACGGGGGTCATGTCGTCGCCCTGGCACTGTAGGTAAGGAAGAGTGTCAGTGTCGGAGGGACAGCGAGGGGAGGGAGACAGTACTCACGAACTCGAAGGTACCCTCCTGAGCGGTGTTGGGGGCATTGTAGTCACAGCCGAGACGGTCGTAGATGTTGTTGCAGAGACCACCGGGGTTGGAGCCGGTCATGTCGCAGACCTTGCCGCAGAAGGCACCGTTGCCGATGAAGCTGGAAAGGGTCGTCAGCGACAGTACGGGGACGATCGGAATTAGGGTCATTCGTCCGCAATCACACGAGGCGTTGCGTGGCAACGACCCTAAACGAGGCAAAACGGGAAACGGAAAAAAGGACTCACAAGCTCCAATGCTGGACCTGCGCAAACGTGTTGTTGTCGCCATTGCTGCTGGGGAAAGCGTTCGAGTAAACGAGACCACCCATGGGGTTCCCCTCGCCGTCCTGTCCCCCAGAATCAAGCTCACCACCGTCCGTACCGCCGACGTTCAGGAGAGCCTGGTTAAGGGTACCAGCGACCTGGATGTACGACTTGGTCTGGACGAACTGCAGACCAGTGACGGCGCCAGCGGGGATGATCCGGGTACCGTGGCCGGCCTTGGAGCACCAAGCGACGACGTCACCCTCGGCATCGGCGATGGTGGTGTTGGGAGGAGCAGGCGCCCATAGACACCAGTCGTCAATGTGGTTGACATACATCGTCTGGCAGAGCGACTCCTGGTTTTCGGTGGTCGAGTTGCAAATGTTGTACCCGCTCTGGAAGCCACGGGGGTCATCGGTGTCGGTCATGACATGGTAGGGCTGTCTTGGATGTCAGCTCTCCTTTTTCGACGCCAGCTGGCAGAGGAGACGTACGATCTGGTCATGGGGCACGACCTTCTGGTTGAGAGGGTCCTTGGAGAAGTAGTCGGCGCTGACGACGGAGGAGAGGGCGAGGAAGGAAAGCAAAAGAGTGGATGTGGACATGGCTGTCGTCGTGGTGGTGGTGAGGGGAGGAGGAGGATTTTCTTGATGGCATCACTCAGAAATTTGAATGACCTTAAGCTCCACATGGCCGTTGCCGTACTCTGTCCAGTCTAATATCATCGCATTCTTCATTCCACAGACATTCTATTGTACATAACGTCTACGGGCCTACATATGGTATCGTACAAAATAAGACACACGTAGACAAAAGTGAAAGGGAGGAGCAGCAGCGCAGTCACCCGGCCCGTCACTTGTACAGCCGACAGCCACCGCCCTACACGAGCCCCGCCAGTATCGCTGCAAAGAGCGCAACAGCCACCAGAAGATCGCCAACAGTGAAGGCGGCGTCAGGAGCACCGGCACGCGACCATAGAGCGGACTGTGCCTTCAAAAGGAAGAGCAGCAACGGCCTCAGCAATGGAGCCGCGCCCAGGCCCTTCACTTGCGCGACAGACCATATCCGCCCAAGCCCCGCCGGTATCTCTGCAACGAGGGTAGTAGCAGCAGCAGCCGATAGCCAGTGGCGCCGGCGTGGACTGGTTGACAGGCACGCCGCCTCGCGCAACGCAAATATATCAGTGAGCGGGAGACGATTCGAGTCCTGGGCGACGTGGGTTGGTGGGTGTGACGATGGAGTCTGAATGGGCACCGAGAACAGGGTGATGACGGAGGACGTTCCTTGAAGATCGCCCGAAGACTCGCCTTGCAGCAGTGAGCCGCCCAAGCAAATTGAAAGGCTGCCACCAGTCTCCGCCTCCCCGGGAACAGATGTCGAGAAAGGACGAGAAAAGAGGTTAGACTGTGCCGTGGAGCTTGCTCCAGAGCTGATGGAAAGCAGCGGTGGAAGGCAGTAACGAACGAGCGGGTTGGAACGCGGAAAGCCAGATGCATAATCCGAGACGGCTGGGGACCGCACTGGCACCACCAACGCCGCCAGCAGCAGCGTTCATGGCGTGGGGCGAGGACGGAGGACGTTCCGTGGAGATCCACCGAAGACTTTTGAGGATGGCCGTCCACGTCGAGAGGATGTGCAGCAGTAAGCCACGCGAGCAGCCTGAGAGGTCCGCCCCGCCTCGTGAGGAACCGGCATCGCGAAATGACGAGGAAGGGAGTTTGACTGCGCCGCGGAGCTTGCTCCAGGGGTCTCAAAAAGCAGCGGTCGGCGATGGAGTAGCGAACGAATGGGCCAGGGAACGTGAAACGCCAAAAGTAGTCCAAGACGACTATCCAGAGCGCTCAGCGTCGGTGGTGAAGGCGACTGCACTTGTAGCATCGAGCACTAGCGATGGTGCTCTGTGCTTTAGGTTCGTCCCGCCCGTATGCACCGCACCGACATTGCAGAGACAAGGGGGTAGGCGGTGAGCCCACCCTCGGTCTGGTGGTATAAGAATCGCAGCTACTTTGAGCGTTTCGGCACGAAGATACGGGTTCCATCGTCGGTCTGCAGATCGCTCGAAACGGGCAACGATGGGCATGCGTTAGAGACTAGGGCATACACGAATTCCGTTTAGGATCTTTCGGTCGAGGTCATAGATCTGCCAGTAGACACACAAAGGGTACTCACATCATCGCCAGCCTTTTTCAGATCCACAGGCTCGTTTTCCATCCAGGAGCAACGCAAGCGGCCTGCCGTCCAGTTTCCGATCTCAATCCAGCGACGTGGCTCCTCCTCGCCCGCTGAACGAGTCGTATTCAGATAGTCATCGCACACGGGCGCACATCCTCGGGAACAAGGAAGAAATGACGAGGGATGGAGCTAGAGCGAGCCGCGGAGCTTGCTCCCGGGGTCTCGAAGAGCAGCGGTGGATGAAGCAGCGAAAGAGTGGGCTGGGGAACGTGGAACGCCAGATGCAGTCCGAGACAGCATGGGTGGTAAAGGGGACCGCACTGGCACCACCACGCCGCCAGCAGCAGCATTCACATGCTGGACCAGTCATTCTCGCGCGTACTGGGTCCACGCCGTATAAGGCCGCAGGTATACAGTATACACGGTGCTGACGTTGCGAGACAGCAAGCAGGCACTGGAGGTACCCTCACTCTTTGTCGGACAGTGAGCTGAATTCCACTTTCTGTACGTGAATCACTCGAAACTGCGCGAGCGGGTCCAGGCGACGGTGAATGAGACGGGCGTGGACGGTGCCACTCGGAATCTTGTGGAGGTCAGAATTGTCCATGTAGACACACAAATCGTATTCACCTCCCCAGCTTCCTCGAGTCTTCGGTCCACGGGCTCACGTGCCCTCCAAAAGCAACGCAAGCGGCGTGCCATCCAGTCTCCTCGCCTGTTGAACGAGTCGTAGTCAGGTATCCGTGGCACCCAGGCGATGATCTTGACAATTCGGAGAACAGCGGTAACGGGTGTGCCGGTAGCGCGGAACGGCCTAAGGGGAGCGTGAGTGGGGACGTCCCGGATGATGATACATGGAGTACCGACCTGCGGGTTGAGATACGCATGATGAGCCCGGAAGAGTATGTAGGGCGCCGCAATCTGGATGTAGTTTGGCGCCCTTGAAAGTGGGAAGGGGTCCGGGCGACAAGGCGCTCTTGAAGAAGATTCCATATGTGCCAGGCCAGGTTCTGAGAAAGATAGATCTACCCTTCGAGAAAGTGTCTGGATTTACAGCCGCGGTCGTCGTAGCCGTCGTCTTCGGGAATCGAAGGACGCTGAGTCCGAACTATAGAGAATTGGGTCCGTTTCCTCTGCGTCAAGAGATTCGTGAAGGAAAAGAAGGAATATGTATCCAGGCAGCGTCACGATGACAGGTAGAGGAAGAGGTTAGGTGTCCTGATCCGCCGTTTTTGCTTCTTCTTCTTCCAATCCCGCACTCTGCATGGACGCGGCACGCTCCGGGTCCTCGTCCGAGGTTAAAGCATCGAATCTTCCTCTAACAGAAGACGCATCTTATGGAACCCGACTCTACACGCTACTACATTCCAATGAGCCCCCGAATGATTCCGAGATCCCATTTCTCCGTTGCATCGCTTCAGAAATGAGCGGGCGTCTGGCCTGGCTCGACGACGAGGTGTCTCGATTGTGGGATCGATGGGTCGAGCTGACAGCGGAGCGCACTACACTTGCTCAATCTCACGAAAACCACCAACGCGTCCTCTCCCCCGTTCGTTCGCTCCCTTCCGAATACTTGGCGAGATCTTCGCGTGGACGCTACCTACCGTCGCTGAGGCGTCCGGGCGAACCATGTTCAGCTACAGGACAGCCCGTGGAACTTGACCCATGTCTGCAGCCGTTGGAGGGCGATTGCTGTTGCGACGCGTTCCTTGTGGTCCCTGCTTGTGCTGCCTTACGCCAAGTATTGTTACCCAAAGGAGGCCGCCGAGATTGCAACTGCAACGCACCCAACTGCTCAAGATCCACTTTATGGGATCGAACGCCACCCTAGGCTGCCTGCCTTGTCAGATAGAGATGCTCGAATATCTCATCCAGCATTCGCCGCGATGGGAGGAATTTGCTGCTACTACTCTCACCGAGGAATTATATCCTCTCCTACGCGACCTTTCCAACCAGGTTCCGGCGTTGCGCAAAGTCTTGCTGCACTGGGTGGACGAGGACGCCGAAGAGGCGATGGACAACGTCCGATTTTATTCAGACTGCGGGGTCTCTGGTCGAGGTCGATATTCTACGGAGGCACGATACGATTTCTTTCACCCGCCGACGAACCGTCTTACTCGCTACTATGTCCAACGCGCCTTGGGAGGTCCACCAACAACTCCTGAGCATGAACACCACCCTAGTTGAAGCGCATATTGACGTCCACCCAGAGGAGCCCGATTGGACGACTATCGATGGAAACATCGAGATGCCCCAGCTCCGATGCCTTTATGTTTCACATGCCGAGCTTTTAGCGCATCTCACAGTGCCTAACCTAGAGCAACTCACCCTCGAGTTCGGCGCCGGAGAAGTAGGCGTTATTCCCGGTTCTCGACAAATTTTCGCAGACTCGTCGTCAATAACATTCGCAGGACTCGGTTACGTGGCGCACCTGGCGCTCATTTAACCGAACAAGTCTTGCTAAGACTCCCCTTGCTCACTGAGCTCGTTATCCTCGTCTACGCCCCCTCCGACGACGATGATTCAGATTCGGACGGCAATCTTCTCGAATTAAAACAATCCCGCCATAGAGTTGCTACCTGCTCTCAGCAACCCAGCCTTATCGCCCCGGACTATCCCGCTTTCACCTCGCATTCGAAGCGCCAGATGCGTTCAATTATGAACTTTTGCACGACATGGTCAAATCCCGGTTGGACGGCGGCGCGCCGCTCGAAGCTGTGAGCATCGTCTTCGAGGAAGATAATACTGTCATTCCGCGATGCCAGTCAGCATGACACAGCACGGGTTGGATATGGGGCACAGAAAATGCGCGAATGTCTTGGAGTACATGGCAGAATGGATGTGTGCTTCACTTGGACTCGGTTTATACCTTACTAAGTAGCTCTCATAGGTCCTTTCTTTTTTTCTGTCAGTCGCTCGTCAATTCGTCTTACAATATGTGGCCCCGAATGCTGGGTTCGTGGACTGAATCAAGCGTGTCCGGCATACTCTATTATTCCAGCCCCACAAAAAGATGAAACCACTCGAATTGTAGAAACCCTCAAAGCTTGACCTTGACCTTGAGTTGAGGAGATTTCTTGCCTCGGCAGCGATGGATTCATGGACATCTGTCAGACATTGTAACAACCCGACCGTGGCATGAGAGTAGTATTCTGAAATCAAAGTCGATTAATGTGAAAAAAGGAGTGCCGCCGGGCTCGTTGAATCGGCCTGCGATTCTCGATCCAGTCGGCTTGCGGTCTTCGTGTCGTTCGATGCCGCCAGGAGTACTACTAACCAGCTTGGACCTCCCCAGCCCTCTCACAATGGCATCCCCCGGGGTTCGATCCCGGCACCTTCGTATACATGTGAGCCAATTACGAAGGCGAGGCTCATCCAAGTGAGCCAAGGAAGGTGCACCAAACTTTGGCTCTAAACATCGGTGGTTAGGTGGTATTCTGGCGGGGGTGTGACTATCCAACTGATCACAGGGAATCCACCGTCTCAATTTTATTATCCGAGTGTGACACTGCCTTCAAATTCGAGCCGTCGGCCTGCTTGCCTTTTCGGGCTTGCGATTTCTGATCCGTTTCCGCAAATCTTTCATACCTCAGTCCGCCGGCGACTCAACCTGAACGGCGCTCTGTACAATATCGATTTACAGAGAGGATATCCTGAAGTTGGCTACGTACAAGAATAAAACAAGAAACAAGGAAGAGGTGTGTCACAAAGAGAAAGAAACCAAGGAGCGAGGGTATTCACCTCAAACTTACCCACCTCTCCTCCTGGACCTTCTCCCTTTCCCCATTCTCCTCGACCTCCTCCCCATCCAAATCCCTCCCCAAACTCATGCCACCCACTGCAATCCCAGGACTCGCCGTACCCAATACGCATAATACGCCGGACCCGGGGCGTTACTCCCACCGGGCGACCGACCTCCACCACGGCCCATCTTCCAGCCCGAGTGGCTACATCCCGCGCTGAATGGCTAGTGTCGCGTGCGTAGTGGATCCACCGACGCATCCGCATAGAACGATCCCGGGCGACGGGGGACGGTCGGATGGGCATTGAGAGTAGGGGAAGGACGGAGGATGGTCTGCCACTCGCCTCCCCGAGGTATCGAGAAATGGCGAGGGAGGCCGGGTCGTAGAGTTGCTCCAGAGTTGGGCAGCAGAGGTGGTCGAGGGTGGTCGAGGGTGGCAACGAACGAGCGGACTGGGAAAGGTGGAACGCGATACATGTGTGTAGTGCGAGACGGCTGTTGTCCAGCGCGAGTGGTGACGGTGACTGTACTAGCACCACCAACGCCGGCAGCAGCAGCGTGCATATGCTAGACTCGTTGTTCCATGCATAGAGACATATTATGCTAGGTGCTGAGTCGCAAAGACAGTAGTGCAGCGGTGAGAGGCGCACTCGGGTGCTGGTACCGGTCGGATTGTCACACGAGTCCCATTCGCTCGAAACTGGAACGGGAGCACGAGTGGGGTACAGGCGAAGATGGGCCTGCGGTGGAGAGTGGGGTGTAGAAGCATTGCGCTCAGGATCTTTGGGTCAAGCTCCGAAATGTCGATGTAGACACACAAAGGGTGCTCACCTCCCCAGCATCCTCCATTCCTCGGTCCACAGGTTCCCTTCCAAGAAGCAGCGCAAGCGGCATGCCACTCGTTTCCAATGTCCTCCAGCCTCCTCGCCCGCTGAAGGGTTCGGATTCAGATACGCATCGCACCCAGGCGTGGGCGTGAGCGGGGCGTCCCGGACGATAATATGTGGTTTGCCGACCGAGCAGCACGATTTGTAACGATGCTGAAAACACGGACATCGCTCCCGTAGTGCGCCATTGAAAAGACGGAACGGCTGCAGGATGGGGGTGGCTCTGCTGGCTGGTGAGGTTAGCGAAGAGGCGCTCCTGGAGCAAAAGTATGGTAGCTGCTGGCCGAAAATGCGCAAGAGTCAAGACGAAGAAGTGGCCACTCCTGGTAACCGGTAAAGTGGAGCTACCGTGGGCTGGAAACTGCTGTCGTCGTACGTGAAGGACCGGAAGTCATTTGTGTATGATCGAGGCAGATTGTACCGCAGCGCAGGACTCTTCTGTCAAGTAAAGGCACAGTGGTCCTGGAGGAGCTCAAGTCACTCTGAGTTGTGATCAATTGATCGCCTTTTGCATCTTCTTCCAATCCCGCACTCCGCATGGACGCGGTTCAAAGCAACGCCTCCGAATCCTCGTCCGAGGTTCCAACATTGAATCTTCCTCTGACAAAAGATGCATCCTATGGAACTCGACTCTACACGCTACTACATTCCAATGAGCCCCCGAATGACTCCGAAATCCCGTTTCTCCATCCATCGCTTCAGAAATGAGCGGGCGTCTGGAGTGGCTCGACGACGAGGTGTCTCGATTGTGGAATCGATGGGTCGAGCTGACAGCGGAGCGCACTACACTTGCTCAATCTCACGAAAACCACCAACGCGTCTCTCCCCCGTCCGATCGCTCCCTTCCGAGATACTGGGCGAAATTTTCGCGTGGACGCTACCCACCGTCGCAGAGGCGTCCGACCGAACCAGTTTCAAGTTCCATCACAGCCCGTGGAACTTGACTCATGTCTGCAGCCGTTGGAGGGCCATCGCCATTTCCACGCCTTCGTTGTGGTCGCTGCTTGTACTGCCTTACGAAAAGTATCATTACCCCATGGGAGCGGCCGAGACACAGGTGCAGCGTGCGCAAACGCTCAAGATCCATTTTTATGGAAGGAATTACGAGTGGTCGGCGTATCCCCAGATCCAGATGCTAGAGTATCTAATCCAGCATTCGCCACGATGGGAGGAATTCTCTGTCCATCTGACTCAACACCTACATCCTAGCCTGGCCGCTCTTTCCAATCGGGTCCCGGCATTGCGCAGAGTGTTGCTGCACTGGTTTGAGGCATTTGAGGATGAGACCGAAGAGTCGACGGATGCCCTGGATTTTATTCAGACGGCGGGGTCTCTGGTCGAATTGAATGTTTTGCGGAAACACCACAGCATCTCTTGTTCCCCGCCGGCAAACCGTCTCACTCGCTACTATGTCAACGCGCCTTGGGAGGCCCACCAACAACTCCTGAGCACCAACTCTACCTTGGTAGAAGCGCACGTTGACGTCCACCCGGAGGAGTCCGATTGGACAGTTGTCGTTGCAAGCATCGATATGCCCCAGCTCAGACGTCTTTATGTCTCGCATGCCGAGCTTCTAGCGCATCTCACCGCGCCTAGCCTCGAGCAAATCACACTGGAGCTCGGCGCGCAAGAGACGGACGTTATTCCGGGAATTCTCGACAAATTCTTCGCAGCCTCGTCGAAGAACATTCGCAGGCTCGGTTTACGTGGCGCACCTGGCGCTCATTTAACTAAGAAGGTCTTGCAGAGACTGCCCTTCCTCACTGAGCTGCCATCATGTCTACCCCGCCGATGATGATGAGCCCAACGTCCTTGATCTACACGATCTCCTCGACTCGAACAATCCGCCAACGAAATGTGTCTGCTCTCATCGACTCATTCCTGTCGCCCCGGTTATCCCACATTCACCTGGCATTCGAAGAACCAATGAGGTTCAATTACGAACTCCTTCGCGTCGTGATACAGTCACGGTCTTTGGGCGGCGCCGCGCTGCTCAGGTCCGCGACGATTCACTTCGAGAGAAATAATCCATACCATTCCGTCATCCCAGTCACTTCAGGGAGTATGGATTGGACGTGAGGCATATAGAATGCACGAACGTCCTGGAGCGTATGGCAGAATGGACCTGTACACCAACTTGGACTCGTATGCCCTACCTTTGATCATGATACTCTTTCTTTCTTGTTCTTGCCAGTGACTCGCCAAAATTGGATGATGCTTGGAACTTCAGAAATAATTCAATTCAATGGCCGTTTCGTGCAATTCTGCGAGCTGCTTTGATCATGACCTTCGAGGGTTTTTTCTTGCCTTGGCAGCAGATGCATGGCCGCCTCATGCCAGTGCGGCATCTGTCAGAAATGGTAAGAAACACGACGTGGCCTGGAATACTCGTCTGGCACATCCAAGTCAATTGAAGATGAATCAAAAAAGAGAGGGACGGGTCGGCTTGCGGACTCACGCAATCGAATCGGCCTGCGATTTTCGATCCAGTCGGCTTGCGTTCTTCGTGTCGTTCGATGCCGCCGAGGAGTACCAGCTTGGACCGCCCCAACCCATCTCACAATGGCATCCTCCGGGGTTCGATCCCGGCACCTTCGTATACATGTGAGCCAAATACGAAGGCGAGACTCATCCAAGTGAGCCAAGCTGAAGGGCACTAAGTAATGGCTCTAACATGGGCGGTTAGTTGGGTGTTTCTGGCATGGTCATCTGGAACTTGCTTTTAGCACGGTAGAAATGGCTCTTCTATGTAGACCGCGTAGACCGCGTATGGTGCGTAGACTGATGATTCGCGTAGGTGTGTTGGCGAGGAAGTGGGAGCAAACCGGGAGCAGTAAATGTTGTTGCCGATCCATGATCGCAGCGCCCGCTGTCAGCCGTTGTCCAATACTCAGGCAACGATCAGACGGATCAGGCAGCGGGTGCATCGAGTATAAATCCGCCGGACTTCAATCCTTCGTCTTTGCTTCTTGCCCCCGTCTGCCCCACCCACGATCTGCGGTCCCTTTTGACTTCACAAGTCCTGCATGCTGTTCTGTTTCCCCCTTGGCTCCTTGGTTTTTCACTCTGGCTCTCTACTACTTCAGCTTCCCAAGTCTCTTCAAACTCAACCTCTGTCTCAGTGCCTTTTATGAGTAGCTTATGAAGTAGCCACCGGTAGGCCACTGCCTTGTACACTGTAACACTGTTGCCAGTCTCATATATATTTTTCGTCCGTTCTTTTGCGCACTTCGGCTGTCAATGATTGAGAATCAGCGGCGAGGTGTCGTACAACCTGCCCGGAAATAGTTACGGATGCAGCTCGGCTGCCTAAGCGGTTCGTCTACGCGCCGTACGCGACTCTACCGTAGACTACAGTAAAAAGGGCTCGACAATATAGAGGTAACCTTTGTACGCGCGTACGCGGCATACCCGGTCTACATAGGCCTATGTAGACTGGCCGGGTTTTCCAGATGTCTCTATCTAGATCAACACAACAAAATTCGACTGTATAATTTTTGGCGCATCCGAGTGTGACATTGCCTCGAATTCGGGCCGTCGGCCTGCTTGCCTTTTCGGGCCTGCGATTTTTGATCCGTTTCCGCCTCTGTCTTGGCGTCATAGCAGAACTATTATTATTAGCAGCTGGAGCTCTCGATTAGACGTTCTGTACAAGTATCAATTTACAGAGGGGTGATCCCAGTACAGTGATACACAGTTATCAATATGCAAGGACATTGCCAGCAGGTTTCCTACAAGGTCTGAGACAGATCGGTACCTAAAAAAAGTGAAAACCGGCGGCCATTCGGTCAATTATCTGAGCATCCACATACATCCCACAGAAATCAAAGACCGCAGCCCCTCCCCACCCCTCGCATCCTAGTCATCCCCAAAAACGACATCCCAGCACCCATCATCCGCGGACACGCCAGCTAAAATGTCCTCCACCACCACGAGACGCTGCGCACTTGAAATGAGCTCAACAGTTCCCCTGTCGAACGACACGCTCCGCAGGCTCGGGGAAATTTCCGAGCCAAGGCGCAAGCGCAAGCGCACTGCGGACCAAGGAAGCGGTGTATACGTATCGCACATCCGCAGGGAATCTGGGTCGCACGGACTCGGTGGTGCGACGACGCGGTGGAGATGCCTCTCAGGGCGGTCAGATTCACCGTCCATTTGCCACGCAAGATTCGTCGTGGTGGTGAGGTCGAATATGAAACCCAGGGAGAGAAACTTGCGACCCCGGCGGCAGACGGGCGATGGCATTGAGAGCCAGGGAGTAGGCGGCATGGTCAAAGACCCGCGGCAGATGGAGATCGCTGGCACTGGCAGCTTCCTTGGGAGTGAGGGGAAGGATAGGGATAGCCACTCGACATGCGGAGTGAGCGGGAGGAGATGGGGAATGTACGAGGCGGGTGCGATGAGTTCCTTGATCTTGCTGGAGCTATGATGCTGAGAAGGTGAGCCCGATACAAGCGAGGAGCGTCGAATCGAGTTGGGTGAGCAGTTGAGGGCACGAAGATCCTCCTGTCGGGCTATGAACGCCACCAGGTCGGTGAAGATCACATTGCTCCTGGACTCCACCGTTACATCCGCATACTGGAGGTCAGGGCATGCGAGGAAGGCGGAGTAAACAGAATCGGGGACACCGCGCAGAGGCCCGATGAAGAAGGACCTCGGGTTACAGCGGTGATTGACCAGTGTGTACTTTGTCGACAGCTTCTGGACGTGTATGCCTCCGGCAAAAAGAGACGTTTGGGATACACGTCTGTGGATATACGCTCTTCCGTCGACCATTGGTCCTGTACGGGGCGGGATACACGAGCCCACTCGCCCTGGGCAATCAACAGGGTGTCCGTGGCGGGTTTGCGGAAGATGTGCGAGAAGATGAGAGTGACGGGGTGCAATTCACGAGACGTCATACATTTCCTTCCACTTGGATTCCATTTTGTCGTAGATCACTATGTCTGGAATGGGCGCCGTCGCGCCGAGGATGGGACCCAGCCGCTGAAACTCGGATATTGGCATCCTCCTTATGTTTTGGAAATACTCCAGCCATTGGATTGGGCATATGTGGCCCACAAACACGATGAGGTATAGCGAGTCGGAGAGCACGAGTTTCACGGTTCCAGTACGAATTTGGGACTACGATATGCCCAACCGGAAAAGCAGGCGGGCCGATGCGATTCGTCGAAGGCTGGAGGATATGTGCATCGTCGTGCATAGCTCCTTTCTGTCTATAAAGGAGCAGATGCGATCCGACAATTCGTTTGGAAGGTTTTCCATGGAGACAAGCAAGAGACAAGTGTCTTGAGAGAATCGTCAGCCAAACGTAGTCGGGCTGCCGGAGAACATACGCGACTCACACAACACTGTTATGTACACGAGCTTTAGGCCCACAAACGCAGTTCTGGTGGGAACGTGAAAGCGATGATGAGGGTAGGAGGAAAGGAGGTTATGCCAAGTGTCTGATTGCCTTTGCTGACGCTTGGATGCATCGACGCTCTAACATGGGTGGTTGGGTGGGTGGATGGACACAAGACAGTTTTCGACTGTGTAGTTTTTATTCCGAGTGTGAATCTGTCTCGAATGCGAAGCCGTCGGTCTACTTGCCTTCTCGGGCTTGCGATTTCTGATCCGTTTTCGCCAAGACCGTCTTCAAGTTATAGCACCCCATTCTCGCCTCGACCTAAAAGGCGCTCTGTACAAGTATCAATTTACAGAGAGGCTATCCCAGCGCTACCTACGTACAAGAAAAAACAAGAAACAAGGAAGGGATGTGTATGTGTGTCAAAAAAAATTCAAGAAACCAAGGAGCGAGCGCATTAACCTCACTTCACCTCATCCATCAACCTCCATACCCTTCTCCTCCCCCTCCCTCTCCCCGTCCTCCTCGTCCTCCTCCCCCCTCCTCCCTCGGCGTCCCCAAACTCATCCCACCCAACGCAATCCCAGGACTCGCCGCACCCGAATACGCAGAATACGCCGGACTCGGCGCAGCATCCGAGAACCTCGGACTCGGGGCATTACTCCCATCAGGCGACCAAGGCGTCCCACCTGACCCTCGGGCACCCCTCAGCCCAGGCCCGTCGTCCAGCCCAAGTGGCTCCATCCCCCGCTGAATACCCACAGTCCGTAGGCGATCCACCCACGCATCTGCACGGTCCAAACTCTCCCCAACAACAGCCGTAACACCCCTCATCATATCCAAACTCTCCATCGCCAGCGCCAACACCCGCTGCGCAGCAGCCATCGCCCGATTAGCGTCCGCTTCACCCACGATACCAACACCATTGGCCTCCCCAGCAGCCGTGGATGACGACGAGCCATGCCGACTATGTCCATGTCCATGCGATGAACGCAAATGCAGATGCCCCCGTGGTCCAGGACTCACAGGAGGGGTCTCGTCTGCACCAGCTCCACGCTCCCTCCTCCCCGCCGCTCCCCCTCTTCACAACACCCGTCCCGTCAATAGTCCCCCGTCCCGAAACGCCCGTAGCACTCCCCCCACGCCCGCCTCTGCCCACTAAACCTCCTCGGTAGCCCAAGTATGAAACCCCTCCCGCCCCCTGGCTGGTTCCGGCAGCGCACCACCCGCGTACTTGGATACAACGCCCACGACCTGGCGGATGGTGTGCACGATATCACTCCGCAGGTGGGACAGTGTGCGAAGGTGGTCTGGTGTCAACTCGGGCGTTGACGATGAGGAAGAAGGGTCGGAGGAAGATGACGATGTAGGTGGTGGTGCGGGTTGCAAGGACGCGATAAAGTCTCGTAGAATCAATATCTGGGCGTCGATGTGTTGTGTAGCATACTGACCGATTCGTGAGATAAGAAGGAGAGAGGGGAGAGGAAGACATACCTGTAGCCATTGGAGACAGTACCTCAGTTTCCGCATACTCTCGTCGCTCAGCGCAGCGCTCAGCCCCCCGCCTCGAGTAACATCGCCTGCCACCCGCTACGTGGCGCTACCTGTCTGTCTT